>JAGXJF010001436.1:0-461422 GCA_019208055.1 Stipa capillata
TCACAGTTGTTCTGGGAGGGACTAAGCCCCTCCCCCTCCCCCTCCCCCCCCACACCGCTCAGGAGGCAAAACTAGGATTTCTTCTCAAGCGCCACCATCTCATCTTGTTCCCTCACCGTCACTGGAGGCAGCCACCGGTGGCAGTGGGCCTCTCCTCCCTGGCCCTGCATTGTCGGCTCCCCTTCCTCTTATTGCTTTGATAGGCGATGCAGACGTTGGATAGATGATGAGGACATCCCTACTAATGGTACCATCACAGCTCCTACATCAGCCCCAAGTACCACTCCTCTAGTGCCGGAACCAAAAATATAAGGACCGAAGGTGCCGACTAGAGAGGGGGTGAATAGGAGGCTAACTATTTTCACTTCTTTTTAATTTAGGTTATCAAATTAAGTCTTAGCATATTGCAAGGTAGGTCAGCTGTGTGACAGGTGAACAGCACAGGCAATATATGTTATGTAAATTAACACGTAGCTGTCACACAGGTATGTAACACATGTGAGCTAATGTCTTAAAACAGATGAGCAAGACAAATAGTTGTATTTAGCTGACACAGGTAATAGATATGATATACAGCAACTGAGACACAGCTATGCTAACACAGGTGAAAAGTGATCTATCACAGATAAACAATGTATATCTAAGAACACACAAGCATGCAGATCTAATGAGTAACTAAAAAGCAGTATATGAAGTACTCAGAGAGACAAGGTGTTTTCCACCGAAGTTCCCTACTCTTTTCAGAGAGGTACGTCTCCGTTGGAGAGACTACTCCGAAGAGATCACCAGCACTGAATCATGCTTGTTCTCCGAGTACCTGAGTGTTCAGACCTCTTGCTTTGCTTGTGGAAGTCCTTTAGCTTTGCAGCAGGTAGACTTCAGATCACCTTCACAGACTACTGGTTCAGCCCACACAAGCTTGGATGATACTAGTAACTCCTACGTCCATCTAGGAGTAGACACTCCAAGAGTAACAGATTCAGCAGTAACAACTCTTGGAGGAACCAATGCTCTTTGCTCAGAGGCTCTAATTCTCTTGAACTAACTCTTAGGAAGTTTGGCTTTTGTTCAGAGGGTGAGAGGCTTGCAACGATCGAATATGATTCACTGGTTTGAGCAAGGTTGAGGTCGAAGACCTCCCCTGGTCCCCTATTTATAGAGTTCACAGGTACCTGACCATTACACTCATGCCACGTAGGATTAAGTGAGTCACCGGTGACAGACACCGGTGACACAGCCAATCACAACGCACAACGGTAACCGGCTCAGGACGATCGACACCTGTGTCACTGGAGGCACACACAGGTGAACCCTTAACTGACGTAGCCTAACTACTCAGCCCGATCTTGGCACATCACATGCCCTCAGCGCACAACTAACTCTAATACCTAACAAGGAGAGAACCTCCAATAGTTTTTTAACTCAGCAGATAAACTATTACAGTACAGGTCCCTTAGCATTTACAAGCTCTCCGCTGGTACAGAGATGTACCTGAGTCATAGAGCGCTAGACTACCTGTGACACAGCTGTGTCACACAGGTGACTCTAACCTCTAGGGTTTTTCTACCGCTAGCACTGCAGAGTGCTAACACAAATCAGTTTCACACTTGTGCAAAGCTGTTGATACAGGGCCACTGACCTCAAAGCATCAGTGCCACTGTCCAACACTCTGAGCATTGAGCAAAAGAACCTCCATAGATCATTACTAATTCATCCCTCTTGGTAGTACGGGTGTTTCCTATAGACTCAAGGAAACTAGTAAATCTAGCCTTTACTTACCACCAACTGCAGTCACGGTCCTTGACGCATCAAACCACCATCACCTTGCTTGCAACTTCTTGCACAGCACCAGCTTCTTCACAGCTGTGGCACAGCTGCCTAGCACAACCATCCCCTTGTCCTGGAAACCACCTTTGTACCCTTTTTGGTGGTCATCCTTTCCTTGATGATACTTCTTTCTGGAACCTATTAATCCTGCTTACACTCATTGTAAACATTAGATTCCAGTTTGAGTTGCCATTAACCATCAAAACCATTTAGGGGTCTAGATGATCTTTCAGTCGTTTCTGAAACAACTGTCAAAACAATTCGGGACTGTTTCTGTAACATATCGCCTCTCTCTTTATATACCCCATATGATGCCCTCTTTTGTTTTGGGTTTCATTAAAGTTTAGAGCTAGCTACATTGCTATTTTTTGTGTTCTTCATTTGTGTCTAAAGGCCAGATCAAGATCATTTGTGGAATCTAACCTTTTTTAGTACCTCAATTATATTCACAATTTCAGATTGCTATATCGTAATTCTTGCTTGTTCTTCGATCGCTTGCAGGGATTAGAACCTCGTGTTTAGGTTGACCGTGCTCTCGGCATCGTCAATAACCCATCGGAGTTGATCTAGCGATTGCTAAGGCGCATCATCGTCACACGGTGTAGTCGGATCGTCAAGATCGAATCCAAACAGATCATAGTTATTCTTCTCATCGAAAGATCAGGTCACCCTTTGTTCTATCAGCGGCAATGCTGGGTGGCAGGGCCACGGGTCCAAGATGACGAGGCATTCTCAGGCAGTGAGGCAACATGCCCGGGATGAGCTTTTGGTGGTTTTTTCTTGTGGCTTGTGAGGCTTGGCATGCGGATAGCTATCTAATCTTCATTGATTTGATCTGATAACGAGGATATTGGAGCGTCTTCGAGCACCGATTCATGCTTTTCAAGGCAAAAATCCTTGATTTGGACTTTATTGGTTGGATCTGATAACAACGATGTACGTACATCATCCCCTTATTGAAAGCGTTATCTTCTATACTGGCAATCTGGCCTTCAATCTGGCCTTCACTAGTTCAATTTGGTAACATCAACGTACATGTGTCATCTCCTTCTTGAAGGCTTGTCTTGGAAGACGGTGGTTTGCTCACAGGATTAAATGCTTTAGTATGGATTTCACCGGTCAGACCCGGAATAGTTCCTTGGTAGCATCATAGGTGTCTTGCTTTTAATTCCCATGTTGCTATCGTTGGTTTTGCCGAAGATGGCCACATTTTGACAATTTGTTTGTCATTTTATTTTCCTTTTTGTAAGTGGATTTGTTCCACTTTGATGCGTTTGGCATCATTTAGAATAAAATTAAAGGTTTTGTGCATCGATCAGTACAGAGACCAAGAGAGATCCACTCCTCCTTTATCTAAAAGAAAGAATCCATGAGTTCCATATCTCGTGGACCCCTTTCAAAGTAATACAACAATTTTCATTGAAGGATTAAAAAATTTCAAGTATAATTTTTTCAATTCAGATTAAAACTTTTTAAATAGGATATTTCGTGTCACAGGCAAGGAAATGGAGAAAAACGGTGGTGGAAAAGGTGAAGGGAGACATGGTCGAGCCGTTGAATACAATTGCGTCCGCTAGATTTCATATTCGCAGGGCAACCATAAATTAGCCCTGTTTGGAACACATGAATCTAAAAATGCAGGAATAAGAAAACTACAGGAATTACAGTGTCATGTAGCCAAGATTTCTACAGGAACCAAAAAAATACAAGAAAGTTTGAAAAGTGCCGTTTGGATATCCACGGAAAAACAAAAAAAATCAATAGATAAAGACAAAAAAACACGAGGTAAGACTTGGTGGTTATTTTCCTCCAAATTTTTTTTGGAATAGCTTATTTGATAGGAACCCTAACGTGGCATTCTTTTGTTCCAAAAGAAAAAAATTCTATAGGAATCTATTCCACTAAAATTCCTACATTTTTCTTTGTTCCGGGCCTTAGCATTGAACCACGATGAGTATTAAGCCTAACTTCTCGTTGGCTTCAGACCAGTTTAGACGTCAATGGGTCGAAGAGCCGTTGGATCCTAAACTAACATCACGGATCTATTGCTACGATGGAGCTGTAGTAATCCTCAGCAGTACAAAAGATCACGCCGCTACAATGTTCTTTGCTACAGTGTTTTCGGACTATTCCTTTTGCTGCTTTGGCGTTGTGCAGCATTGTCCTCATCTGCCATTGCCTCGCTGTTTGTACGTGTCAGCGTACCATGCCAATTCATGTAAAACGCAACCAGATGTTCGTCTCCTGTGAACCAGATGCTCTGCGTCGCCGAGCTCCACCTCGCCGCCGCGGCGGCGGCCGCCGAACATGGACTCTATCTGCTCCAGCGTCTTCCCGCTCGTCTCAGGGATGAAGCTGTGCACGAACGCCACGGACAGCGCCGAGACGGCCGCGCACGCGCCTGCGACCGACACGGCGCCGCAGATGGATAGAACGACATGGCCACCGCACCGCTGGTCAGCCTGTTCACCGCCAGGCCGGCGACCACCGCCGGCGCGCGCAGCCTCAGCGGGTAGATCTCCGAGCTCAGCACCATGTTGATGGGCCCTATCCCCACCGAGAAGAAGGCCACGAAGCCGCACACCGTCAGGATGGCCAGCCCGATCGCCACGCCGGTCGGCAGAGCGCCGCGCGGGTGCAGGGCGAGCGCGGCTGACAGAACGGCGAGGCACACGGTGATGCCGATCATGCTGACGTAGATCAGCGGCTTCCTGCCGACGTGGTCGACTAGGACGATGGCGATCACGATGAACACCGTCTTGGACAGCCCGACCGCGACGTTGGTGGCGAGCAGCTGGCCCTCCGTCGTGATGCCGGCGTCCCGGAATATGGTCGGGCTGTAGTAGACCAGCGCGTCGATGCCGGTGGCCTGCTGGAAGAACTGGACGCCCAGCCCGGTCACCAGCATCCGGCGGATCACCGGCGACGGCCTCACGAGCTCCTGCCACACCGCCTTGCCGCCGCCGGCCGTGACGCGCGCGGCCTCCTCGATCTCGACGAGCCTCTCCCGCGCCTCTTCCTCGGTTTCCGTGACCTTGAGAAGCACGAGGCGCGGGCGTCGCCAGTCCGGCCCTGCATGACCAGCCACCGCGGCGATTCTGGGATCACCATGAGCACGAACGCGATGGAGACGGAGGGGAGGATGCCGGCGGCGAGCATGACGCGCCAGTTGACGTGGTCGGGGAGGCCCGCGAAGGCGAGGTTGGAGACGTAACCGAGGAGGATGCCGGGGCTTATGAATATCTCCGGGAAGGAGGCGAACGAGCCTCGCAGAGCCGCCGGGGAGGTCTCCGAGATGTACACCGGCGCGACCATGAGACCGAACCCGATGCCGACGCCGGCCAGCAGCCTCCCGACCATGAGCACCGCGAAGGACGGCGCGAGCGTTATGACGGCCGCGCCGGCCTGGAAGATGGCCGCGGCGAGGCCGATGGTCCACTTCCGGCCGATGGCGTCGGCGGTCCTGCCGGTGGCGAGGCTGCCGAGGAGGGACATGAAGCTGAGGCACCCGACGAGCACTTCTTGCTGCACCTCGTTGATGGCGCAGGTCCTTCTGGATGAATATGATTCAGCAGCTCATCACGCCAACGTCTGGAGGAAGACAGCAACAAATAAATGGTCCGTTACCAAATCTGCGTCAAGAAATGCCATTGAGTACAGAGGTGGAGCTCTGCTCTGCTCACAGTAGCCGAGCAGGACAAGGTTGAGCGACGCGAAGACGGAGCAGGCGAACACGTATCTCCTCGCGCTGCCGCCGCCGCCGCCGCCGCGAACACAGACACCGCCGCCGCGGCGGTCTTCTTCCTCCTGCTCCTGCGGAAGCACGTCGTCCATGCGCACGTACTTGCTCCGCCTTCCCAAGAACTCCGGCAGGCCCGGCATGCCGCTGCCGCCGTAGGCCGCCACCTCGGCGCCAGGAAGCCCCATGAATGGTCCACCTAGCACTGTGACTTCCTCTTCCAATGTTTAGCGTGGAATGTCAATGGGAAGACAGTACCATTCATGGATCTGAAGAAGGAGGGAGAAGAGGAGGAGAAACAAGGAATCCATATTCAAATGCCACTTGTTTAAAACCAAGATGGCAAAGGAGGCGTTTTTATATGGTTCCGGTGCTTTTCACCGCACGCGATTGTGAATCTGCTCAACTCATCATACGAGCCTGTCGGGGGCTTCAGGAATCTGCACAAATTGACGTTCTTGGGTAAGACCCTGATGACTGGTGATCTTGGTATGAACTTGTAGTGCCATAATTTTCAGTGTCATACATAAATCACATGTTCAGAGTTTTTATTGGCGCAAAAGGATGACAGCTCACGTCTTTGTGTACCTTCTACATACCTTCTACCTTGTGTGATGTAGATTATTCTCTTCTGTTATTCTATACAGTCTTTTGATCTTGTTTTCTTCTTCAAACAAACTGTTACCTGTACAGTCTGAAACTTCTCCAGCAAGGCTATTAACTGTATATTTTCTGTCCTAGAGGACCGAAAGATGGAGAGAGAAAAACTCGCAGTTACAACGTATGTGCTTGAAATTACATTACAAGTGTGTTAGTACACATAATTCTAGTGTGTTCACCACAAGGGGAAAAAAACTGGCTTAATTCTTGTTAGCTACTAGCTTAATTCTTGTTAGCTACTAGCACGAGTCAAAGAACATGAATCTGAATCCTTGTTAGCCACTAGTTTAATTCTGAGTAATCTGAGACAACTCACATGAGATTGCACGAGTGCGATGTCGATTGGACGTTGGAGATTCGAGGTTCCGGCCGTTTTGTATTTACCATCGCGTGAGCAATGCACACGTTGAACTATCATCGACTGAGACTGAGCTGGCCGCGCGTTCGCGTCTTCATCCCTTGTGCACCAGGTGCTCGACGTCGCCGAGCTCCACCTCTCCCCGCCCCTCGCCCTCGCCGCCGCCGAACAGCAGCTCAATCTCTTCCAATGTCTTGCCGCTCGTCTCCGGCACGAGCCTGTGCACGAACACCACGGACACTGCAGATATGGCCGCGAAAGCGGAGAACGCGCCGGCGACCGAGACGGCGCGGCACACGGACAAGAATGACATGGCCACCGCGCCGCTGGTCACCCGGTTCACCGCCGCGCCGAGCGCCGTCGCCTGCGACCGCAGCCCCAGCGGGAAGATCTCCGGGCTCACCACCCAGCAGACAGGCCCGATCCCCACCGAGACGAAGCCGACGTCGCCGCATATCGCCAGGATGGCGACGGCGACGGCGACGCCCTTGGACAACGTCCCGTGCGCGAGCAGCAAGAGCGTGGCCGCCAGGACGACCAGGCGACCGTGGCGGCGAGGAGCTGGCTCTCGGTGGTGATGCCGGCGTCCCGGAATATGGTCGGGCTGTAGTAGACCAGCGCATCGATGCCAGTGATCTGCTGGAAGCACTGGATGCCTAGTCCGGTTATGAGCATCCGGCGGATCACCGGCGATGGCCTCGTGAGTTCCTGCCACACCGTCTTGCCGTCGTACTTGTCGGCGTTTGCGCCGGCGGCGGCGGCTGCCTTTATCTCGACGAGCCTCTCGTTAGCCTCGTCCTCGCTGTCGGTGACCTTGAGAAGCACCGCACGCGCCTCGTCGGTCCTGTTCTGCATGATCAGCCACCGCGGCGACTCCGGGATCACGAGGAGCGCGAAGGCGATGGAGACGGACGGGACGATACCGACGGCGAGCATGACGCGCCAGCCGACGTGGTCCGGCAACCCCGAGAAGGCGTAGTTGGACATGTACCCCAGGAGGATGCCGAGGTTGATGAAGATCTCCGGGAAGGAGGTGAAGGAGCCTCGAGACGCGGCGGGGGAGATCTCGGCGATGTACACCGGCGTGATCATGACGCCGAAGCCGATGCCGACGCCGGCCAGCAGTCTGCCGACCATGAGGACCTGGAAGGACGGGGCGAGCGTCATGACGGCCGCACCGGCCTGGAAGACGACGGCGGCGAGGCCGATGGTCCGTTTCCGGCCGACGGCATCCGACCTCCTCCCCCCGGCGAGGCTGCCGAGGAGGGAGATAAAGCTGAGGCATCCCACGAGCACTTCTTGCTGCACCTCGGTGATGTGCAGGTCTCTCTGGATGAACAAAATGCACCCGCTCATTACACCAACGTCTGAGATGAAGAACAAGAAACGATTCCAAGTCAACGGAGCAACAGGAGAAAAAAGTCAACGCGATTCACCAACATTTAACCATCTGTTAAATTCCCAACACGATCGATAAGAAACTCACGAGCAACGCAAAACCAAATCGGCATCACGAACTCAAATCCAATTTAACCGACAACAACGCAGGCAGCTGCGGGAGACATCGAGGCGGAGGTGACGGGTGCATACAGTAGCCGAGCAGCACGGAGTTGAGGGAGGCGAAGATGGAGCAGGCGAAGACGTAGCGCATGCTGCTCTGGCTCTGGCTACGGCCGACACGGACGCCGCCGCCATCTTCCTCCTCCTAGTGCTCCTGCGGGAGCAGTCGTCCATGCACACGTACCTACTCTTCCGGCCCAAGAATCTCGGCAGGCTCGGCATGCCGCTGCAATTCGCGCCGCCGCCGGTGGGCGCCGCCAGCTCGGCGCCTGGAATCCCCATGCTCTGACTTCTTCTCCCTCCTACAAGAAGAGGATGAAATCTTGGATGACGGTTTGACAGCCTACAGGCAGTGTTGGATCTGAGCAAGGAAGAAGAAGATATGTTTTTTGTGTACTTTTCCCGACACGTGATTTGGTTCGTCGTTCGACTCAAAGGCGTTCGGAACTGGGGGTCGCATTTTCAAATGGGGCATCTTTCGTATAAGCCCTCCTTGTGTGACTTAAATTTCACAAGGCAGCCATAAGTTTCCGCGAAACATGTGGCTTTGCATAACTAAATTGACAGGTTAATATACATTCTCCCAGGACACCATCTGAGCTGCAGGCTCCAGGGGTCACGAGGAAGACATTAGTGGTAATTAGATTGTACTAAATAGAAAAAGTCGGGGCAAGCATTTCATGAAAAGAATTTTCTAGTGGCTTGCATTTTCGGAACATAATGGGCATTACAGCTCTAGCTCTAGGTAGAAAATAGTGTATTCATGAGGTAGAATCTATGTTGGTTGTATAGGATTTCAAGAGACAAAAAAAGAGAGCATTTCTGACTCTTTTTTAAAGTCTCTGATGGGTAATAAAAACTTTAGTTGGAATTTGCTCCCTGCTAAGTCCACTGTTGGTGGGATCTACCGGGTGTTAATTTGGATGTGTATGATGTTATCGGGTGGGATATCAGGCTTTTCTCTGTTTGTTGTTGTGTTAAAGATAAGACAAATGTAGAGCTAGGATTATCACCGTATATTGCTCCCCGTATGTCGGGGTCTGAAATCATACCTAACTTAGTAAATGATACATCGTCAAAGACCGATAAACCACGTAACGAGGGTATATGCTTATCCTATGTGCATTCACCGTTAGGTGATCCAACACCGAATCAGCACTGTATACGAACTCCACCTCACCACCTGGTCGTATGTCTCATTGTTGGGTCACCCGACCAGAAACATGCAATATTTGACAAGTCAAATATAATTCCAAACACCATGTAGAGTTTTGATGTCCATTTCTTTCGTTAATCACCATGTCCACTTAGAAGAGCCTGACAACAGTGTCCACACTCTAACCTAGTCGGCCGAATTACAAGCTAGTGGGTCACTCAAAGGCCCAACGCGTTGCCCACCCCTTCCTAGCTGGCAATTGCATCTCAGTTAGCGGGTCACTCGACTAAGGAAGAATACAACTAACATTGAGAGGGATCGAACTGTGTATGGAGGGACATGGCAACAACTTATAACATTGCACATGACTCTACAAAAGGATTTACAAGATATTTAGATCACATCCCTTATATTTGGCCAAATAATTACATTACAGATAAAGACCCGAAGGTCGTAAGTACCAGTTAAACACTTCAAGTAGCAGGGGAAACATAAAGTTCAACCCTGGATACAAGCTAGTATCATTCTACCCAAAATAACACACAAACATAACCATAATACCAGAAGCTAACGAGGTAATCATTTAAACATTGTCCTGAAAATACTCGTCAAGGGAGGGTTTACCTGTTCCTAAACATACAACAACAACTAACAATGGATACAAACGTACTCTCAAGTCTTTGTAGTGCTTATGACATGAAAACAACATGGAAATTAACAATATTTAATCCATTTAATCCTCAAATAACATGAATAAACATTCATTCTTAACATGAGAGCATCAATGGTAACAAGTGGACAAGAAAACATTCTCAACACCTCAATTTAGCATGATCATTTAGCTCCACAGTAACCATGAGAAGAAACATGCAAGTACCATTCACTTTGAACTCCATATCTGAGACCACAACTCAATTCATTTAATGGCAATGGCCGGACAAGACATCACGAAAGCTCTTCAGATAAACTGGACTATGGGCCGGTGACCACAACTGCACTTGGTGCTCGCTGGAACTAATACCACGTTAATTAGCGGCTGGAGTTAGTAGTCGGACGAGACACCCCGAAGCTTTTCCACGATAAATCGGACTATGGGTCGGTGACCATAACTGCATTCGGGTGCTCGCTGGAACTATTACCACATCACACCCTTACAATTAAGGATTCATGTTGATTAAGGTACCAATTTAATCTGCATATGCTAGTGGAATAACCATGTTACCATTCATATCAAACTATAGTGCAGAAACTAAGCAATCACAAGGTATAACAGACACCGACAACTTAAAAAATAATTAAAGATGGCATGCCAATGTCAACAAGCTCAGCTTGCCTTGATTAGGGAACTGCTGATCTTGCTAGAATGCCGAACAATATGGCTCTGCCCCTTCGTCGCAAGATTCTATCCATTTGTGAAAATAATAACGAAAAGGAAAGAACGGCAAAAACCAATAATAGCTCATCATGCAATGAAATGATGGATGCATGAGATATATTTCAGAAGATGACATTTTAAATTTTAAAACTTTTCCGCAGATTTCATGCCATTTGGATTTAGAGATTAAAAGATATGAATTTTTATCTAGAATTGAAATTTTCAAGCATTTTGTAACCATTTTATTAATCAAAAAATTTCCTGGACTATAACATGAAACTATTTTTAGTAGGTAGTACATTTCTTGCTGATCATTGTCATATAAGATTCACAATTTTTGAACTAAAAAGGAATTTCTTATGAATTATGCAAGATTTGAGCCATATTAATCATTTCAGAATTTTTCTAGCAACGAAACATGATGGAAATTATTTTTGGTGGATAGTATGTCTTGCCCTGGTAATTTTCATATAAATCTCATAAATTTTGGAGGTGAATTGAATTTATCATGATTTTTACAAGTTTAAGCAAATTTTAATTTTTAATTTTTTTATCCTATTCTCAGTAAAAAAATCATAATTATCATTGTTTAGCTAGTGACTGACTGGTGGGGTAATTGGGTAGGATTTCTATTTTCTTTTTCTGATTTTAATTTTTTTGGCTGTGAACCGGTGGGGCCTAGTTGTCATGGGCACAAGGAAATAAAATAGGGGGGAGGGGGAAGCCGGTCGGATCAGTCAAACAGTTGGTCCAGCGCTTGGGCTCGCAGGTGGGGAGGCTTGGGGGAGGCCATGGCCTGGTGTTAGGGCAGCAAAGGAAGGAAGAGGGGAGGGAGAGAGAGCTCACCGAGGTAGAGGATGATGGTGAGGCAGAGGGCGGCGGAGCTAGTGGTTGTTGGTGGAGGAGGTGTCCGGAGGTGGGGAGACAATGGGCGCACGGTGGCTTGGGGCGAGGGAAGAAGGCGGCAATGGCAAGAGGCGCTCTCCGGGATCCTTCGCAGCTAATAGTTGGTCTCGGGCAGTCGGAGGGGCTTCGGGCTCAGCTCCCAGGCGATAATGGTGACGGTGGAGCACGCGAAGAAGGGAGAGCTCGCGGGCGGGGAGCTTCGACCAAGGACGGCTTAGCTAGGACTAGGTTTGGCGGTAGGGTTTCCCTAAGAGGAAAGGAGACAGGGGGGAAAGGGGGAAAGGCGGCGACGTCCGGGAGCATTTATGGCGGCGACGTCCGGCGCGGTTGGGGACATGCTGTCCTGACTGGCATAGGCGATGTGGAAGAACCCCCTTGCTAGGGCTGAGACGAGGAGAGCAGGCGGGTTGGGCCAGGCGCTATCGCGCGGAGAAAACAGGGAAGGACTAGGAAGAAAGTGGGCTGGCGTGGCAGCTGGCCCTAATGCTTTAACGGGCCAAGGCCGGCCCACTCAGCTAGAGCCCCTTTTTATTTTATTTCTTTGTTTTTATTTTAAGTTTATTTTCCTTTTTCTGTTGATGGAATTTTATAGTTGAAACGGAGCCCAAACATCTTTAGAAAAATTTGGTAAAATTCACAGAGAGTATACATTGTGTTAGTGAGCTACTGTGAAAGTTTTAAGTTAAAAAATAATAGCTTTGACTAAAATTGATCCAAGTGTCCAAATTTGCCCCAAATTGGGTTTGAACTGTAGCTAGGTGTTCTAGTTTTCCAAAAATAATGAAATTTTTATTGGAGGTGTATATTATAGTATCACCATATTTAAAATTCCACAACATTTTATGGAAGAAAAAAACATAAAATGATATATCTACAGATCTGTTATTTTAATGATTTGGATGTTTCTCACTTGATTCAAATGATCCTTTGCTATTATTTTCAGTTTCTCCTAATTTGTAACCCAAGGGAGGTCCTGAACCTACCAGGGTGCTAATTAGGGCTTTGATGAAATATTATTTACACAAATCTTGGTGATACCGACTTTAGGGTCTTTTTAATTTGAGAAGAAGTTGGAGGATGATAGAAGGAATGCATGGGTGCAAGGGAAGAGAGGTTTATTATGGTTAGATGCTTACATAAACATGGTTACATATTTGGGATGTTACACCATATGAGGAAGGGAAACAACAGTTTCTTTTGAAATAAACTTTTTCTAGATTGGCAGGGTCCAACAATTATAGTGGGGATTTTAATCTAGTTAGATTTCCAGAGAGATAAGAGTAATGGCAATATAGACTTTAGATGGTGTGAGAAATTTAATACATGGGTTGATCTTTGGTCTTTAGTTGAAATTATATGTCAGGACATCAGTATACATGGGCTATCAACCAAGAACATATGACACTTTCCAAGCTAGATAGGATGTTTTGTATCACTGTAAGACTCTATTTCTCCTTTAGCAAGTGCTAGGGCCCTACCCAGGATGGGCAGTGATCATGCACCTATTATGTGGGAATCTAGGCAGGACCAGCACCTTAGATAGTCAGGTTCTAAGTTTGAGAAATGGTGGTTGACTAGAGCAGATTTTAAGGATATAGTGGTTAAGGATTGGTCTAGCCCTTGCAAAGGGAGGAATGCAGTGGACGTGTGGCAGCATAGAGTCAGATATTTTAGGAGGCTAGTTTTGAGGGTGGAGTGCGAATGTAGAACCTTACCTCAGGAGAGCTAAACAAGAGCCTATGAGGGAGTATGGTCTGCTTTATGTCAAGTCTCAAAACAAGCTTTAGATGAAGTAGAGAAAGCTAGGTTGAAGCAAATATTGCAGGAGATGAATCTGTTTTGGATCAGAGAAAAGATGAAGGCCAAGCAAAGGTCTAGAGATAGGGATGTTTTGGAGGGAGATAGAAATACCACATATTTTCGTGTTGTGGCTAATCAGAAGAGGAAAACTTTAATTCATGTTTCAGATGGGCTAAATGCCCTGCTCAAGACGTAGAGGGTATGTTGTCTGTAGCCATTGAGTATTATAAGGATATGTTCTGTTTTGAACAGAGAACCAACAGTATCTGTGCCTTGCTATTCAAGGAAAAATAAAAGCTTTTGCAAGATGTGACAAGTAGCAGCTTGTAATGACAAAGTCACAATACAACAAACAAATAAAAAATATTTATCATATGGTGTCCTACGGTGTTTAACAAGAAGTTGAACTAACCATATGCCACGATGAACATCACGGTGATTTGGCCTGATACTCCACAGGAATCAAAGGTCACAGTCTAAAAAGGCATCAAATATTGAAGCAGTAAGTAAGGACACTGGAAGGAAAATAAAAGGCAAATAATCCTGTTTTACAGGTCCAGGAAAAACAGAGACAAGAGCATTCGACAATCATATGATGTACAATACTTAGTAACTGCATATGGCAAAATTGCATTGATATTCAGAAATGGATGAAAACTAAGAGAGGGCTGTCTCGGACTCACAACACGATAGGTTCATGTCGCAGCCCCACAACGCGAAAGTTGCCCTGTTGTGGCCTCATAGTGTGACATGCCTGCTTTGTGAGTCCATGACACGTGTTATCTGTTCGTACTATTGTGGAGACAAAATTATCATTAAGAGCGAAAGGAGGCTAGATTCGTTAAAAGTAATTAGAAAAAAAACCTAGCTCTCGACCTTGACTTGGATTTTGACGGTGAGACCACTTTGTTTTGTCTTCTTTGTGCATAGCACATATAGTATAAGTTTTTTGGAATGTCTACACATTTTTTTAGGTGCAGATCGGTCAAAAAATATTGTGCTTGATCTTAACCCGATGACTTAGGTGCAAATCATTTTCGTTAGGCCACCCCCACGCTGCCAGTCCCCACCCGTGCCATAGGCACCATCACCTAGCCGGGATATCTTCGGCGATGCGTTACTAGGTCCTCCTGCTCCTCTTTCCTTCCTGTTGTTACCGCCGCCCATAGCTGCCCGACCTGACAAACCCAGTGACGAAGAAGAGAAAAACAGAAGAAAGAAAAACCAATAGTCCAGGAAGAAAGAAAAGAAAAACAACGGTATATCCATTCGACAATGGTGTCGGCGGCGGCAACAAGGCCACCAGCGTGTCGTGAAGTCGAGAGCATAGATGGGACCCAGCATCCTCGGCGAGGCTTGGGTTAGCGACGCCAACCAAGGACGAAAAGGCGAAGCGAAGATAGGACAATCGACTATTTGATTGAAAGGGAGCACGATGAAGCGGCCGGCAACGGCGTTGAGTATTCATACGTGGAGGCGCTAGGGCGCAGTGGCTCGAAAGACTCGAGCGAAAGAGATAGACCGAGCGAAAGTAGTCCTCCTTATGAATCTCGGAAAACATCGGACGATCCGAAAAGTGACTAAGATGCCAAGGAAAACGTATACGTATTTTTCTAAACTGTTATAGGGATGTGAAATATTTGAAGTGCATGAGTACTCAAATCAACAATACACGCATATTCACCCATGTCACGAGTGATACGTGACAGTAACACAAGATCTTCTGTTTTGTCTGCGTACGTGTGCCAACTGCCATGTTATTACTTGTACCGCTGCAAGTGCTCGACAAGCTCATCAACGTATCGCTCCTGCCGCGCCCTGTCCGCCAGAACGCCTCCCAGCTCCTTGGCATTGCGCGCGAGCAACTTCCCCTCCTCCTCCACCATCACCCGCCGCACCGCTGCCGCGACGCCGTCCCTGCGGAACGACCCATCGTCGTAGTCCCTGGCCACCTCCACGCCGACGCCCCTTGCCGCCATCGCCTGCGCGATGAGCCCCTGGTCGACGATGAAAGGCAGCATCACCAGCGGGTGCCCGAACCGGAAGCTCTCGATGGTGGAGCCCCACCCGCAGTGGGTCAGGAACGCGCCTACCGCGCCGTGCGCCAGCACGCGCACCTGCGGCACCCACCCCATGCACACCACCCCGCGCCCGGCGACGCGCGACTCGAACCCCTCCGGGAGCAGCTCGCCGGCGTGGCCGCTCGGCCGCCGGAGCGCCCAGAGGAAACGCACGCCAGAGAGCTCCAGTCCGAGCGCGAGCTCGTCGACGAGCTCCGTCGTCACTGGCGCCTCGCTCCCGAGCGCCACGTAGATGACCGACCTCCTCGGCTGCTCGTCGAGCCACTGCATGGCGGGCGTGAATGACCGATCGGCTTCGTCGTCCGTGACATCTTCGTCGGGCAGGAGGAGGCCGGCGGGGACGGTCGGCCTGGAGAAGAGCTCGGTGAGGAGGGAGAACACCCGCGGCTCGACCTCCGCCTCGGGGCAGCTGCGGTGGACGAAGAGGCGGCAGCAGGGCCGCTGCATCTCCCAGAGGCGTTCGGAGTCGGACATGCCGGATTCGTTAGGACGGAACGCGGCGGCAACCCACTCGGCCTCGTGGCGGCGGAAGGCGAGCGTGGAGGGGAAGGGGATCCACGGCGGTGGGACCATGTAGTCCTCCGCCGTCGCGCGGGGGTGCGCCCGGTTCTCGTGCTGCGGGCCGAGGAAGGCCACCATGGCCGCCATGAAGATGAAGAAGACGGCGCACGGGACCTAGCTCACGATCGATCAAGAAACAAGTTAAAGAAACCGTCCATGTCTTCTCCGAGATCGTGATTACGCGCGGGGCTCACCTCGTGTTCCTCGGCGATCGGCCAGATCCAGTTCTGCGCGAAGTCGAGTACGATCCAGTCAGGTCTCCTCAAGAACCCGGTGCCGCCGCCGCCGGCGGCGCATGCCTCCGCGACAAGGTCCGCGAAGGGCGCGGCGAGACCGTCGAACGCCTTCTTGAGGAGGCCGACCTTCTCCGGCGGGACGTCGGCCGTCGACTCGGCTCCCTCCGGCAGGCCGTCGACCTCCGGCAGGTTCAGTGCGATGACGCGGACGTGGGCGGACAGCTCCGGCGGGACGGCGCCCAGCCTGGCGGCGTTCCTCGGCGTGGAGATGAAGGTGACGGCGTGGCCGCGCCTGGCCAGGCGCTTGGAGAGCTCGAGGAAGGGGATCATGTGGCCGAAAGCCAGCCATGGGAACACCACGACGTGGAGAGGTGCAGATCCTTTGCAGGTCTCCTCCATGGCTAGCTAGCTGCAGCTGGTTCTCGTGCATGTATATCTGACTGACCTAATTAGGATGGTTCGTATGTAGTATCTAGCACCAACAGGGATTTGTGAATTGTGAATTTGTGATGGGAGTAAAATACTAGCATATGTGATCCGCCGCACGTGTATGGAAAAGAGGGCTCATCGATCATTGGCTGATGTTGCTGCTCACCCGTAGCAGCTAATGAGATGTCTGTTCTATCGCCCCACGTATAATTAAGGGGGGGCTCTACTTTGTCGGAACACGCGCTACTGATAGCTCCCTTCCAACAGTACTGTCTCGTCTCATTCTTATCCTCCCGCGCTCCTGTCGCCGTCCCCTCCTTAACTTTTAACCGTAGAACCTCGTGATTTCTATCGTAGAATCTTCGCACGTAGCGATAATAATCAATCACACAATATAAAAAGTAAAATATACATAAATGATAAGATATAAGCGTATTGCTTTTTTCCTTTATTAAATTTGTCTCTGAACTTTTATTTATGTTAGTCATGCAGGGTATTTGGATAAGAGTCCACCAGCGTATGCCTCAAGTTTGAAACGAATTCAGACTCCTCTAAGGGAGCGGGCTCTATGTGCCCTCCACCTCTTAGGTGGGGGCCGCAGGCACCATAATAATTTGAACGAACAATAATTTCCACATTAGCTAAACGAATGATGCCTTTCAACTTTAGCATCCTACACATTGCCTTGTTTTTCTTTGATTTATACATGGATTTTGAGTGCCGCCATCTCGATAGGAACATCGGCAATAATCTTTCTGATCACCAACCAAATGGCAAGGGAGTCGCTTTCGAAAATCTTGGCATCATGACTCTTCCCCACGTTCCATGGGACAGTCACAGTGGGCCGATTGTGAACTAAAATAATTGCAGCTTTGAATATAAAAAGAAATTTTGAATCGCAATAGACCATCTTTAAATTCGATAATTCAAAGCTTTCAACACCTCATCTTCACATGCTTCCACACTTGTGGCCGATAGAAGCGGAAAGCGAAGACGCAGAGAAAAAGGGAATGTGCATGGCAACGGCGCCATCCGAACGGCATGAGACATAGTGGGAGGGGGTGGCTGGTGTTGGAGGCAAACAACAGCGGGGTAGGAGGACAGAAAGAAACCTGCAAGGAGTTCAGAAGGTGCGGTCAACTTCATTCAGTCAATTCATAGAGCGATTTTGTCATGTATTCACTGTGGTGGCAGGGAGCACCGATCAGTTAGCAATGTTCACTAATTCATGTACTCCTTGAACCAACATGTAATGTTGATCAAACATATGTACACTTTGATATCATAACTAGCCCTTTTTTAGGGAAAGATGACTACAGGTGTTTTGCTTTTTTGAGGAACAGAAACCGCACAAGTACTTTTGGGCTTTCGTCGGCCGGATAGTGGACCATGGGCACATGGTGGGGTAGGCCACTAATGACTAGTCTCTCGTCCATTCCAGATCGCAGTAATGGGGTTGGATTAATTCAGCATAAGCTAACGATGGGAGACAGCTAAACTGGGCTCGCCGGCCAATCCAAAGAACGGTGCAATATGGGCTGTATCCTGTGAACAGCCCATGAGAACAAGTATTTCACTGCATCATTCTGTCATTCAGAAGTGAAGCCCCTGTAGAATTCATAGTCACCAATTAAGATAGTCGAACTGCTGGTTCAGACAGTAAAAGGCGAAAAGAAGACAATAATATCCTCAACTAAGCCTGCTGTTTTATTCCATGGTTAATTTAATTTGCCCAAAAATTGTACATCTTTCACGTACGTGAGATCTACTCTCGCGGACAGGCCTCTCTCGTGCGCGATTAACTTCCTAAAGCGTAAAAAAGGGTAATTACTGACACAACGGCCAACGGTAAAAATGCGACAACTTTGGAATGCATTCAGCGCAGCGCAGTGCAGCCTCAATGAGTGGCCGGCCGGATCTGAGCTAGCTCGATCAGGCGAGTCCGACGAGCTTCTCGCTGAGCTCCCACAGCTTGCGGGCCTTCTCCGGGTCGCTGGCCTCCTGCGAGAGCTGGTTCTCGAACGACGCCGAGTCCTTGTTCCAGCTCCAGTACACGCCCGACTTGGTCAGGCTCGGCTCCGCCACCACCTGCGCCAGCCTCTTCCCAGATTCCGCCTCCGACACGAACCCTTTCGTCACGAACCTCTGGAACGGCGGGAACAGCGCCCTGAACAGCGGGATGTGCTCCCGGAACAGCCCCGTCGTGGCGATGCACCCGGGGTACA
Source organism: Stipa capillata (assembly GCA_019208055.1). NCBI lineage: Eukaryota > Viridiplantae > Streptophyta > Magnoliopsida > Poales > Poaceae > Stipa > Stipa capillata. Next base: position 18,914 of record JAGXJF010001436.1, read on the forward strand.
GCGACGCGAACGTGATCCCCGTCTCCTCGTGGAACCTGCGGTGGAACTCCTGCATCGTCAGCATGTTGCAGATCTTGCTGTCCTTGTACGCCTTGGCGCCGTCGAAGCTCTCGGCACCGTCGATCATCGCGGAGCCGCTGGCACCGGTGAGCCCGCCGGCGAGGCCGCGGAGGTCGCCCAGCCCGGCCTTGGGCGGCACGTTGCCGGCCAGGGTGTTGCTGTTGCCGGTGATGGAGCCCAGAATGACGAGGCGCCTGGATGGGTAGTCGGACTTCTTGAGGTCGTCCATGAGGAGGCGCGCGAGCAGGAAGTGCCCCAGGTGGTTCACCCCGACGCTCATCTCGTACCCGTCGGCGGTGAACGTCGGCTGCCGCGCCGTCGGGCGGTAGATGGCGGCGTTGCAGACCAGCACGTCCAGCGGCATCCCGGCGCGGCGGAAGCCCTCCACGAACTGCCGGACGCTGTCAAGAGAGGCGAGGTCCAGGTGCATGATGCTGTAGCTGCCGTCGGCCATCCCCGCCGCCTTGGCCGCCTTGGACGCCTTGAGGAAGTCCCGGCACGCCATCACCACGTGCCACTTGCCCGTCTCCGCCAGCGCCTTCGCCGCTGCGAGCCCCAGCCCGGACGACGCGCCCGTGATCACCACCACGCCCTTGCGCAGCGTCTTCTTGTCTCCTGACGCCGACGTGGTGGACCCCGGGGCCGCAACAGGCGGCGGCGCCGTCGCCACCTGCGTCCTCACCGCGAGCGACGGCTGCGCCTTCTTCACCTTCTGGCTAACGCCCAGGAACGCCGTCTCCTTCGCCACAGCACCCAAGCTGCTGCCCTGAACCAGGCAAAACAAAAAGATCCATGAAACTCAAGCACGTGGCAAATGCATGCATGAACTCTTTTGAGATTTGCTTGCATGTTAGTAATTCGGTTTGTTGATCATTATTCTTTGGTTACCTTCTTGGGGACGGAGAGAGTGGAAGGGAGGAGCTGAAGAGCCATTGACGAATATGTAATGTAGCTGTGTAGCTGGAAACTGCAAAAATTCAAGGAGATCGTGTACTGTGTTGGTGTACTTTTCGAGTGATGAGTGAGCTCCGCGGGGGACGGTATTTATACACGGGAGGAGCGTCACGGGATACGGATAACGGTGCGGGCCCGGTGCCACGCTGGCGCCTCCCCAGCCAATCACAGCGCGTGGCCTGGATTTTCTGGGACGTGAGATGCGACCGCGCGGGGGATATTTTTGTCGCTTTTTTGCCAAATCGGCGACGGCGACGTTCGCGGGATCTTATATGCTCGGTGCCGTATGATTTTGCTGCCGTGGTGATGAATCATTGGTCAGGTCGGTGGGGCCCGGTTTGTTTCGTGCGGTGTTGGAGTGGTGCATGGTGTTTGGGGGTGGAGCACGGGATGGGAATACCCAGAAATCTGAAATTATGCAGCATGGGGAGGAGGGGACACTGATCCTGGTGGGTGGGACCGGCTTAGATCTGTTGGTTTGCGACGGACCGTGACGCCACCTCGGCAGGAGAGTGCCCATGTGAACGTGCGGCAGGCGACTGGCTGTGGCTACGCCACGTAGGAACGACCCATTGGGTCTAAGCTGATGTGGCATCCTGCGTGGCACGGTGTGCTTGCGCTTTTTACGTCTGACAGAGGCAGTGAAAGTGGTAAAGCTAACAAGAAGTACTCAGATGGGGCCACAACTAAGACATGCTACTACGTAGCAAACGGTTTTAGTTGGAAAACGAATGAAAAGTGTGGCAGCAAAATATACAGCGTGTTGCAACAAGAGATGATGTAGAATGGTTTATTTGGTTCGTAGCCAAATGTTGTCATACTTTGCCGTATCCTGAATTTAGCAACATTGGTAATCTTAGGCGGTGCTTAGTAGGTTGTCATGATTTACCACTATAGAATCAGGCAACTTCGACTTTTCTTAGCCTATTTGTTGGCTCCCGATGGGATGCTGCAATTAATTTAAAGACCATGCATACATGAGGTACTCATAGCGAAGGTTAGTTCACAACAATGAGCGAAACAAAATCGGCAAAAGAGCCTTCCACCACTTACGACTAATTTTTTTTAATGGGCATAGGGTAATTTAGAATAAATAGCGTCACCTATTTATACTAAACATTTTTACTTCTTTATAGCTCATTCTATCACTAAATCTTAACTAGTTTTTTTGTCTGTACAAAACTGTAGCATACACTAACTAGTATTTTTCTATTGTATCTAAAATATTAACCACACAACTTCGCTGGTAATATTAAAACTCAAAGTGTACTATTATATAATTCAAACGCCTATCATTACAAATACACCAATGCCAAAGTAGAACTCTATTTTGTCGTGGGAAATTATGTTATTTTTTTGAAATTTAGTTTGAGACACTTTGCTGAACTGACTTCTATTTAAGTCTAACCAAAGCATAAAAAGATGACAAAAACTTGTACATCTATGGAATGATTTGCAACTTAGATGTACTATAGTGTGTTTATATATGTTTGTGCATTTTAGTATCTATAAATATCTTGACAGAGTATCTATAAATATCTTGATAGAGAGTTCTACAATGTACCATTGTAACAAATATCCTATATCTATAAATATCTTGATAGAGAGTTTTACAATGTACGAGTCTAACAAATGTCCTAATAGAGGTTTGCATAGTAGAATTGTCTAGCTTAGTTTTAACTAATAGGAAATTCTAGAGTGTATGAGGTGTCAACAAGTGACTTTTGCTCGAATCCCCTCCACTTGCCCTTGCTAGTTAGCATTGCTCGTTTCTCTATTCTTTCGTGGTCAAATATTCACCCTTTACTTGGTACAATTTACATACGACTAGTGTAGCATGTCTAGTATGTGCAATCAAATCGGAAAAAACCAATGACTTGACCTCTAGCCACTCAGAAACCAACCCAACCATCAGAATTTATGTATTTCACAAGATGATTTGGAAACTAACTATTGTACAACCGTGCTCTTAGCATGGTGCGACATATCCGTATGCGTTTAATACGTATGGGTTAGGCCCCTATAGATGAGGCTCCCTAGGCGGGCTCCCTTATTGTCCTAGCCTGTGATCGGCCATGCTTGAGAAGAGCTACAGCACCCACTGATTACATGTACAATAGGGTCAATAAATGTACAGAATTTCTAGATGAAACCATGTCCTGCTAAACTATTTTTTGCAAAAAAAAAGTAAATACGGTTGTCAACGGATAGAAAAAAAAGCAAAAGTTCTTTTCCTCTTCGAGTGAAATAAAGACTATAGCTCAATACTTCAAGCTGACAATACAGATCCATTCGGTACACCAAATAAGTCACCCAAGTACACCATGATCTTGGAGCAAGATCACTTATTAACACAACAATAGAGTAATTAAAATAAGAGATTTTCTAGTTTCTTTTGGGAAGTCAAATGAAATGGCATGCATAGGTGCAGGTGAACCTTGAAGATGGTAAACATATGTTCTGTCAAGTGATATTTAGGCAGAAAAAAGTAAAAGAATATTTAATTAGAGATTAAAATATTACTGGACAAGGTTTTAAATGCAGAGGATGCCACTTTACGGAATCCATGAAGATAGATCGAGGAGGAGATGAAGGTACACATACTACATGGGAGTAGGAGGAGGCCAGTGACGAGCTGGTTAGAGAGGAAGGCGGTGGCAACACTGGTTAGGGGGAGGACGACTCTCCACTGGTTGTAGGGGAGGGGAGAAGGGTGAGGCGAGGGTTTTGGCTTGGAGGAGGAGGAAAGAGGCATGGCTGCTTAAGCTTAATGACGATTGGAACACGAGTAGGGCAAGCCACGTGGAATTGTTAGCCTAGTGTGTTAGATTCATGACAAATGAAGGAATGAGGTGTCGTAGCGGCCAGATCCAGATCAGGTCAGCTGGGATGCGCCTGACGCTAGATACGAGCGATTGAGGGCAGCGGCCAGTTCCTCCAGCGGCGTCTCGAGCACCTTATCCTGTCGTCATCCTCGTCGTTGCTCCACGAGATCTACTCAGGCAGGCAGCTGGTGGCTGAGGACTTGGCTAGGGATGAGGAATGGTGTGTTTGGGTGTTCGGGAAGGGTGATGGTAGGTAGCATGCATGGTGGGTCAAATCTCGTGAGATTAGTATCCAACAAATAGGCTAAAAAAACTTTGTTGTCTTGCACCCCCATCGACTCATCAAGCGGTCGCTATGCCACCTCTCTAGAAACCGCGTCGCCGCCCGTCATACGTGTATATGGTCTTTATCACATTATTCAGGTTCTTCTCTACCTATTTTGAATATCGCCACCATGTCACCACCTCTTTCTGGCCTACCATTCGGCATCAGTCGCAGTCTGATATTATTTGCATGCTCTCGTGCACCTACTCTATCTCATTATCTTCGCACCGAACCGCATTGCATCACCAATCTCTTATTCACCGCTCTGCATATTGCAACCGTCATCGTATCCTCCCTCTGTTGTTGCTTCTACAACTCTCTAGACACTGATGCATGGCATGTGTTGGTCTCTATCTTGGTGCACCTAGTTTTGGCACAACCGACATGTAGCTTCGACCTTGCTATGCCCCTTGGTTCTGGAAAAACCGTTGTGGTGCTTCATTTACAACAGCTTCAACTGCATCATCTTTGGCATCAACTTCTTCCTCGATGACTGTCTCGATTCTTTTGATGTTTTTCTTTTGCGGCTACCTTGATTATGACAACCCCGACTTCGGCTACTCGACCACAGCGACATCTCACACGGCTACCTCGACCATGGCAACCTTACTCTCGTCTTTCTCTACATCGGCATAAAGGGCTATCATCCACATGAGAACCATTTCAGTCTAAGCGACTGTGACGCTCCTGCTCCAGCTACAGGGGATGCTAGAGTATATCCGATTGTTATGAACTACGTGGGATTTATTATGATTCGATCTTTTCTCTAAGAATTTCTTATACTTCAAATCTTATACATACTCTCTCCTTGAGGCTCAATACAATCCTCTATTAATTCCGCTATGTTCCGCTAAATTTTCCGGAGCGCTAGTTACTTACCAAAGTGAAGCGCGGAGTCCACGAGAAGAGATGTGGTCGCAAGCTGTTTCCATCGACGCTCGTCCCTGACATTTTTTCGTGTTCCTGTATCCTTTGATCTACGTAAAGTAAAGGCTAAAATCATTCACGAAAGAGTAGAGGCTAATACCAGAACAAAACTACGACCTGCAAATTTAGGCCCAACCCCTTCGGTTAATGAGGCCTGGTAAACAATAGAGTCCGCCTATGATCTACCTACATGGGTCTCATCAGCCCACACAAATCCAGCCTAATATGATAGCAACATATAATAAAGCCTACGCTCCAACGCCAGGCGGCATATTTCCAGTGCGGAATTTACCAAAGTAAAAATCTATTCCACCCACCTCCTCCCCCTCCCTTTAAACTACGGGAGATGCACTCATTTTTTCCTTTAAACTATTTTTAGACTTTTCCTTTACTAAAAAAAAGCACTTCTTCTCTTGTTCTTTCCGTGTGGAGTATTCTTGTCTGAGTAGTGAGAAGTATCGACTATCTAAAGTGGAAAGGCAAAATTTACTGCACCTTTGGTTTGAGTATCTAAGTCAAGAGTGTGAATTTTTTTAAAACTACCGGCGCTTTGGTGCAATGCATACTTCTCACAATATAGAGTATTGAGATATACTAACATATGCGGAAAATCATATTTAAAATAAGTTGTCATTAAATTCATTTCTTGTCTCATAAATCACTCTTAAGGAAAAAAAAATCTAGACACTAAGCATACATAAAATGAGCCATAAGCATACAATTATGAGTTAATTAGTGAGGTTTATGAGGTGATTAATCATACCATAAGTATGTAATTCAGATGTAATTTTTAAGGCACCAGTTTAAATCATGAGCCATTGATGAGATTTATGCACGGTTCAGATCAAAAGTATCCCACTCCAACTTGTACCTTTATAAGTAGTATACAAATGTATTTGTATTGAGGTTGTTGCATTCATTCTTCAATTAGCATATAGAAAGGAGATAGAAATTGGTTGTTTTGTCTAGTAGGTTCCTACGGGCTGGTTAAGCATGCCTCGTAGATTAAACGATATGATTATTAAGGCTCCTTAATTTTGGTATGGTGGAAGTATTATGATGTTTAATTGAATTGGTTTTAGATATTTCGTGTTTAAATAAAAAAATCTTAATCAAGTTGCAAACACGATTTATTGGAACATTGTGATCCAAAACAAAGATGAATACTTCATCCGTTCACGAATGTAAGACGTATTTTGATTGGTTAAAACAAAATTTTAATTATTGGTTACTTTATTAATATATGATTTTTTGTGATATAAGATTGATATCATTATATTCATATTCAAAAGTACTTATTTATGATTATGATTTTGTATTACATAAATTGTATATTTGTAAAATAATTATTAGTCAAAACCTTATAAGCATTTCCGTGACTTCTTTTCTTGACAACAATTTCAAGAATGAGCACCACCCAATCATCCTAATCATAGATGGGTTATTTTACAACCTCGTTTTCAGGTTCTTGCTGGAAACTCCAACTTGTACATCAAGATCGCGTGGGTGCAGTCCTGATCGACCTTAATTAGCATGACACATCCATCGCGTTCTCATAATCCGATCCATGACCAGCAATTGTCCTTATATCGCTGACCAGTGACCAGAACTAATCATGCATGCACATAATCCTGTATGATAGTATTAATTTGAACAGAAAACAAGATGACGGGGGAGAGACGTGCATGTCCAGGAAGCAGGAAGCGTGCGTGCACGTACGAGAACTCGAGCAATGCCAGGATAATGGTCATGAAACAGCCCTTGTTTAAGCGCAACTTGCGAGTTCATATACATTATAATTAAACTTGGAATGATCCCCCGCAGCAATCATGCGGCCGCGATCCCGATCTGCAGCCGTACGTCGCCGTCGCTGCAAACGTTTGGTCGGTAGGACACCGAGGTTTTTTAATTGGTTGAGTACTGCATCATCTCGTTGTGGTTAGCGCTGCTCAGAAGGAACACTAATTGGGACAAGCCGGTGCTGATGTTTAAGTTTCTGACCAACTTAAATTCACTGGATTAGGACGGTGTAATTGAGCTCGACCGGTTTCAGTCAAGCCTGTACCCCATACCTGACGTAGAAATTACTAGCACATTGATCACCTCTTGTGGTGTGCATGCACGCAGGAACTAGGAGTAGCTAGGAGCGGCTGTGACGGGGTGATTAGTATGCTTCAGTCACCCGACGAATCGAGCATTCGAGCTGAGAATTGGAAGGCTCCACGGCTCTGGAGTTAAGGCGCAGAGATAGGGTAGCGGTTCACATCTTGACAGTGTTGGGCAGCCGGATTGCGTACGTGCTTTGCCGGAAGTGCCATTCCTGTATTGAGTCCTGCACTGCTGGTAGTACTAGTGTTCTAGCAACACACTCAATATATGCATGGGTGCAAGTCCGTGCAACGGCAGAACGATCGTCAAACCCAGAGTCTTAAACTTGCACGTACGAATCAAGAAAACCACCAGTTGGCCGCCTTGTAACGCGCGCCGGCTAGCTAGGCAGGCTAGATCGCCGGTGGCCCATACGTACGTACGTGTTCGGTATGCGAAACGTACTCACGTTCATGCCTGAATCATTAGCCCAATCTGCGACGTTACGCGGTAAACAGGACTTGGCTCTTGACGATGCAGAGCAGCAGGCGCGCAGCGAGGAGATGGAGGAGCCACCGCGCACAGGGATCAGAAGGCCAGAATCGCATGCGCGCCCTCTGCGCCGAGCAGCGGCCAGGCGCCACTGCGCGCTGGCCAAGCCGATCATCGACGCAGCAGGCAGAGAGCGGAGCCCCCACAGGTGGACGCAGAAATCTTAGCCGAGACGACGAAAACCCGACGGCGACAGCGCTATCGCCTTCTCCCGGAAGGGCCCTGCCCGTAGAAAAAGCGGCACCGACCAGGCCCCCCTCCTCCTCCCCTGTCTTTTCTGACAAGCTCTCTCATCTCCTTCTCGCCTCGCCAACCTCCACCGCACCAACGGGCCCCGCGACGACGCGCGCGCCCGTCCGTCCGTCCGTCCGTCCCCATCTCTCGGTCGCGCGCGCGCGCTAGCCATAGTCATATACGCGACAGCGTATATCAGACACCACTGTGCGGCGGGCACCCGTGTCGTCGTCACCGTGCGGCCGCTGTCGCGCAGAGCTGGCCGCCCGTTACACGGTGGCGGCGCAACACGCCACCGCTCCCAGAATAATTGCGAACCCTGCGTTGCGTCGCGTTACGTCGATCACTATAGCTATGTAGGAGGCGCGTGTGCGCATGTATGGACGTATATATTGGCTGTCTGGCTGGCTGGCTGGCTGGTTGCAAGATTCCATCGTCCACTACGAGGCTCGCGAACTCTCCAGTCCAGGCAACGCGATCGAGACCGCCGATTTCTCGGTAAAAGCAACGGCCCAGAGGGAGCACGCCACGGCGCGTCGGCGGCCGCTGATCAGAACAGGGCTGACCGTGCGCGGCGCGTCTGCGTCGCCGCCCGTGCCGGATATGGAGGGCGTGATGCGACTGGGAGAAGCGAGGAAGCTTAACGCACAAGAAGAGCATCTCTGCCGCGTCACCCGTGGGCTCCACGCCGGCGCCGGCTTCTATATATAGGACCCCAACTGGGCGCACGAGCTAGTAGCTAGCCCACGACCAGTACCCAACCGCTCCGACTGATTGCCGCCGCGGCGCGCCCATCCAGCTCGGACTGACCGCTACGTCTCGATCGCCCTTTTAGCCTAGCTAAGCTACGAATAGATCCGCCGCGCCCACAGACACAGCACGCGGCGCCGGTGGCAGCAGGATTTAAGCCTAGGCATGCGCTGCTCTGCTCGCACGGCAAATGGCTCCTGCAGCGGTTTCGCTCCTCTCCGCCACCTCTGCCGCGGCCGGTTCCAAGCGTCCGGCGGCCTCCGATGCTGAGCCGCTCGCACAGGTCAGTGTCTACTCCTCTCCGATATGCATGGCACCTACACTGTACATAGCTGTGATGAAGAAGTGGCGTACTGATGCATGCGGTAGTTGGTTTGCTTGGGTTTTTTAGGGTGATCAGGAGGCGGCGCGCAAGAACCACCAGCAGCAGCTCGAGTGTCCACGGTGCGGGTCCGGCAACACGAAGTTCTGCTACTACAACAACTACAGCACGGCGCAGCCGCGCCACTTCTGCCGCGCCTGCCGCCGTTACTGGACGCACGGGGGAACGCTGCGCAACGTGCCGGTCGGGGGCGCCTGCCGCCGCGGCGGGAACAAGCGGCGCAGGGTTGGCTCCGCCGAGCCCTCGTCCGCGTCGCCGCCGCCGACGTCGGGCCGCGCGGAGGACGCATACCCGGACCTCCCAACCTTGCCGCTCCTCAGTGACGGCATCTTCTTGCCGCAGTTCGATCTCGGCGGCGTTGCGCCGGCGGGGTTTTCGTGGCCGTCGGCGGCGGTCCCGGACTTCTACGATGGGCTCGCGGCGCCGTGGGGGGATGCAACACTTGCCGTCGGCGTGACTGGAGGGTGGGACGACTTCGCTGGCCTCGAGCTCAGCTGGCCACCGCCCGCCGGCAACTGACGGCAACCGGTCGCCGGTGTGTTTGAGGCTCCTGTTTTAGCGTTGCAGCCTCGATCAGGTAGTGCTTACCAGTTTGCATTGTGTCTTCTGAGCTAGGAAGGAATGTACGCAGCTCAATTCTCCAGTGAGTTCACTGTTTCCTGTCATGCTTTTCAAAATGATGTGGAGATTATTGTTAGAATCAGTGAGCCATGATCTGTAGCTGGAGAGAGGATGTAACGCCTGTGCAGTGAAAATTACAATAAAAGTTGGTGTCAAGCATGCACTCCCACAACCACACTACAAAAGGCTGTAAAGATGCCGAGCAGTGTTGCTCAATTAAACCATCATTGGAAGGGGAAAATGAAAGCAAAAGTAAAGACACAATGCATTATCATGAAGGTGGACAGTATCTTGTATAAGGAAAGAACCAAAATATGAACAAATAAAGGTATTCGCTGTTAACCAGACAATTATACAAAGCCTTGTATCAACATTGAAAAAAATAGTGTGGTCTTTGGAGTGAGCGCTTCAGGCACCCAAGCAGATAGCGAAACAGAGAAAACTTTTGACTAGTAAAAACCCTAGGTGAACTGGTGAAGAACTAACGATATCTATACAGTAAAGAAACAACAGCTCTGCACTCTCACGCTAGCTTTACACTTGGACTGGGAAACCAAATTCTGGAACACCCTAATTTCGCCTCCCTGCCCAGCCGTGACAATCACCAAACCCCACGCGGACCGGCGCTGAACATCCATAGCTCCAATGCAAAGATCGGATGAGCAGTGACCAGGACTGCTCTTGGCAGAGGGTAATTTCTCATCGGGCCAGGATGTGGATACTGCTTCAACTGGATGATTGCTGGTGCTTGTGCTTGCAAGACCTTCGCAAACTGGGCTCTCCGTGTATCTGTTAGCGGTTCCATTCGGTTCATGCTCATTGTTTTCTACAGGGGCTTCTCGCCCAGAGTTCACTGCACCGTCCGAATCACTGTGTCTGCTGCTATGTGACCTGAATGAACCACGGGCTTCAGCACCAGGCCATGTGATAGCCACAGTGACATCATGGCAGTGGAAATGTTCATATGAGTTGGTTACATCAACTGCACTCCTGCTTCTGCTCGGATGGGAACTGTTGTCATGTCTCCAGACGTACACATAGGAGTCCTCACTGGCACAAACTACATATTTCCCGTTTGGAGCTACAGAAGCTGAGATTTGGCTACTTGTGTTGCGGAATCCTGGTGAAAAGTTTAAACACAATGTAAATGCAAAATCCCAAAACTAACACACTAGCATATTACTGATAAAAATAGGCAAGGATCATATTTCCCCCAAAGGAAACTGGGTCAGCACAAGCACAAATGTACTGCACAGAAATACATTGTTCATGTGCTCTAGATTTGGGCAAAACAAAACTGTAGCTTGATCAGTGATCGTACCATACACATTCACAATGACAGGAGAACGAAGCTTTACCTTTAAATTTGTGAACAAGCTCATCGCCATTAACAACACGGATTCTTGAATCTGCAGAAGTAATCAGAACTTCGGAGGAGCTTCCGGGAGCAAACTGTTGCATGAAATGCAGATACGTAGGTGGTATTGGAGGCATCAGATTAGTGTGACTTCTAGAGTCCAAATCTCAAAAGGCTAAGCATGTGTCTTTCTTAACAAGTGCCCTAAGCAATGCATACACTGTGCAATTATGTACCTGGAACCCAGTTATCTTTTTCTGGCCAGACTTCTTTTTCCTGATTCTTAAATCTATCTGACTTTTGTACTGAAGCTTCTTCTCTGTAATCATCAAGGAAATGCACAAACTCATTATGCGAGGAAAAGGAACACTGCAGGTTACTATGTATTATTTATATTTGCATTAGGTTAGTATTACTTAATTGCACACTAACATAAACAGATGCATTTAACTTGTGTGCGTGACAGTGAGAGATAAGAGAGAAAGATACCAGTTGTATCAAATAAATGGCAGCTTCCCTTGTGAGATCCCACTAGTGCAACCTTCAAAGGTAACAGAGATACATAACATAAGGTCATACAGTTTTTATGGTCAATACACATGTTCACAAATATCAAGAAGCTAACTAAACCTGCCCATCAGGGGAATAACATGCAGCAGTAACCATCTCATGAAGATCGTTCCAATCCTCAATCTTACGATCATGGACATTCCAAATGCGAACTTTTTCATCCAGTGACCCACTAATGAAGAAGTTATCATCTACAGGATTGAACTGGATGCAAGTCACTGCAACAAAATTGAGTGCATGGAAGGAAATCAATTATCTGGTTGCTCCAAACATATATAGTTACTGACAAAAAAAAGAGACATTGTCCCACCGCTCTAAATAAAAGGAAGAGGCCTAAAAGAACATATAAAAAAATGATCCTGCAACTAGACTGACCGTAGTCCGTGTGTGAGAATGTTTTCAGACAGGTACTGGCAGTGATGTCCCATAGCCTAACAGTTTTGTCCATTGAGGATGAAAGCAAGTACTGCATGAGAACCAAACAACTGGTTAGTGCCTTCAGAGGATTTCATTTTTCATTTTAAACTGGGATTTTCCCCCACAAATATCAATCTACACTATGATTTTTTCACAGAATTTACGTATGATCCAATAAAACCATGGGTTATAATCCTAATCATGTCAATTGCATAGTGGAATGGTGAACAAGTCTGAGCACAAGTCATACTGAACAGACTGCTAAATCAAAATCCAATTATAAAGCAGGCCAAGATAAATATGAATATGGTGCACATATCGAACCTAAGTCATTTTATACTACAGCTGTGGTTGTTTACATCAGATAATTGTAAAAGAGATAGATTGCAAAACACGGTGCAGAAGTACAGCATGTATGAATGTCGAAGAAACCTCACAGTGGACACAGGAGGTTGGTTTGCTGCTCATGCATTTGAAAACTACAAGGACCAAGCAGACTTAATGTTACTGGTAATATTTTGCAGACAAGTAGGGTGCCAATACAATTATATTTGATGTTATCAGATCTTCCATGGATGATAAGTGCATAGTAAGAGGAGCAAGGCTCACTTATGACTATGCCTTCTGCCTTCGCTTGTCAAATCATGAACTACAATCATATATCGTACATGCCATTTGGGATTTGTGAACCATATGCAACGGGTAAGCATTTTTCATCAGGACATACATGCACGTATGGAATATGAACAGACCACACTTGTTGACAATGCCGCAGTTTAGACATGCATCATTCCAATGTATTTCTTGCATCCCATAAAGACAATAGCAAAAGGATAATTGTGTTGACTATTTTCATGTGTTTGTGTATTGACTATTGAATATCCATTTTCACAAAACCTAGAGTTTCAGAAAGAGACAGACTTAAAGAGCACAGCAACGACCTAATTATGGCAAAAATGGTGTTCCTTAATGTTGCATTATCAACAAACCAATCAGGATGCCAGACTGAAAAATCAGCCAATAATATCATCTGAACTATGTTATATATCCATGCAAATCTTCCTGCTAAATCAGTATATGTCCTAACCATAGTTAATTATGAAAAACAATTACGCCACAAATCTTTAGACCTGCAGTCTGAAATATGAGGATCAACTAATATTGTTCTTTACTTACTGAACATGAAAACGATATCACGTTTCATAGAAAGGCCAATGAAGCCAATCGACAAATCACATCGGAAGTTACAACAAATTTACTACTAGTATAAAAGAAGTGAATCTTTCAGCAGTGTGAAAACTGTAGTGCTCAACACCAGGCCTTCTTTTCAATCGGCAAGATGTAGTGTAATATCACATGCTGTTAATTTAGTGTGGCGAAGTGACAAAAGTGTCATGTTTTCCGAATTGCACGTGGTTTGGTTTTTAGTCTTTTGACGATCACAGTCCTTACAACTGCACTAGACACCATTAAAAAAAAAGATCATTTCCTTTCTGCCCTGAAGAAGATGGCAGTGCAATTGTTGATTCAGATGTTTCAGAATGTCTAACAAAGTGCCAAATATTATGATTGGGCAGTTGAATATTCAGTCAAAGATCACAAAGTCCTCACCTGAGATTTGGACCACGATAGATCAAGAACGTCAGCGGCGTGCCCCAGGAGCGAGCAAACTGGCTTATCTCTGAACCCAAACACACATTCAGGTACAACTAGATGATCGGAGCCGACGGACTTCCGACTGCTTTGCATCCTTGGCTTCCTCTTTTTCTCCACATAGCCCTTGTCTGCACAGCTCAGTGACAATGTTGCCTCCTCTGGTGACCCATTTCCAACAACTGTAAGAAATGGGCTGCAGCCGCCACCACTCTCCCTTGTCACAGCACCTTCCCCGAGCAACTCTCCCTTTCTCTCTCCCTCCAATACCTCCCACACATGGATTACACGGTCCTCCCCCGCGCTTGCAAGGTATCGTCCATCCAAGCTGAAGTTAATGCACCACACGGAACCAGAGTGGGCAGCCAACTCCTGTGTCATGAACATCCCGGTGAGCTCCTTGCATGCCTTCCCATACTGCCGCACCCTGACCCTCCCTGCATTGCGCGAGCCGGTGCCATCAAGGCTGTCATCGGTGGCGGAGCTCAGGCGCCGCACTTCCCTCTCCTTCTTCTCCTTCTCCTTATCCCTCACCTCAGTGCTGCGGCGCCCGTAGGCGACGCTGCCCGCCAGGTGTCTGATGCCGCGCAGCCATCCTCCAGGCTTTCTGCGGGGCTTGGACGCTGGGGCAGCGTGGTCGGAGGCGGAGGAGGACGTGGCGGTGGTCGCCCGGCGCATGAGCTCGTGGACGATTGGGGAGCGGCCAACGCAGAGCTCGAACTCCTCGAGCGTGAGCTGCCGGCCGGTGCCTACCTCCCGGACGACCTCCTCGTGCACCTCCCCGACCTCGAACTCCGTGCCGTCGTCCAGGTTCCGGATCCGGCATTGCTCCCCGCCACTTTCGCTCGGGTTCCGCGCCAGCGGCGGCTTCCCATGCCCGCCGGATCTGGGCTCCTCCACCACGGCTTCGGCCACCTGCACCGCCGGCAGAGGCGAGGATGGGGGAGAAGGGGAATGCGACCGTGAGCGAGGGGAGAAGCGAGCAGACGGAAGCTGCAGGGACCCGGAGGCGGAGAGTCCAAGGCGGCGGAGCAGCAGTTGGCGGCGCTCCTCGACGGACGTAGGCTCGGAGATCCATACGTCGTACGCTTCAGCGGCGGAGGCCGCCGGGTGAAGCGGCTGCGGCTGGGGGTGGTGGTGCTGGTGGCTGTGGTGCCCCCCGCGGCGCCGGCCGCGGCGGTGGAGGTCGACATCGTCGTCGGAGGCGGAGGTGGAGGAGCAGGAGGAAGAGAGGATCCGATCCAGCGACTCGTAGAACTCCTCCTCCACCCCCTCCTCCCCCTGCCCCTGCTGCCCCGCCTCCTCGCCAAGAGAAACCGCAGGATCCAGCGACCCGGCCTCCGGCATTGCGGGATCCCCTCCGACACGGCAGGCCAACGACGCGGAGGCGGAGGCAGGCGCCCCGCCCGAACGGCGATTTATACGGGGGAGGTTTTGGTTGCGTGCTGTTGTTTATTGGGTTCCGTTGGTGTTGGTGTCACTGCGGGGTGCGGGGCGCGACGTCGTCCAGCTGGGAAGGGGAGGGAGGCAGCAACGACAAGGAGGAGGAGCAGCGCTGCGCCACCATTTGGAGTTTTGGACTCCGATCCATCTCGTCTTGTTGGCTCGAACCCAACGCTCCTGCTGCTGGGCTCGGTTGGGGTTGGAACTGGAGAGGCCGTAAGAGACAACCGCTGGGGACCCGGGAGAAATATCACAATCAGTTGGATACTCACGACTGGGTATCTCCGTTTTCTGAAATGACTAGCTTTTCAAACGGTAAAATAAATCATACTGCCTTGCATCAAACAGCACCAACACAAGGAAATCTCAGGAGCGATCAATTAAGCAACATATTCTTTTAAACACAATCGGGGAGGAAAATCAACAATCCCGTGGTTGAATTCAGATATAGAGCTTTTAGATAAGGTATGTTTTGTTGGGAGTTTGTTGGAGATCCATTTTTCTTCTAAGTTTTTTGCTAGAAAAATGTAGAGGCGATTGTCAGAGAGGGAAAGGTTGCATGTTATGACAAGATGGGAGGAGGGGGCATGTGACACAGCCACCACTAACTCCTATTTATATATATATTCTAAAATGACATATTCCGGTATATCATGTAGTTTGTTACTTCAGTGGTTAAGTAGTAAGCGTCTTTTTTCCGAGAAACCATTAGTATGCTTTTTCACTTGGCGAAACAAGAGTGTTCGAGACCTGTGACTGCGAATTCGCGGTGACCTCTGAGCTCGGGGTGCACCGGGCCTAACCTTGCGATGAGCGCGAAGTGATCACGCGTAGGGAGAGGCTAACTAAAAGAGAGGATTAGGCGTGTGGATTAGGCAAACGTCGCTCGCTCGCGGTGTGCCCGACGTGCCTGCACGACGACGAGACGACGGAATTACGTGGAGGGGAGTTCACGCGTTAGGTAAAGAACGCAGCACTGCAGCAGAGCCAAGGCTGCAGGCCTCGCTGGAGCTTGCTTGTCGCGGGAGATTATTGTTTCCTCGACACTTTCGTTATCAGCACGTACATCGTTGATCCGTCCATCTTGTTGCGTGTTCACTATTCCAGCTCGCTGCTGCTGCTGCTGGCCGTCATGATGCATATAGCTCGAGATGCAGGATGTCATAGCGGAAATCAATCATACATATATATATATATTCCAAGTTTCTGAGTTCGTGATTACCCCATTAGTTACGCGTTTCGTTTTCCGTAACCCAATCAGAGACAGCTGCTTGGTAATGGCAGGAGTGGTGAGATCGATTGATGCAGGTGGAAACGGCCAGCCGGGGTTGATCGATCTTATATGGAAGCTCGCGCGCGTGCATCGCAATAATGGAGGAGTACGTCGGAGGCACGTCGCGATGCTTTCCATCTCAAGTCAATGGCTGTGTTGGCTAGCTCCTAGCTGCGCCCCTGGATGAGGCCACCTGATTTCCTGATCACCCCAACGCGAATGGGGCTAATGGATCTCAACAGACGAGAGAGAAAACAAAAGTGCTATCTCTCTATGGCAATACATGTTGTTTTAGAGTTTGATCACCATTACAAAAAAGCTCACTAATATGTAAAATACCAAATTGCTAATAGTTCTATCATAAATATATTTTTATAATGGTAGTTAATTTTATTAAAAAGTATATTTTTATAGAAATTGATTGTTAAAATATAACTTCGGAGACTGTATCAACGTTC
Source organism: Stipa capillata (assembly GCA_019208055.1). Lineage (NCBI taxonomy): Eukaryota > Viridiplantae > Streptophyta > Magnoliopsida > Poales > Poaceae > Stipa > Stipa capillata. The sequence continues at coordinate 35,803 of JAGXJF010001436.1, forward strand.
AAAATGACATACATTTGTGACACAGGGTGAGTACTACTAGACAGTAAAACCAGCTAGCTTTAATTAGTGCCTTAATTTCTTCTTCCTCCTTCCAATCCATAGCTTTCTCCCTAATTAATCCGTGCCCACCAACCACGCCACACGGCACCACTAGAAAAACAGGGGCTACACGTTCTAGGACTCGCTTGCCTGGGCTAGTTGTTTAACTGTGCTTCACGAGAGACTCGATTAGAATCCAGCCTAGATCGTTACACTAACATGAAGTTGCTAGAACGGAAGGAATCCAAGACCAAGAGGGATCGATACATCAAACAATCGTGCACGTCCGGATCTCTCTATTTTTTTTAGGGACGGATCGATCTCATTGGCTGTATGGCTAGCTCGGCTATCGATCTCTGTTGGCACATGCACCTACTGATTCTGTTGATTTCTACCCCCGCGTGCAGCTTCTCCTTTCCGCATCTTCCTTAGAATTATTAACTTGAACGCGAGTTGCATATGTTAGCGTCCAAGTTAAGCACAAGACACCCAATGATTAGCTGACGTGCGTTGCAGATTTTACACCCAGTGACCAAATGAAGCAAGGTTGTTCTGTAATATCTCGTTTCTTACTCTCCACAGCCTGTAACACGACTGAAGAATATGAGTACGTCCTTAATTGCAGATTAATTTTACAGTAGTACTGATTCTTTTTGGAGAACTTCTTTTACAGTCGCTAATATAGAAAATAGTAATTTAAATGTCTCATTAAAATCATATGTGATTAGTCTTATCATAAATGGTTTTCATCAAAATAAACATTATAGACGTCCTTCGCCCTATCTGTCACTGGATTCGGGCTTCTCCACCCCTTCTATCACCAGATCCAGGCTTCCTCAGCTTCTTCGCCACTAGATGTCACCCATGCTCTACAGCTGGCTGCGACGATGTGTGGGGCACCTTTGGAACGGCGCTAGATCCAACCACGGTGACACGAGATACTATTGGATCCGGCATCCTCGACACCATGATCTACATGGTCTTCGCTAGATACAAGCCGCAGCTTACTTCGTGTACAGTCCGATGCCCATGGGAATCATCCATATCTCAAACTCATTCTCGTGTACAAGGCGGCGAAGGCGACGCCGTGCGATGGAGGTGAGGAGAAGCCGAAGGGTGTGGTCAGCGTGACCCACCTCTCCGTTGGGCGCACTGGAGAGCCACGGGGAGGCAAGCTAGAGGCAGCTCAGTGGCCACCATGAATTTTTTTTGCATTCAAAAATCCTCATCATAGATGGGTATAAAGTAAAATCCGTCTGTGATACATGCCTCATCATAGATAGTTTTTGAACCATCTGTAATGAGATCTTGTCATTACAAACGATTTTTGAACCGTCCGTGATCAGATGGTTGTGAAGCGCGTCTTTGATAAGTGCCTAGCGAATAGTAACGAGAGCTTAAGATATACTGCTAGTAGTTAAGCAGGCATGGGTCAGGTTGCTCCCTAGGAGCAGTACAGTACAGTACAGTACAGTACAGGTCCAGGATCTTTCAGTTGTTGTGCAGCGGTAGCTGCTAGCTCATGGCTAGTCCTCTAGACCATGGGGTTGCCCTGAGCTATCCACCAATTCATGCGTGCCTGATTCGATAGCCCTTGATCACACTACTGCGGTACTGCCCGCATGCATGATGCATGTTGCTTGTCTTATTTTTGGACCACGTTTACCTACCTTCGTCCCTCGTCCTCGCGCGAGCCTCGTCATCTCGAGCAGAAATCATGTGCACTAGAGCTAGAGCTAGTCGAGCTACGCCGCAGCAGATCAATCAGGCGAGGCGAGACCATTTTTCTTCCCCTGTCCTGACCATGACCGAGATCCAAACCAAAGCTTGGATGCATGATTGATTGGACAAGACGACGCCGATCGATCAAGCAGGACCCAACTCCCAATCAGTACAGCCTTTCCAAACAATTGCAGCAACGGCACAGAACGAACTTGACAAGAGCTGGGATCGAGTCGAGCTTACCTTTCACCAAATCTAGAACGAGCGGCAACAATGTACAAGGCTCTGCAGATTGATCCTCCGGTCACGTGGGATCAATACCAAAACCGAGTTTTGTGTCGAGCAAGAACAGAACACGTATGTACTTGTACATGCTTCCCCGCCAGGGCGCGCAGCTGCGGCCCTGGTCGCCGGCAGACGCATACCCCTACCTATTTGAACCTAGCTAGCTAGTACCATTAGTTAAGGGCAAAGGGACCCGGCCTTGCCGGGCCGTGCATGGACACGCAGGACGCGCCCTTCTGCCGCAGCGACAGCCATGGATAAGATAAGATAACACGGTTCACACCCTGAAAGTCTGAAAAAGCGTGAGAAATGGAAGTTTTTACGTGGTGACGACGGCCGGGAGGCGCCACCGGCCACGGCCGTCCCGGTCCCCTAACTCCCAAACCACCAGCGCAGGAATCGTTCGTGTCCCAAGCATGCAAGTGCTCAGCATGGTAGGGTGTGCCGGGCAATGGGCCTGCAGGGGTTCTCACTCCGTACGGGGATGCATGTTTTCCCGTGGGGATCGATCGAGATTACGAAAAGCTCATCATCTTGCCGGTGGTTAAGACGCCAGAAGAAATTATCACGGGTCCTGTGTGATCCTGTCTCGGTGTCCCGCACATACGTACACGCATTCATCACACAGGCACAAGAACGTACGGAGTCCAGGTCCTGGCTACAACCCACATCAATGATTAATTCCTTCTAACGCATCCTTTGTTCTTGACAAATCTGAATCTACGCACAGGGAGGAAAAAAAACCCATTCATGAGTTCCTGACTAACGTATCCTCTGTTCTTGACAAATTCAGACACGATATTTACACGGACAGCACACGAGAAAACCAATTAATCAACAGTTCCACACATGACAGTGACATAACAGCTGCAGGTCAAGGTATCCCGATCGATGATCATGGATGCATGCAGACAGCGGGCAATTAATGTGACAAGCTAGCAGAGTGCATGGATCACATGCGGGTCATGCCGATGCCGCTGTTGTTGATGATGGCGGGGGCACGTCGGCGATGGCGCGGGCCTTGGCGTAGAAGAGGTAGTGCAGCTCGGCGAAGAGCGCGGTGAGGAAGGTGAAGGCGGCGCCGGCGGCGAAGACGCCCTTGCGCAGCATCGCGCATCGGGGCGGGCCGTCCACGAAGTACCCGCTGTACTTGGTGTGGTACGCGTTCCGGACCGACCCGGCCAGCAGGCACAGCTCCGCGATCACGAACGTCACCCTGCAACCAATCCATCCACACACTATTCACGTTGCAAAAACTAAAAGCTCGATCAACAGCCTACATAGCTAGCTAGTTGATGCACGGATTTGTAGCACGTGCTGAGCGCTGAACTCTGAAACTAATCGTTACTAGCTAGTCTGTACCAGCAAAGTCAGGAGGCAAAAGCTCGTTCTGATGCCAACTCATTTTTACTTGCTACATAATTCTGTGCTGCACAAGGGCATTCTGTACTGCGGCCGTGCAGTGGAGGGTGTATACTGAGTGTAGTGCAGGAGAGTACCACATGAGCTGGACGTACTGCTGGCTCAGATAGTCAGATGAACCCACTTCGCACATGTCATAGCATGTCCTTGCGAACCGATCCACCTAGGTTAGAGTCTTACTTCTACTTTCATTGGAAGTGCACAGGACAATACAATGCATAGTAGCTTCAAAATGGATCCAAATCAAGTTTTTAATCTCCCAGGAAATATTGAAGAATTCCTCCGAATTCAAACCTGTTGGTGGTATTCAGGAGACCAAACTGTAAATAGCGGCCAGCGCAGCGCAAGTATGCAATCTATATGAACCACAATAATGTATGATTGGAAGCACAACTTGTAGTGATAAACTGGTTGATCAGCTCATCAGCACAAGGTGTACGACCTCAAAAACCTAAATCCCAGGGGCGTAATTACACAACAAAATTAACCAACCAACAAACAAACAACCGCCCAGTAGTTGCCACCTTAGCTCATCAACCGGAAGCTAGCATCGATCGGATTGGGAGCAGTTAATTACCAGCAGACGATGAAGCAGATGCCGGAGTAGGCGCGCCACCGGCCCGGCGAGAGAGCGCGGCCGCAGCAGAAGCACCTGCTCGCCGCCATGGCCACCGCCTGGCCGGCGAGCAGCAGCATCAACGCGCCGATGCCGTACCCCGTGGACGCGTCCGTGCCGTACACGCAGTATGCTTTCCCGGTGTCGTCGACGTTCACGTAGGCCTGCGCTCGATTTGGCCATCAACAACCTCAGCTCCTGATGCTACCTAGCTTGCTAATAACTAACTACTTGAATGGATCGAGAACCGCCTGTGTTGACGTGGGAGATCGAGCTCACCGTGCTCCGGCGGCGCTCGGCGCCGATGGCGAGGACGAAGGCGAGGACGTCGAGGGCGAACACCACGGCGACTACGATGATGGACGCCATGGAATAGAAGCGAATCACTCGATCGATCAAGAACTACCAGCTACCTCTGGGGATCGATCGAATCACTCGCTGGCTAGCTTTCCTTTGGATGGCACGGCAGAGAAGAGGATTAGGACGAGCGAAAGGTGATGGGGCATCGGGGAGAGGCGAGGTGATGCGCCACTACTGGTCTGAGGTTGACGCGTTGCTTTCTCTCTTTTTCGCCGAGCACATTCGTTCGTTCGCGCGCGCCGGTAGGGTGCACCGTACCGCCACCTGCCTACCGCGGTTGACGAGCGGGTCCCGGCCAATGCAAAGTATTCGTGTGTGATTGGAATCGATGGACCAAGGAGCCGATGATGACTTTCAGAAACAAAAGGAACCGATGATAATAGCTATACTTAGCTAGTGGGGTGGCTTGGATAAAATATTTTTCCGTGTGGGCGAAGGATCTGATCGATCGATGCTTTTCGTCGCCATTTTGGGCAGGACGAGTGATGCAGTGGCCACTTGCCCAGCACCCAATGTTCTTCCTTTATCTCGAGGTGCACTTTGCGATGGCTAGTAGATAGGGTACTAGAAGCAAAAAGGGGCTGCTGCTGCTAGGCACGGTCGCCCGGAGAAAGATGTAATCGAAGATGGACGGTCATTTTCTTGCAAAGATACATAGAGAAGATTATAACTAGTTTGATTGATTAACTGACTACTGACACCGGGGATATTACATGAAAAAGGCACATAGAGCAACATATAGAGAGACAGCTGATCAAACGGACAGGACAGGCCAACGCCCTTACCACGCTTTGTTTACTGGAGAAGTTGCGACGTATATACGTCGTGTTGTTTTAGGGTCTTAAAAAAAGAAGAGAAAATGAATTCGGGGTTATTCGTCTTTTGCTTGAACGTTTCGATCAAACAATACATTTTGTCGAGTACTCTACAGTCGTTTATCTCAGGATGCAGAGGCCGAAAGGACAATCCTTCCGTTACTTTAAAAAACTCCATAATCCTTTTCCGATTGAGCGACGGTGCTCCACGATCAAGTTCAGTTCAAATTTATTTTTGTTTCGAACTGGTCATTTTTTCGCAGATGCCGGGAATATGGGCCAACATTTCCTGGAAATCCATACGAAATGGGCTTCTTATACGTGCTACTACATGGGCCGATGAGGAGTTCATGGGTTCATCCAAAGCCTAGCTGTCTAGTCTCTAACTACCAACACTGTGGGCTGGGCCGTTGGAGAAAATGGAGAAGATGGAAGAACACTCCGGAGTTGGGATTTCCCAGATCCAATGGAGCATCGAGCAAACCCACCCGATCAAGCCCTTCTTCTTCACCACTCTCCTCTGCTCGTTTCCAAGCGTCCGACCACCTCCCCGCAACCAACCGTGGAATCCCCTTCTGGATTGGATTCCTGGAGCATGCTCCGCCGGAACCGGTGAGCGCGCTGATCTCATCTCTGCTGCGCTGTCGTTCCTTTGGTTGCGCAATCGCACGCGGAATCCGGGGCTGTGATTAGTGAGGCCTGCGATGCAATGTGAAGAACTCGCGAGCTCCGATGATTCGGATTCGCAATCTTATGCGAACGTGGGTATGTAGTTGTTTGTGGAGTTCAGGAGTTATCGTGGCTAGCTATGGATTAGGTTTTTGGCTTCGTGTTGAGCTCGAGGGCACGATATGACCGAATATGTTTGAAGCAGTTATAACCTAGGGAGCTGTTTGGTTGTGGCTAGGGGCGGTCTTAATGCTCTCTGTGTGTGCCCCCTTCGCTCTACTCTGTCGGTTTAACACACTCATTTGATGGTGTTCACTGCCGTTCAGTTCTGGATGTTAGTAGTGGTTCCGAGTTCCCTTTAGCAAATCTGTTTGGACTGTTAGAGTGGAGCGTTTGCATATTATCTGATCTAAAGGTGCGATTGTTGTCGCGTTCGCCTTCTGTAGCTCCGATTCAGCTCCCGGAGGAAATTATCAGCTTACTGTGTATCATTTATCGCATTGATTTCTGCATTTATCAGCTATGTTAGGCTTCTGTTTCGTGTTGTTTCCTAACCAGGCCCTAACTCACATGGTTGATATAAACCCAGACTGATGATATGCGTGGCGATCACAGAGACAGTAAATTTGACGCTCTGGGCATAAGAGATGGTAAGTTACTAGTGTGCTTTTGCTACATTTGCCTGATTGGGTTGATGGACATTATATGACGGCTCACTGTTTTTAACCAGCACAAGACGTATTCATGTAAACAGCTTGACCCGATTGCTAGTTACTCACTAACTCCTCTTTAGTTTGTTCCTAAAATAGATAACCGATCTGATCTTGAGGAGCCATGTACAAATCCTGGGCCGTGGCAGTGCTCCATTTGCACACACGAAAACGATACAAGCTATATATCCTGTCAGCTATGCGGCATTCTTCGGGATTTGTCTCTGTATTTCAACAATGCCAGTGAAGCTGAAGATGGAGGTATGTATAATATTTCTTGTTGCATGCGCTGTCTTATTTTGTTTCTGTTCTTGTGATACATTATAATTGCTGCTGTTTAGCCTGTTTAACTTAGTTGGGTTTTTCTCCTGAAATCTAGCTAAACGCAGAAACAAGCATTCTGAAGTATCTGTACTGGCGAAATCTCTTTTCACACCATCTAGTCGAAAGTCGAAAGCTGTTGTTTTCTCTGATGGAATTCAAGGCAACAAAACGCAACAGGATATATGCAAGCTTCCTTGGATGCTTTGCATAAGACATACATGACACGTAAACAGCGCCATATTAACATAGGTACACTACATCTCTACACCAAGCAAGTATTTACTCTGTGCAGCTTATCATCCATGTTCTTGTAGCTTTATGTTCCATCTGTTATGTACCAAGATCACAGTATATTTCATTCTGATCTTAGTCATTTGCATAACCAGACACGTGGTTAGCTAATTTTAAATCTTCAATGTAGGCAATATCAGCTTCTGTTGAGTAAAGCCACAATGATGGTAACCATGGTGTGATTATGCATTCTATATCTATCTAGTCCTGTTTGTTTAACTTAAGCTTTGGCTTATCATTATAAGATATGATGAAGCAAACTAACAGTTTTGTGCTCTGGCCTATATCAGCTTAAGCTAAACCTGCTTACCTCTTCTACAAATGAGCTGTAGCAAGAAAATGGGAGGTGGCTTATGGGTCTTATAGTTTAGATTTACCAAAACTCCTTCAGAGGGTACACAAATAGGTTAGGATATTGAACATATGAGCTTTATGTCCAATATGCAGCTTATGAAATATGCTCCATCTAGGCCTTAAGAATCTAAAATTTCAATGTTGTTATGAATGTTTAGTTCTGTCCCTTGAAATTTGGGTAAACCTTCATATAATGGACTCGCTGTTCTTTCATAGTTCTATAAAATGCATCTGGACACACTTCATTATTTTCCTGTTCGCTTGATATTTGTTCTATTTTCTGATTAGATTTTAACGGTGGAGATACATGGAACATGACTGCATTATGTTGATGTTGACAGTGCCTTTCAAGTTTGATACACCATCTCCTGATGACATGGTCATTACAGGCTTGAAATCATCCAGGCATTTAAGAGGTAATCTTTGCACCGCTTCCCCTAATTAGTTGGACTACTTAAAAGGATGCATCTAAACATTTAATTAATGTGGAAATTTTTGTAGGTTTTTTTTCCAAGATCATGTGGAACTTTTTAGTTAATAAGGATTTTGTTAATCTTACATGTTTAAGCATAACCAGTGAGTCCGGTGGTCAAATAGAGGACAACTGTGTGCCAATGTGACTAAAGAACCTTGTATAGATATCATTTTGTCCAATATTGCTAGCAATGGTATCAGTGAAAGGTTATGCTACCATTGCTAATCTGCTTTTGATATTCTAAACTGAAGTTACTTTCCACACTCCAATTTTTTGGGCACTTGCTATGGTTGCATATTGACTCAATTCGTACCATTCGACACAGAGGCTCCATCTATAGATTCTGTTGATATCACCGGAAAGGATTTGATGGGTGATGGTGATCTTTTAACTGAGAAGGACACAACTACAGACCAAAGTTCATCAGTGATGTTGGATGAACTTGACGGGAATAGTAGGGGTGTTGCTGCCGATACTCAAAATAAAACTCTTGGTTTGGACAATGAGCTACAACATTTGAGTTTGGAGAGGAAGCCAAAAAAACAGTAAAGCCAAGATGAAGAAGCCAATTTCTGTTTCACAGTACAAGCCAGAACCGTGGATGCTCCAGGGTGAAGATCAAGAAATGCCCAGACAACTAAATCTTGCTATTGTAAGTAACCAGCTATGCATTACGTACTTGCTGTTCCATTGTTTTTCCTACAAGGTATTTGTTTGCTTTTTCCCTCTGCCTATCTTTATGAACAAGTCAAATTGGATCTTGTGCTAGGTTGGTCATGTCGATTCTGGGAAATCAACTTTATGTGGTCGATTGCTGCATGCCCTGGGGAGGATTTCAAAGAAGCAAATGCATAAAAATGAGAAGAAGCGAAAGAAAAGGTCAGTTTAATGATCAACATTTGAAGCCTGTGTTTTTTTATGCATCTTGACAGCTGTTTGTACTTACAACCTTTCTTCTCCCAGGGGAAAGTTTCATTTGCATATGCTTGGGCTATGGATGAGAGTGCCGACGAAAGGGCACGTGGCATTACAATGACTGTGGGTGTAGCATACTTTGACACCAAAAATTACCATGTTGTTTTGCTTGACTCCCCTGGTCACAAAGATTTTGTTTCTAATATGATATCTGGAGCAACACAATCTGATGCAGCTGTCCTAGTTGTTGATGCCTCTATAGGATCATTTGAGTCAGGTATGGGTGTCAATGGACAGTCAAAGGAGCACGCACAGCTTATTAGAAGCTTTGGTGTTGAGAACTTGATAGTTGCTGTTAATAAGATGGATTCTGTGGAATATTCGAAAGAGAGATTCAATTTTGTGAAATCACAACTTGGTATTTTTCTCCGATCGTGTGGTTATAAAGAGTCAGCAATTTCCTGGGTTCCTTTGAGTGCAATGGAAAATGAAAATTTGGTGACAATAGCTTCAGATACTCGTCTATCATCATGGTAATAAGATATTTCTCCTATGGTAGACCTCCTCGCACATCCCTTTTTTGCCAACTTGGTATATGATCATCAATATAATCAAATATATGGTGTCAGGTATGATGGAAATTGTCTTTTGAAGACCATTGACTCGTTAGCACCTCCTCATCGTGATGTTTCAAAGCCACTACGCCTTCCAATCTGTGATGTTATTTCCTCCCACATGCTGGGGCAAGTGGCAGTCTGTGGTAAAGTAGCGGTTGGAGCAATCCGAAGTGATTCCAAGGTATCACTCTGATGTTATGCTAGGCAAACTATAACACATTGCGTTGTGGGAGATGTCATTATGATTGTACACCACTTGTTGCTTTCTAACTATGCATTTCATCGCTTCCATTTACTAGCAGATTCCTTCTAAACGTTACAATTTTAAGTATGGTCAAATGAACTGCTGTGCTCAGTAATTGCAGTTACCTTGCTTTGTGTACAGACTGTTCGAGCTGCTGTCTGAGCTCAAAATACTCTTGTTTCAGGTTCTTGTCATGCCATCTGGAGAGTTAGCTACGGTGAGGATTATCGAGCGGGATTCTTCTCGTCTTAACTTGGCCAGAGCTGGGGATAACATTGCTATTGGTTTGCAAGGGATCGACCCTAGTCATGTTATGTCTGGTGGAGTTCTTTGCCATCCAGATTACCCTGTGTCAGTGGCTTCTTGCTTGGAGCTGAAAATTTTGGTTCTGGATATCACTGTACCGATACTGCCCGGTCTTCAGGTTAGTACGCAAAAGATGGCTATGGATAGCATCTCTTTGAACCATTCAAGGTTCAATACCTTTTCTTTTGTAAGAGAACTAGAATTAATATCATCATCTTACATTTGGTTGCTACCCTGCATTTCTAGTTTGAGCTCCACATACACCATGCGAAGGCGTCCGCAAGCTTGGTTAAAATACTATCAGTGCTGGACCAGAAGACTGGCAAGGCCTCAAAGAAGACACCGCGGTTGCTCACTGCAAGACAGACTGCTATCATCGAGGTAAGCTCACAGCAGATGAGACCGAATGTTTCTTTGCGAATGAAATGAATGTCTTTTGTAGTTTTATCTTTTGTAATCTTTGGTCTTGTCTATCAGGTGAAGCTGGATAGAGAAGTCTGCGTGGAGGAATTCTCAACTTTGAAGGCCCTCGGCCGAGTGTTCCTACGGTCGCAGGGAAACACCATTGCAGTGGGCATCGTGACTCGTGTACAGGAGCAGGCTAAGGTAGATAGGTCCATTGGTTAAAGTACAAACGTCGACCAGTTTACACGGTGTGTGAATGTGTCTGGTGTGGACCAGTTTATCCTGATAGAAAAAGAATGCTACTCGTGATGAGGTGAGAAGGATGTGGTCATGAAAGAAGCAGCGATACCCACTGTTCCTGCACTGCTGCAGTCCCGCAGCATCGCGGCATCCATGGCCGTGTGCCCGTGTGGTCGCCTCGCCTGCCATGTGAGGCATCACATCGGCGCAAAGCAAAACGCAGTTTATGCAGCCGCGCGCGACTCCTGGTACGCGGCTGCTGCTGTCGCCTCTGTACCGCCGCGGTTGCGCTTGCGCTTCGGCGCAGGCACCATAAATTGCGGGCAGAATTTATGGACGCCACGCGCGGGAGGTGACCCGCGCCGGATGTCCGGATGGCGGGTTTACCACCGGTGGAGTGGAACCGTGCGTTTTCTTTCGGTGTTCCCGTCCAGTGAGCGTAAAGTAGGCAGCGGAAGTGATAAAAATCAGCTTAGCTGTTCTTCACAAGTAATTCAATAAACCCCTTGTACGCTTGTAGTAAAACAGTGTGTACATCAAATCCACAAATAACGAGTTAGTCAAATCTGTTATAGCAATAATGTACTTACAAAACATCGATACTCCAACATAATTATCAACATATCAAAAAACTCATGTATGAGCAAGAATAACTCATTAGAAGATCAATTCCCCAGCGTAGTTATCAACATATCAAAGAACTTGGGTATGTCATGTCTCAAGTGTCAACTCAACCAAATAGCACCAAACTTGAGCAAGTGGTACCAATAGCAAATAAGTTTATGAACCAATCAACACATATGACAAAGAGAATACCGAATCAAGGGGAGAGACAGTGATTTACATGGAAACCCCTTGCAGGAAAAAACTACAGGCGGTGGTGAGCAATCTTCTATTATAGAAATGAAGCAAGTATAAGATGAAAACCAATGAGATGAGAGACTAAATTTCTTAATTTAATGTCACTAAATTTGGTGGATTTGGTAGATCAAAAATCTCTCACCTTCTCCCTAATTATAACTCTCTCGAGAACACAAGAACTGAACTCTCTCTCACATATTCATGTTGGGAAAGGGACATAAATTGGCAGCTTTGTAGAAATCCCCTCAACTCACCAAATATTACAAATAACTATTATTTCAGCCTACGATGTATTAAAACAATGTTTTATATGATATAATGGCTGAAATAAAATCTAAATGGTGAGATTAGGAGCTACACGTTATGACACGTCCGGACTCGGCCGCGCGTCCTGTTGAGCTTTGTTGCTTGTCGCTTCGCCACACTCGTGCGGCCAAGGTGGTTAATGCGTCAATTTAAGGAATCCGATGTGCAGAAAGCCTCGCGGAATTCTTGTACGCGTTAGCTCGCTTGTTGCAATCCTGCGCTGCTCATTCGTGAGTGCGCACCGACACATTCTACTGCTACGCACGTACAGGCCAGTACTACTACTACAAACCTCTTCCATGCAACGCTAGCTGCTCCGACACTATCAACTTGTTTGGTTGGAGGGAATTAAAGCTAGGAAATGAGAGTTAAGAGAATGGGAGTTAAGGGGACTTGGGACTAAATATTATCTATTTGGTTGGGGAAAATGAGAGTTTAAAGAGGAAGGGGAAAATGAATTGGTGAATGAAATTTCCATCAATCTCTTCTCTGGTTAGGACCTAGTAATTCATGGAAGGGAGAGGTAATTGATATTAATCTCTACTCACCGTCAAATAGGGACTGGGAGTAAATAGCCTTTTTTTTTATTTCATCTCTACGTCTACTCCCATCTCTAAACTCCCATTCTCCATCATCCGGTTGCCAAACACACTGTATACTGATTCCGACGACCGTAACGACCAGGTTTGACACGCATGCACGTACAGGGTCAAATCAAGCTCGGGATTAGCAAAACTAACTAATTCTCTCTTCTCTCTCTTGCTAGTGCTATCTTGTAACATGACATGATACGGCGAATGATTAGGCCGGTCATCATGATGTTTCTCATAACCATATACAGCTACGTGTTAGTGAGTTGTGACGGACGCTGGCTGGGAATAGTTTTGGTGATGAGAGGGGTTAGCTAGCACCACATGGGTTGGGTTCACGACACAATCATCGGTCATGTGGTGCGGGCAGCATTATGCAGCTGGGCTGCATCTACTAAAGGATAAAGAGCATATAGTTGATCCGTACAATGATCCCCGGACTTCTCCTCTGCGTGCCTTCGCCATTATTTTACTTACAGCTGCAGCTTAATTATCTTTCATTTCAAGGTCTCCGTCATTGTCATTGGGTCGTGGTGTTCACTGCCGCGCTGGCTGGCCATGGCTGGATCGCGAGCTTCACCTGTCTGTCTGTCAGCTGAGGTCGTTGCTCCGGCCGGTGACTTTTGCCATGTCAGCAGATCGAGCTGTCTATCTGAAACACTCCAGTTAGATGCTAGTGCAGTGTATAGGCCGGACAGGGACGCTTTGCACCCATGCGTTTTATGTTGGAGTTGGGGCAGTGGGTGATGAACTGATGATAGGCTTAGGTCACCAACATCGTTTCAGCGGCACGCGCAATAAAGACCATCGATGATCGAGCCAACCTACATTTTAACCTTAACAGATCATGGTTAAACCTAACTCGGCCTCCATAGTTTAATACTTCGATGCAGCAGAGCCCCGTGCATCAGTGACTAGTTTACTCATCAACAGCAAGGAGGCAATGAGCTGAGCCATACCCATCACGCATCGAGACGATCATTACTAGCTAGGGAATAACTATTTCTACTAATCAAATGCATCTATATATGCATGGTAAATTAGTACGTGTATCCCATTCCGGCGTAGTGGATGGTGGCTAGTATGGTAGTATCAAGGATGGTTGCGGCCATATCAAAATGGTCGCTGGTTCGCAGAGGGCGTCGATTTGGACGATCCAACCGTAGTCTGAATGGAATAGACTGACTGAACTTTGGACCATCTCTCAAACACCTAACTACTCGCACGTGGTTTGCCACTTCTACTTGGTTTATAAATGAATTACAAAAAGTGATGGCAATTGGCTAGCTAGATTAGGCAAAAGTTGGGAGCCAAAAACTTACTAAAGCAATCTGTGTTAGATTTCAGATTATTGATGTGTTAGATACTTATGTTAGGAGTGGAAGACAAGAGCCACCAGACAATGTTATCGGATCTCTCCACTCATAAGATTACAAACTTTTGCGATATGCCAACTTAACCACTGCTAATCATGACGCCACCAAGCTGGTTCTCAGCCCTATCTAAATATGCTTTTTTTTTGAGTATTTGTGGTACATTGTTGTTTCTGTTGATATATATTTGCTACTACTTTCTTCTTTATACATCGTCGTTGTACGTGAGAATTTAGCTTTGGATGCGATGTTTGTGTACGTTCTCCACCACTTCACTCGACATGACAAGACAAGTGCACGTTTCCTCACAAATACGCTACTTATCTAAGCACACGAATGTCAAGTAATTAAAATAGAGACTTCTTTTAGGTTCGAGCGACAAGAAAACTAATTAACAGTTACCTTAAACAACAAACTGGCCAAAGAAATCTTGCAAACAAAGGAAAATTAATGTCCATTCTTAGCTAGCACATCGTCTTCAACAGCTGCAAGATATTTTCCCGGGGAAACAAAAACAAACATAATAAACTTGTCAGACATTCGCCCTTCTTTCTTGATACGGTGTGCATGCTCACTCGTGTCACAGCTCTTATATCGTATCCAAACCGAGGCTGATACACATAGAAAGGGTATCCAACTACAACACTAACCAATCGAGGTTGGCCTGTCGAGCTCTCCACATGACATTGGCGGAATATATTTGTGCGAGGTACAAAAAGGAAAACAAAGAGGCGGATTTCACTCACCTACTAAGGCCCTTTCCAGCACTCCACGGTGTACAGGTGCTAAAAATGCCACATAGGCGAAAAACTGACGTGGCAAAGCAATTAAGAAGGAGAGAGAGCACTTTGGTGACTCCAGGAAGAAACGATGCTAAGCGCGCGAACCTATGCAAAACGCCTATGTGGCATCTATGCATTGGGGAGTTTAGTTGCTAAACAATTAAATGAAGGAAGCTTAGCTACAAAAAGCTAAGCACCTATGCATTGGGGAGTTTAGTTGCTAAGTCCTTTCATGCACTTAGCACCTCATCTAAGAGCAACTCTAACACATCCCCAATAATTCCTTAACTCCCAAAAAACTGAAATTATTGGGAGTTAGAGGGATCTAACCCATCCCCAATACACCTCTAACTCCCAAAAAACTCACCCTCCCTCCCAAAAAATTGGGAGTCTGAGCTCCCTCTCAATCCCACTCCCAATACTTGTTTTTTTGGCGGCAGGACACTTCCTCTCCCAACCGCCACCTCCCGCCGCCGCCTACCTCCGCCGCCGGCGGCCCTCCGGCCACGCTGCTGGCTCCGGCGAGCTGCGCCACCCCCGCCGCCCGTCCCCGCCCATTCCCGGCCGCGTCGCCGCCTAACTCCGCCTCCCGAGCCGCCCCGGCCACCGCCGCCTCCCGCCTCCCGCCTCCCGAGTCGCCGGGCCACCGTCACCCCGCGCCCTCGCCGATGCCCGCGGAGCTGCAGCGAGAGGCGGCGATGGCGGCGCGTGAGCGGCGGCGCATCCACCGGGGCGTCGGCCGGCAGCGGAGGCGAAGGGCGCGGCGGCACCGGTGGCCGGCAGTGGCACGGGAGTGGGGGGAGGGGGGAAGGAGAGGACCGGCAGGGGCGACGGCCGGCGCTGGTGGCGGAGGCGGTCGCCGGCGGCGAGGGCGAGCCCGTCGAGGCGGCGGCGGCGGAAGAGGAGAACGGGGAGAGAGAGAGGGGGCGGCGGCGGGAGAGTGCGGGGCGGGGTGGCCCGAGGTGCCCCCTGCCCTTTAGATCTAAGTTTTTTTTTGCATATATAGGCTTCTAAGCAAGAAACGTATTTTTGATATACGCCTTCTAATAGCAAGAAACGTATTTTTCATATACGCGTTCCCTCAGAAATTTTATTGGGAGTTAAATTTAGGGGATGGGTTAGATCCCACCCTCCCAATACCTAGAAATTTTTGGGAGTTAAGTTTTGGGAGTGGATTTTTGGGAGTTAAGTTTTGGGGATGGGTTAGAGTTGACTAAGCACCTGTGCATTGGGAGATGCCTAATACTAAGAACTCGATAAACAAGATACTCTTAAAAATGTTTTCAAATGTAAAGACCGTATATTACGATTACAAAATGTTATTGGCGAAACTAGAACAAAATTTTCTAGAACCATTAGGGAGGACGTGGAAGTACACCATTGGTGGAATTTAAAAAGCAAATTTAGAAATCTATGAACCAAGAAGGCGAGATCCATCTCCACTCCCACTCCCATTCCCATTCCCATTCCCATTCTCCAGCACCTCAGCTCTTCCAATTTTTAATGAGCCCTCCAACCCCAGCCCTTTTTAATTCAAAATTTTCGAACCCACCCATCTTCTTCCTCCTCCGCCTCCTCCCCCACCCCACCCCACCCCACCCCACCCCACCCCGACAGCTCCCTCTCCGCTCCCCCCACCTCAACCGCGCACCAAACCCCCAAAATCACCACCGCATTCCCCCCACCCCACCCCACCCCCCCGCTCGCTCGCATCTCCCGCAGCCGCGGCGGCGCCTCTCGCGGACAGCGGCGCCGGCGCCCGAGCGGTGGTGGACCCACCGGGCACTGGCGGCGGGGTTCGGAGAGAGGCTGACGCGGGCGCGCGCAAGGTGGAGTTGGGCTTGGGGACAGGCGGCGACGCGAGATCCGGCGGTGCCGCGGTGGCGGCGGTCTGATCTGAGATGAGATTAGTGCCGGCGACGCGGTGTTGGGAGCGGAGGTGAGGTGCCGGACATGACGACCAACACCAAGCGCGCCTACAAGCTCCGTATCCTCTCGTGATTTATTTATTTTTGTTTGTTTTCGCCAATTTTTTTTTCTGGGGAGATGCATTGTGTCTGTTTGACCGATCCATCGCTACTGTCACGTTCCTTCTGCAGATTTAGTTCTGAAAATTTCAGAGCGAGCTTCGGACTCACAGTTTTCTGCTTTTATTTTCGGTAAGATAATTGGGGATTTAGTGTTTGCCTGATTGCTTCATATTGAGCTGCTGGTGATTACTGATTAGTCGTTACTGAGAAGTGCGAATTGCTGGCACTGTGTGTTTATGAAATGTTTGAAGTGGTGCAGTGGTGATATGCTGTTTTTATGGGGGTAATTTGGTTGCTAAAGTCGCGACATTGCAACGCCTTGACTCTCATTTGGCATAGAGGAGTTTGTGGCGCACTCGTCCAATGTCAACTGCCTCAAGATTGGGAGAAAGACTTCGCGAGTTCTCGTCACAGGAGGAGAGGATCATAAGGTTAATCTTTGGGCTATCGGGAAGCCCAATTCAATCTTGGTAAGATTTGTATTGTGCTGACTCTAAGTATTCCCTAGTGCGTAAAATGTGATTTTACAGTTAAGTAGGCCAACAGAACACTAAATTTAACCCAACAGAACTCTTGACTGAACCTCGAATTGATTACTAGATGAAAATTTCACCATTTTAGCTGCTGATGACTTCACCAGCATAGTTCTCTTTATGTTGGTAACGTCTTCAGTTGATGGTACACTTAATTTGATTCACCTTTTTTGATCTTGTGGTTGTACAGAGTTTATCAGGGCATACCAGTGCTGTGGAGTCGGTTGGTTTTGATTCCACAGAAGTGTTTGTGGCTGCAGGAGCAGCCAGTGGAACAGTAAAACTATGGGATTTAGAGGAGGCGAAGAGTACGTTACTATGGATGCCTGAGTTATTGTATCTATGAACATTCATGCTGTATCGCTATCTTTTATTAATGGCATAACTTCGCTTGTTATGTATGTAGTTGTCCGCACGCTCACTGGACATAGATCGAACTGTATATCAGTTGATTTCCATCCTTTTGGGGAATTCTTTGCCTCTGGGTCATTGGACACTAACCTGAAGATATGGGATATAAGAAGGAAGGGTTGTATCCACACGTACAAAGGTCACACACGAGGGGTCAATGCTATTAGATTCACACCTGATGGCCGGTGGGTTGTGTCTGGTGGTGAAGATAATGCAGTGAAGGTATTTTAATTGCTAATTCTGGTCCTATAGTTTCATTCCTTTCATAATCCTTTGAATCACACACTATATACTTGCGCTTATAATTCAAATCAATCAATTTTAAGGTTTTAACAAGCAGCTTGTTTTTCTTTTAGCTCCTACTTTATTGAACTTATAATCAGTTTTGTGTTGGCAGCTCTGGGATCTGACAGCTGGAAAGTTATTACACGAGTTCAAGTCCCATGAGGGTCAAATTCAGTGCATAGATTTCCATCCCCATGAGTTCCTTCTGGCAACAGGTTAGGTTCAGATGTTAATAGTGCTGATTTGTCCCTTATTTATTAACCTTTCTTTGTCCTTTTGGTTGTACTCCGCACTTGTTTATACTTTACTTAACTATTGAACTTCTGCCTTTGCATGTGGTTAGAGAAAATACTCATTTGTTCACTGAGCATGTACATGCTATTGAAAGAGTTGATGCTTTATATGGTAATGTATACATGTACCATTATGGTCATAAGTGACACATTATACATACTGACCCACCTACATTGTATTTATTTTCTTGAACTAGGCCCACCTACAATGTAAAAGTCCTGTTAAATTAACTGCCCTACGTTTACTGTCCAACTTTGAAAAATGTAAAACTGTCAGCAGTCATGCATCTCAACCTTAATTTTGGTGTGGGATATCCTGCTAAAAAATTGTTCATTTGGTTACACATCTGTGAGGAGTTCTAAGGTATTAGTAATTCTTGGTTTCAATCCTTTATGCTGTTGAAGTTGTGTACTGCTTAAACTGTTGATTTGGTGGCATAGAATAAGAATCTTATTCTATTTTGGTTCCAGCAGAGATGCATATTGTGTTCTTCCAGGCCGTGAACAGCATATTCAAATAAACTGTTTCTATGCAAATGGTCATGAGCCGGGAGTAAGTTCTCTCTCCTGCTCTCGCTCCCTCCGCTGTACACAAGAACCCCACCCCAAAATCAACCACCGCCTGCCCCTCCCCTCTCCTCTCCTGCCGATGACGAGTTGGGCGAGGGACCCATCCCCTTGTACAACCTAGTAGTATAGCCTCTAGATCTATCCTTGTACAGAACAAGCTGCTCGTCATCTCCCCTTCCTCCTCTCAGATCTGACCAGGAGTAGAGCTCCTTGCTTCTCTGTGGTGCCTCTGTGCTCCTGGTTGACGCATCGGGTTGGTTCTAAGGGATTTGCAGTTGCGGTAGACGCTATTTCATCGCTCATGAGCTCTCTGCCTGGTGCTGATTTTAGCGTCATTTTCCCTGTTGCACAAGATATGGTGGTGATTTGAGCAAGCTTCCCCTCCACTAGGTATGAATAAAGTTCCCTTCTTGATTTTGGCGTTGATCGCCTTGCGGCCGACGTGCCTAAGCACGCTCATGTGCTATCCGCTCTTCTTTCTCTTCGGGGTACAGCAAGCTGGTACGACGCTTCTTCCTTGCATCCAACACACAGTGCCGGCAGTTGCAACCGGAGTTGGAAGCCCCAAAATCACGTCGCTGGTGGGCTTTGAGACTTGCTCGGGTTGATCGCTGGCTGCTCGTCGGCTTTGTGCGAATCCCCGGCGCCTCTCTCTTCAACCTCCAAGTTAGGGAGGGCCATAATCCCCTTGTTGCCCATGGTGTATACCCGCAGCGAGTCTGTAGAGCGTAGTCTTGCGTGTCAAGGCAAGGTGGTGCTCGTTGGCGGCAATGGCTCCGTCAAGTCCGATGAGGTCCGCGTAGGCACAGGGGACTCGATTGTGTTTTCTGTTTCTCATTCAAGTCCCATTGGTGCACAGAGGAAGGACTTATGTGTAATTTCATGTTTTCTTCGGGTCCTTTCTGTAATAGCTGTGTTGTAATCAATTCTGCAATATAATACCAGCTTCTGGGTCCTTCGGGACCCCCCTCAAATAAATAAATAAATAAAAGTTAAACTGTTTCTTTCAGAAGTTATCTTTCCTATTTTATGTCTGCTTTGCAACTAAAGATTTGTTCATGACACCTGTTGCCTCACTTAGGTTCAGCTGATAAAACTGTCAAGTTCTGGGATTTGGAGACCTTTGAGTTGATTGGATCTACTGGACCTGAGGTAAATTAATATATTTGATTTTCTTGTGAAGATTATCCACACTATTCAGATCAACTTTGCCATACATTTTATGCAACAAAGGATTTTCTTCAAATTTGAGGTCACTGATTTCAGAACCACGATGTAGGAGAATAAATGTTGGAATTATTTTTGTTTCGTGCAACAAGTACTATCTGGAAGAACAAACATGAGTGAAACATTTTCGAGCCTTTATGTTTGTTCGAAGGAAAATAGAAAGAAATAGGACATATCACACCACATAGTGCTCATGACATCATTCATTGTCTGTTGACTTCTGTGATATTCAATGCACCGAATCACATTGTCATATGGTCTGGTGAGTATCATGTCTTTATATTATTAGCACTACAGAGTAACTAACTTGTGGGATGTTCTAGTGCATAAGCTTTAGGGCTCAAAGTTAGGTATTATAGATGGAAAACTGCATTAACCTTAAATCCAATGTGGTTATGACACAATAAGAATTTTGACAATGGTCAAGATACAACCGGTGCTTTATGTGCTGTCTACAGTGACAAGTGCCATATATGAACAACAGAGGCTAGCACAGGCTTCCAGAAGATGTTCTGTAGAAAACAAAGAGATGTAAAATAAGATTGGTCATATAACCATATCCACTTGTAACATATGCTTTCTTTGTTTTCTGTTTATTTTGTCCACCTTTTGTAAGCAACAGAATGTAAACATCATTTCCTCAATTAGTAGCTCTAGTAGGGGTTTTGCGTCCAATTTAATTTTAAAAAAACTGCCAGAAAGGAACTAATATCACCTTGGTCGAGAGTTGGGACATTATTTTCTCAGTTAGTAGCTTTAGGGCCAGTTCTTTTGAGCTTGAGCTTCTCCAAAAGCGGTTTCTAGATTCTCTGCCGAAATCAGCTGCTGTGGGGAGAAGCGCTCACCAAACTCACATCGAGTTCTTTTCGAGCTTCTCCAGAAACTGTGCGGGATGAGTTGCGTCGGGTGGAGGAGCTCCGCGGGGGAGAGATCGGGGGAGGGGGAGAGTGGCGGCGGCGTCGGGGCGGAGGAGACGGGCGGGGCGGCGGCCGGGGGAGCGGCGGAGACAGGGGAGCGGAGGAGGCGGAGGAGCGGAGGAGCGGCGTCGGGTGGAGGGAGCTCGGCGGCGGAGGGAGCTCGGCGGGGTGGAGGGAGCGCGGCGGCCGCGCGGGGGGAGGGGCGGGGAAGAGGGCGGCGAGGCGGGGAGGAGGGCGGCGAGGCGGGGGGGAAGAGGGCGGCGGCGCGGGGAGGCGCGGGGAAGAGAGCGGCGAGGCGAGGGAGGGCGGCAAGGCAGGGAGGAGGGCGGCGAGGCGGGGGAGGGCGCCGCGGGGAGGGGGAGAGCGGGGAGAGCGGCGCGGGACGACGCGGGGAGGCGCGGGGAGAGAGGAGGAGAAGCTCGGGAAGCTGCCCTCGGGGAGCTTTTTTCTACCAACGGGAAAGAGGCCACGGGCTGTGGGGAGAAGCTATAGAAATTTCCAGTTCTTTTGGGCTTGAGTTTTTTTCCACCTATAAGCTGCTCTAGAAGCCCAAAAGAACTGGCCCTTAGTAGGTTTCTGCCCTCCTATTTCATCAGAACGAAACAAGGATGGAAACAAACTAAATCACCTTGGTTGCTGCTATTTTCTCTTATTACTTAAAGGTGTGGAATCCATACGGAAGGTAAGTACGAAGGATCACACATGAAAGTTTTGCAGTATAGTTCATTTCAACTTAATTATTGTGGGTTGTCACAGGGCTAAATGTCCCCTCCACATAAAGTAGACCATAGTACTCTTCAAAACTAAGGAGTTGTAACCTCCACCATTGATCTGCATTGGAAGTTGTAATCTTTTCTAAAATATAGGTATCTCGAAGTAAGACCTCTTATCATATTCATTTTAGTGACTTGCTGATGTTTCTACTGTTTCTACTTGAATATCAGACGACCGGTGTACGATCCATGACATTCAATCCTGATGGAAGATCTCTATTGTGTGGGTTGCACGAAAGCTTAAAAGTAGGGCTATTGTTTTATCATGTGACCACATCACTAAAGACTTCCTGTTCTCCATGTCCCAGAGATAACTTATCTTAAATTAAGCAGGTTTTTTCTTGGGAACCAATAAGATGCCGTGATACTGTTGATGTGGGATGGTCTAGATTGTCCGATCTGAATGTCCATGAGGGAAAACTTCTTGGTTGTTCTTCTAATCAAAGTTGTGTTGGAATATGGGTGGTTGATCTAACGGTATGCTATTGGCTTCTCAGCTACATTTCTAACACAGATATGTTGTTCTCAACTGGAGTCTATTGTTTTTAGTTGAGTGTGCTAACCAAACAACCAATTGGCAGCGTCTTGAGCCATATACAACAGGTACTTCACAAAACTCAGTGGTCATTCTGAATTGAAGACTTCGTCAAGCGGCTCTATGCCATTACAGAACGATAGTGGTTCAAGGGCTAACATAGGGCGATCATCAATTCTACAAAATTCAGAGAATAACTTAAAGGCTTCTACAGGAAGACTCTCAGTTTCTCAAAATTCAGATTCTGCACCCAAAGAGACAAAACCGACAGCTTGTATGTCAATGATCTTCTCTATCTGCACATGTTTATATTTAATGGTTGAAGCACTTCATATGTCTAACCTCTCCTTTATTTGTTCTTGTTACCATAATGAAGCAACTGGGTTGATCCCAAGCACACCTCAAAGGGCCGGAACTGGCTCCAGTACTAAAACAGTTGGACATTCAACTTTGCATCTGGTGGCACCACCTTGAAGAGAAGTTCACTGAAGAGTAACAATGCGTCAACTCTTCAGAATTTCAGTAAAGCTGATGTGATGCCTGTGATCATCCCAAGAACTAGCTCAGGAGCAGAGCTGGATTCTAGAAGTGATGCTGCTGATGTGGTGCCTGTTCTTTCTAAGGCAAGCAGAAGGGTAGAGCCTGCTTCAGATTCTAGGAAAGAAAGTACTGAAGTGGCACCTGTAGTTGTTCTCAGAACAAGCTCAAGAATGGAAATAGCCTCTGATTCAGCACCTGGTGTTTTTTCTAGGGCAGGCAGAAGGTTGGAGTCTGCTGCTGATTCTAGAAAAGAAAGTGCTGATGCAGCTCCTGTTGTTCCCAGGACAACTTCAAGAATGGAAATGGCCTCTGATTCTGTACCTGTTCTTTCTAAGGCAAGCAGAAGGTTCGAGTCTGCTACTGACTCAAGAAAAGAAAGCGCTGATGCGGCACCTGTAGTTGTTCCCAGAGCAACTTCAAGAATGGAAATGTCCTGTGATTCTAGGAAAGACCCTTCTGCCGGAAGAGTGTCACCATTTAGGATCCAGTCAAGATATGCTGAACCAAGAAAGTTAACCAATGCCAAAGTTGATACAGACAAAGTTGATGTGGGAAGCAAAGATACTGAAACTAATGACCTTACTTGTCAAATATTTCTTCCTCGGAGGAATGGTGGTATTCAAACAGTAAATTCCGAAGAAACTCGTGAAGATGCAAGCCACCGTGGTGATAACTGTATGTCCTTGCCCTTAACCTGCTTACCTGTTTTATGTGCTGCTACATTTTGATTTAAATACTGTTTCACAACAATTAGTGTACTCACTAATCACAGCTCTCTTGGAATTGTGGATTTCAATGATCATACAAAAGTAATGAATCTTGCATGATTTTGATGAAATTTCCATCTCCTGTAATCCTGTACTGAATCAAGTGTTACGAGCAACTACATTTATTTGTTCGAGGTTCTTCAGTTATTTCTGTATCTAGCTATTTTGCATATGTAGTTGTTGTCAGCTGAATTTGATTAATTAAATCATGGGATGTGAATATGTTCTGATTCTTTTGAGAAACATGATTTTCTATTCTGTTTTTGAGTTATTAGTTGTCCTTGTGTTTTGGCTGGACAATTTTCATTTGGCAAATCATGCATTGCAATTTAAAGATTACCTGTAAATTTCATGTATTATAACTAAGTTTTAACTGTTTGAGCATTTGGTACTCCTCTACAGATGTTTTCTAGAATACGTAAGCCAAGAGATAACTGCTATGTTGAAGTTTCAAGACCAGGTATGTCACTTGCTATGCTTCCTGCTTGCAATAATTTGTTCTGCAGATCTGAATCTTAAAAGTATTATGTAGGACGGACAAGATCAATTGTTTCTAATTGGGAAGACAGGGACCAGTCCCCAAGCCACGAAGAACCAACAACAAGCAATTCTGCTTTGGTGGCTCCTAGGGGCCGATTATATTCATCTGTATGTCTGATAGAATCCATAAGCTTTTATAACATTCTGTTCTTTCTGTTAAATTTGTTGTGCACACTGTTTCTGTTTTGTAGCTGTCTACTTGATAATGTTGTTATATCATCTTTAACAAATGTCTTATTTGGATTTATTATAAACAAGATATGGGAAACCGGAAACAAACTAATTTCTGCAACTTCTTTTTTGCTTTTTGCAGAGAGGAAGCAGTCAAGCTGCTGAAACTAATACCATAACAAGCGACGAGGATGTTCTATCTGTTCTAATGGAACAACATGAGCTATTTCTGAGCTCAACCACGATCTCGGCTGACAAAATTGCAGGTCAGTATGGTGCATGATTTTTTGTGTGTGTAATACTGTGATGTCTCTGAGAAAAAATGACTTTATAATCTCATTTATTCTCAGGCTGTCCGTATTACATTTAAGTTAACTAAGATATATGTTCCATGTTATTGATAGAAGGGAAAAATATACAAATATATGCCATGTCCTAGTCGTGGTGTCTCAAATTTTTATAGGGTTCATTTGATACTTTGTAATGAAATATGGTTGGTTCAATTAGCCTTCTGCAATCTCCTCCTCAGCCCCTATGTAGCTCAGTAGAGTTCTGGACAGATAAGACTTCCAAAATGTAATTACTCAAATGCTATATCGTACTGTTTCCAATGACTTGCAGATTGTTCATCAAATGTGGGGAAGAAATGACATAAGGGGTGTTTTCGCAGCGATGGAGAAGATGTCTGATCATGCTGTTAGTACTGTGCAACTTCTTTTCTTTTCTGCATGGAATAATCATTACACTGATGATTTATGATTATAAGATTTCTGGTAACTGCAGGTATCTACTGATATGGCAAGTGTTCTGACGGAGAAAAGTGAAACAATCACATTAGATCTATGTACCACTATCCTGCCTGTCCTTGCTGACCTCCTGGAGAGTAAAACTGATAGGTAAGCTCTTACTTCAGCTTTGTGAATGATTATGATTGTGTTCTGGGATTATATACAAATAGTCACTATTGGCACCAAAGTTTTGATTGATTTATATATGTGTTGTGCTGTGCCAACTGCCATGTCATCGTACTTGTCATAAATTTACTTGTTTTTACATTGTAATACACATTATTTCTCATGAATTAAATCTATGCAGGCATGTAAGCGTGTCACTGGAATTGGTGGTGAAGCTTGTCAGGACTTTTGGGCCAGTAATACATTCAACAGTATCAGCTGGTCCATCTTCTGTTGGTGTAGATCTTCAAGCTGAGCAAAGGTATTGTTGCAGTCAACTGCTTCCCTAATATGCCATTACTAGATTACGTAATGTGATTTTACTTGGTCATCTTAGGCGGGAGCGGTGCAACCTATGCTTCATTGAACTGGAGAAAGTAAAAAATAAGCTTCCGTCTCTTACAAGGTATTGGATAATCTAAATATGATACATTGTGCCACCAATCATTAGTACCCACATTTTTCTGAACTAAAATCTTAGCTTTTTGCATTTCGTAATTTTCATATCTCATTCCTTTTTATTTAATAGAAGAAAAGGGGCAGTTGCAAACACAGCACAGGAGCTCAGTCTTGCCTTCCAGGAAATTATGTAGTTGACTGACCACACATTCTCATACAAATACACAATTAAATGGGAAATGCTTTCCCTCTGGTGTCACCAACATCGGAGATCAGTTGGCATGGAGAGCTGCTTGTTTTTGCGCTACCATGAAGCTCCAAGGTCACACCAGCAGTAGCCAGTAGGTAACATTTTGTTGCTACTGCTCAATGTCCTTTGTACAATACTAACCCTCATTGATTGGCATCCTTGTCATTTGGGAAGAGAAGCCGCCGGAACAATGACTTCAGCCGCAGTGTTCCTGGCATTATGTTTCACCGGCTTCTGAAGGTATTGTTTGGTCTCGATGAATGATGACCAGGAGGTCGAAGGCCTTTGTTGGCACTTGTAATGCGTTGCTGGCTGTAGCCTCTCTCTTTGTGTATCATTAACAGCTTGCACTTGATAGTTTATTGTTAGGTTGTATTGTCTGGTTGATTCAATGACAAGATTGAAGAGTGATTCAAATCCATGTAGAATTATCATCTTTGAAGTGGCAATACTCTTTGGTGCATCTTGTTGTGCAATACAAACTTTGTCATCTTTCTACAATGAAGATATTTAGTAGGATATGCTAATTTCCATGAGCATTCGTGTGAGGTTTTTCATGGACTCGCACATTTTTCTCATATGCCTGATTTCCTAGTTAGGTTTTATTGGTACTCAAATTTCTGTTATTTTATTGACCAACATTTTCATCAGAGGTGCAATCTCCTCGTGATGTTGTCAGTTTATATATCCGGGTGAAAAGAATATTCAAGTACAAGCCGTTAGGCCCGAGTTATATATGGTGCGATATAACTTCACAATTTTCTTAATAGTATTTACGCTGTTGTGGAATGTTATAGATTGCGAGACCATTTCATTATAATTTTGGTGGGTACCAAATGAAAATGAGGCTTGATATAGATGTTCATGTTTGGCAATTTTTATTTGGTAGGATTTCTCTCGATGGGAGAGAGGAAAAGGTTCTTTATTTCTTATAGATATTTTTTAATTTAATAATATGCATTCTTCTACTCAAAAAGAAAAATACTCTGTGGGTTCTATATAAAAAAGTTGTAATACCAGGCGCGTGGCAAGTGAAGGGAACACGGAAGAGAACTGGAGAGAAACAAGGGCGGTGGGGGCGGAGGCAGTTGGAGGCCTGGGTGCGCCCGTGCCCCATCCCTGGTGCCCTAGCGTGCTCATGGGCCTAGGCCCATTTAGGCCCAGGGAGGAGGAGTTGGTCGGGAAGCCAGTCCAGCCCAAGAAAAGCAGGCCTACGGGAAAGGATAAAGAGAAGAGAGAAGATGGCAGAATCCGCTCCGGCTTCCGCTCCAACGGACCGACCACTCACTAAAAATCGGTCCATACATCAACCGGTAAGAGGGAAAACAAAAGAAAAGGAGACGAGGAGGAAACGGTGCACGCCCAACGCCCCCTCATGGTTTGGAGGCCGGTGATTCGGTTCAAGGATTGATGCGCCGGTCTGGATGGGCGTTACACTACCGCCTTGATCTGTGATGGGCTACTGTTGAGAAAATGGTCCCCATGCTACTTCGGCTCGATATTTTCCTTCAATACTTTGCGACATCCCAGGGTACCTCTATGGCGCCTATTCCTTCAATTCATGCCATTTTGTCCCTCCGCATTGACTCCCTGGAGTACCCTTGCGCATGCCATCAAGTGTCGTCGCAGTATACGAAAGGTTCCTCAGAAATATCCTTGATAAATTGAATAATATCCTTCATGGAAATTCCTAAAGAGGAGATACCGAAATACCGTCATTGTATGCCTAAGGAGTTAGGGCAAGATTGTAATCTTACATCATTACTCCCCACCTCAATAAATAGGATCCCAAGTGTAAAGGGGAGAGGGATGACTTCTTCTCACCTGTAATCCTGTTTCCAGAGCAATAAAGAGCTTTTACACTTGTTATCCGGTGACGCTCACTTCTCCCTCACTCGTATCTCCCATGCACTTTATGTAACCAATTGGGGGTGCCTCAATCTTATTATCTAGGTTAGTACCTACGACACTAGTGATCCTACTAGCTAAGAAAGAAACACCAAGAAAAAGGTGGTCGTTAAAGACCACAACTGATGAAATAGACGGGTGCTAATAATATAAAGTAGTCGTTAATGATTCTAGCGTGACCACGGCAATATTTTTAGCAATGAAAAAAGTGATGTTTTGTTTCTTTTGTTTTGAGATCAATATATATATATATGCTCTATCTGATGTGAAGATAAAAGCACACATGCTCTCTGCTCTTTTCTGTGCATAGAGTTGCCGACACTGCTCATCGTTCTGCATATTTCATCTAATAGCAGACTTCTTCTCGACTGTACACAAAAAAAAGAAAAATGAACTTATCGTCAAACAAGCTAACATTACATTCTTATTGAACATGCAACCAAATTTCTTACCACAAAGGACTTGACCTATTGTCCAACAGCACCCACAACACAGATAAACATAACGAATATTAACCCTAACACAAACATCATCGAGATCAATCACAACAAACTAACGCGACGACACAACACGAGAAGCTCGCATGCAGCTGCAGCGAGTACGTACGTACGCTCAGTGCTGCTCCTTATTCCCTTCACCAAAACAACCTAATCAAGACATGCAAATGCAACAAGGACTCGATCGACGGTGAGCTGCCGCGTGCCCGACACGGGCATGGGGTCCTAGCAGGTGGGGATGCAGGACTTGGAGCACTTGGCGGCGCACTTGGCGTGCGCAGAGAGCGTGCAGCCCTTGCCGCAGAGCAGCCGCTTCTTGTGGCACTCCTCCTTGGTCAGCAGCTCTTGGCCGCCTTCTCCCCCTCCTTGCTGCTGCTGCCACTGCTGCCATTCTCCTCCTTCCCGTGGTCGCCGCTGGTGCTGCCACCGCTGGCGCTGGCGTTGCTGCCCGACGGTACCGAGCCCGGGTCGTCCCCCCTGGATCGCCACGCCGCCGCCGCCGCCGCCGCTCGGCTTCCCCTCCATCGGCAGCGCGGCGGCCGCGTCGCGCCGCCGCCGTCCTTCTTCTCGGCCGTCCAGACGGACAACGCCTCCTCCTTCTGCAGGCCATGGGCGTCACTGGCCTCCGCGAGGATCCGCTTGTCGTCCTGCGGCTCCTCGTCCGTGGGCGCGATGGCGTTTCGCCGTGAGGGCGAGCATGAGGAGCACTGACACCACGCCGCGAGGGCGCTCGCAGGAGCGAGACATGGCTGGCCGGCCGATTCTTGAGGTGTCTCTCTGCAACTTCGCGGGCCTTTGGTACGTGCACTGCTGCTACTGAAGTTGGCTGGTGTGCATGCATTGTGAGGCCTTCTCGTATTTATAGCGCTGCTACTGTGCGTGGTTGAGCTGGAGCGGCGACTGAGGCGTGGAGCAACTACTCCTCCCCGATCGGTACCAAGTGCGAGGTGCGTGCATGGTCGTCGTCACCGAATGAGCACCGCAAGCATGAACTGCTGCGGCCTTACTGCCTCAGGAAACCATGACCCCGCGTGCCGGTGCCGTCCAGATCAGCGGCAACAGCTTAGTCCGTCATTTGTAGTGTAAACCCACCATTTTGCTAGCCAACCTCTCGACTCGCTTAGAAGAAAGTTTTAGGGGATCCCATTGCCAGTCGCCCTGTAAATTTAACCATGCACAGATGAAGCAAATTAACATCAGCATGGGCAAGCAGATAACTGGCCGGCGTCTCCTGCTTCCGCGCGCGCGCCTCATCACCGTGCCGCGGCACGCGACGCCAGCGTAGTCCTCGGCTCCGCGGTTTGTATAAGGAACTGGGCGGCTGCGGGGCCTGTGTTTCTGGGCCGTTAGCCTGGGCAGCTATGGTTCAAGGCCGCATTTGAGTCTGATCTCTATGTTTCCTTTGGGCTATACCTTATGGTGCCTACTATTTAGTATGGGCCATAAATCATTTTCGGCCTAATAGGCAAACACGCGAGAGGCCTATGTACTGGTGATTTTAGAAATCTTATTAGAGGCTTACCTTATTCTAAAAATAAATTTAGAGGTTACCAAATGGGCAAGAATATGTGACCGAAAATTACTACCAGTACTTAGTACTCTTGCAGGGTAACAGTAGGCGTTTGTCTTTGATGGAATTGGAGGCTTGAAGTACAAGAGCGTTATGATCTCCAAACTTAGGTTACAGTTATCGCGTATTTTACAGCCATCATATGGACACGATCACGTATGAGCTATAAGTTGTGCTACTTGTCATACGTCGGATGGAGATGATACATCCATGGTTGCTTGTGTAAGGACAGTGACTGTTCCAAATGCCACGTGAGACGGATCGCGAAATTCCAAGCAGAACCTTCTTCTTTCGAGACAGGGAGGAGCAAATGGAAGTCCAAAGTTCCGTTCCTGGTAACTTACGAGTCATGCGCATGGAGATCGAAAAGTTGGTGCGTATGGTGTGTATATGTAGTACGCTCGTCGTCGCCAAAAGTTAACCACAGCAGAGGAGGAAACAATGACGCGGTAGGGGCTGAGAACGACGGCGGAGAGGCTCAGATCGTGTATTTTGACGTGCGTCGCCCGCTGGTTTTGCCGTTGGTTGGTTGGGCGCGCGCCTCCCACGGCGCCCGGCCACCGTCACGGTGCCGTGCCGCGGCATATGCCCCCTCGCCTAGGAATGATCCTCCCGTTCGCTCATCCAGGGTCAAACCCCACTCAAGATCTCTATGCTCAAGCATATGCTTAATGCTCTGCCCGTCAACTAACGATGATACTCGAAGCGCCGTCATAATTTCATATTGTTCTTGGCGCTAAGAGCGCTTCTTCGCTAGTTTGCAGGCTATGTTTAGATTCCAACTGTCTTTTGATTACAATTGACATGACATGACTTTGGGTTCTGACCATAAACTTTACAGAAATCTCACGTCGACCAGAAAGTAGCAGAAGTACGGAGATGTCTTAAGAACTTGAATATGGTTGGAAGGATTTGAGTTTTAGACCATCAAATCCATCAATGCATCCTATATAAATTTCTCACTCTTTCAACA
The DNA here is from genome assembly GCA_019208055.1 of Stipa capillata. NCBI lineage: Eukaryota > Viridiplantae > Streptophyta > Magnoliopsida > Poales > Poaceae > Stipa > Stipa capillata. Next base: position 66,666 of record JAGXJF010001436.1, read on the forward strand.
CTTGCCATCCCGCTACCTCCTCATCCCCACCAGTGATCCCCTCCCTACCATGATGTTGTTGGGCGGTCACCAGCGAGTGTTGCACAAAGCCGCTATTGCTTTCAACTATGGCAGCCGGTGCCACCTGCTATAATTTGTCCTCTCCCAATAATTCCCTTTGCGCCATTGTCGATTTGTTACCATCCTCCTTATTGAATCCAGTGATGATGCCATTATCATTGGATCCACTGCCGTTAACTATCTCTACTTTGATCATCCCGATCTGTTGCTGTATCGGTCTTTACCGTCAGCATCGTCCTTCTCCGTGTTTACAATCGGTGGTGTCATCGCTGCCTCACAATATAGCTAAGATTGAACCAAAACCCTAAATCTGATAAACCTCAGATTCTATATCTCTAAAATTTATCATCTAAGTAGCCACACCACCCTAATAGGCGAAAATGGTGAGAAATTCGAGTACTCCGGACGCGTAAAAAAACCAGAATACTAAGTCTTCGAAAAGTACCTTTAGAAAATCTCTTTTATTTAGTTTTTCAGACAGAGTATTACATTTATCCTTTTCTCTTAAAACTTCTTCACCAAGAAGACATGGAATGAAAAGGACTCGCAACCATCACATCTAACGGCGCGGCAACGGAAGTGAGTCAGTGACCGAGCGCTCCACCTCCACTCGAAGAACCCAAAGCAAAAGCTGTCCGTCCCAGCAGAACTCATTGCTGACCACGTGTCTTCCATCTCATCTCCCTTCTCCGCTCTTCCTCCTCCCCTCGCCCACCGAATCGCACAAAACAGGCAAAATTCCCCACTATAAAAATCCGCGACCAAATCTCTCCCCACCATTGCCACAAACCCTCCCTCTCTCCAAGCTCCGACCAAATCTCCATTCCGGATCGCGGCGACCGTACGACGCGATGGCGAACATCGACATGGCGGCAATCCTGGCGGACCTGGAGCGGGACGCGGCTGCGGACGCGCGGGTGCCGAGGACGAAGCTGGTGTGCACGCTGGGGCCGGCATCCCGCACCGTGCCCATGCTCGAGAAGCTGCTCCGCGCCGGGATGAACGTCGCCCGCTTCAACTTCTCCCACGGGACCCACGACTACCACCAGGAGACCCTCGACAACCTCCGCCAGGCCATGCACAACACCGGCATCCTCTGCGCCGTCATGCTCGACACCAAGGTCGAGATCTCTACGCTTTGCTCCACCTTCTTTAACATGGTTGCCTGTTGCTTAGTTGGTTGGATCGGGCCATCTGGTGGTGTGGATTTATTTGGGGTAGTAGCTTGGGTTGGTTTAGGCGCGAGAGAAGCGGATTTGCACGCTGATCTACTGATCTGTTGATCGGGAGTAGCTTGGGGGGATTTGGAGGTAGCGGCATGGTTCAATTAGGATTCAAGGTTTGCGGTTTTGACTTTTGCGGCCTCGACAAAATGGTACATGGGGTTGTGCCTTCGCCTTGTTGCAGAAGGTTGGATCTAGGATTGGGCTCACGCTTGTGTCTCCATGTAAATGATTTTGGACCTTCTTAGGGTTGGATTCTGGAGTAGCCTGGTTTGCCGTGGCCGCTGGTAAATTGTGTTGGTGAACTGGAAGTAATACATCTTGTTGGTTAAAGTTCGATCTTGACTGTATGTTGTTCAAGTTACTTTTGTCCATTAGTAGTTTTGGTTGCGTGTTCAATTCAAAGGATCAGTTGTACAAGGACCTCAAAAGTAAAGAAAATTACAACGAAGTCCCTGGACACCGGTCGGCCGCTTCCACCGCCAGAGCGAGTCGGAGTCGCGCTGCCACCGCCGCTTCCCAACCGGAGCCGGTCGAAACCTTGTTGATGACCTTGACGCGGACAGGCGGAAAGACCCCGAACACGTGCCTCGAAGGACCAGCGCGCCGGAGCCGAAGCCACCGCCGACGAACCCTTGAACCGAAGCTCATCCAAACACAAGTCCTCGCCGGTGCTCACGCACGGCAAGGAAACCTAGACAGCAACCAGAAGCTCCACTTGCCTCCCGACGGCGCGAAGCACCAGCGGAGCGAGGCCGAGGCGGGGAGACCTTATTCCAAAACGACGGCGCCGCCATCGCCTCGTCGCCGTCGACCGGAGACCTACCTGCACAAAGAAAGAAACAAAAGCCACCCCCCAGCTCGCCCGGGGTCCGCCCCGCCTCACGAGACCAAGTAGGTCACCGGAGGCGAGGCGGACCGGCGAACTCGCCGGAGGGCGGAACCAAAACCGAGTCGCCCTCTTTTTCGCCTCTTATCAACGGGAGGTTTCACGCTTACTGTTTTTTGGTTGCGTGTTCAATTGACGAGACGTTACTTGAATATTGGTGTATTTGAAGGTTGGTTTGATTGCTTCTTAGGTTATAATATCAGATCATTCTATCTCTCCAGATCTTGGGGATCAGTGGGTTTGAAGTGAAATTTTTAAGCCATCGAGCTTCGGTAGGAGCTTTTAGATCTTCATCTTAATTTCGTTCATGCACGCAGTATAGGAAGATATGATTATTGATTAATACAAACTCAAAATGTCTTGTTTGGTATGGCAGTTATTTATTATATATTGGATTAGTTTTTCATCACATACACAGCTAGTTCTTCTTGTGGTGCTTATCTTCACGGTTCACATGGTCATATTTGATGGTTTGATTTGTTCAAAGAGGCTACAAATAGACTGGTCCTGCAGTTAGTTGCTTTTATTGCAGTGTTTTCTCCTAGGCATTATACCATAATGTGTAGTGTGGTAGTGCTTATTCTGATTGGATTCTTGTTAGTGGCTATTTGAGGTCATTATGTGATGACTGTACTGAATATTCCTTTTTTTTTGCTGTAGGGACCTGAGATTCGTACTGGATTTTTGAAGGATGGTAAACCAATCAACCTAACAAAGGGTCAAGAAATCACTGTTACCACTGATTATGATATCAAGGGGGACGAGAATATGATCTCTATGAGTTACAAGAAACTACCTGTAGACGTGAAGCCTGGAAATGTCATACTATGTGCTGATGGTACCATTTCCTTGGCTGTTCTGTCTTGTGATCCAGATGCTGGAACTGTGAAATGTAGGTGTGAGAACACAGCAATGCTTGGTGAGAGGAAGAATTGCAATTTGCCAGGAATTGTTGTGGATCTTCCTACGCTGACTGAAAAGGATAGAGAAGACATTTTAGGATGGGGTGTGCCAAATGACATCGACATGATTGCTCTGTCATTTGTCCGTAAGGGATCAGATTTGGTGACCGTCAGACAGGTTCTTGGACAGCATGCAAAGCGCATAAAGTTGATGTCAAAGGTTTGTACGCTGTTACTGCCAGCTATTCTGGGTTTTGTTGGTCTTAGTTTTTCCCTGTCCATAATTTGCTCAAATCTTTGATATTCTCTGCAAGAACTGTGCATGTTTAGTAAGTACAAGAGTCCCAGAGCAATTGAGAGATAATTCATTAAGTCTTCTTTTGAGTGAGCTGCTTTAGTGCTTTACACTTCAGTCATTTCTTGATACACATAGGAAGTCTGGAACCCATGGTTTGCTCAAATCTTTGATACTCTGCAATAAAACCATGGAATATTTCTGCACGTTTAGTTAAGTAACAGGGCAACTGGGAGATAATCCTTCTTTCAGTGAGCTGCTTTGGTGCTTTCTACTTCAGTCCTTCGTTGATACACCCAGGAAGTCTGGAACCCATGAATTCTTTGGCTCTCTCCTATGACCCGTTCCACAATTATTCCTGCTTGCAAACAACATTTTCGCTCAAACTTGTGCTATTCTGGGCAAAAGGCAGAATTGGTTCTCTTTTATGTGCTTTCTGCTAGGACACTGTTGGCTTTACAAACCTATTGTACAAATGGTTGAGCAAAGGCTTTGCCTCTTTTTCCCTGCAATCCCCCTGATAAGATTTACTCTATTTGCTGGCACCCATAAAATAATTCAGATTATATTGAGCTTCTTTGCTATGTAACTGGAATTCTTGACTTAGGCCCCGTTTGGGACAGCTCCAGCTCCACGAAAAAGTGAAGCTGGGTTTTCATAGCTTCACTTTTTCGTGGAGCTGAAGCTGGAGGTACATCGAAGATGGTTAAGTTATATTTTATTGACATTATATACTAAAAATGGATATATAAACCATTTTATTCTAGCTTTTAATCTTCAAATCTGACGTGAAGCTGAGAGCTGGTGCTGTCCCAAACGGGGCCTTAGATGGTTGCATACCTTTGCTATAAAATGGTTAGACAAGATATACTTGGTATATACATATGTGCTTGCTTTTGGCCGTGTTGCTTATGGTGTTGTGGATCTGATCTCTTTCTTAATTATGTAGGTTGAAAACCAAGAGGGTGTTGTAAACTTTGATGAGATCTTGAGGGAAACTGATGCTTTTATGGTTGCCAGAGGTGATCTTGGAATGGAGATTCCAGTTGAGAAGATATTCCTTGCACAGAAGATGATGATTTACAAGTGCAACCTTGCTGGCAAGCCTGTTGTTACGGCTACACAGATGCTTGAATCAATGATCAAGTCCCCAAGGCCAACTCGTGCTGAGGCCACTGACGTTGCAAATGCTGTTCTTGATGGAACTGACTGCGTCATGCTCAGTGGCGAAAGCGCTGCTGGAGCATACCCTGAGTTGGCTGTGAAGATCATGGCTCGTATCTGCGTTGAGGCGGAGTCTTCCCTGGACAATGACGCCGTCTTCAAGGAGATGATTAGGTCCGCGCCTCTTCCGATGAGCCCATTAGAGTCGCTTGCATCCTCTGCTGTACGAACTGCCAACAAGGCCAGGGCTACGCTGATTGTTGTCTTGACTCGTGGTGGCACCACGGCTAAGCTGGTCGCGAAGTACCGTCCCAAGGTCCCGATCCTCTCCGTGGTCGTCCCGGTGCTAACAACTGACTCGTTTGACTGGACCATCAGCTCTGAGGGCCCGGCAAGGCACAGCCTAATCTACAGAGGCCTCATTCCCCTCCTCGCCGAGGGCTCTGCGAAGGCCACTGATTCAGAGTCGACAGAGGTGATCCTGGATGCTGCGCTGAAGTCGGCTGTACAGAAGCAATTATGCAAGCCCGGTGACGCTGTTGTTGTTCTGCACCGCATTGGCGTCGCTTCTGTCATCAAGATCTGCACTGTGAAGTGATCATCAGTCACTGTGACTTCAGTGCCATTGTCCATCTTCTGGGTTCTTGTGGCAAAACTTCCATGCCTGTTTTGCTCCATCTTTTGGAGACAGTTAATTACGTTTATCATCCTTGCAGTATTCAGGGTGCCGTACGTTACATAGATTTAAGCTGCTAGGAGAGAGAGGACTCCATTATGTAGAGCTCTACTACTGTCGGATGCCCTGTAGTATTTGACTGGTGGTTTCCATTTCATGCCTGCGCAATTTTCTCGAAGCTGTTGCTTGTTGTACTCTGGAGTACTCTTTTTTGGGTGCTGGTGTCAATGCATATGGTAATAATATTGGCATCATCGTCGGTATCTGCCGAGCTGAAGCCGAATGAAGAGCGTTCCCTGGAATCTGATGGAACGGTTCACGGACTTGACCTATGTTTGCACTTAGCGTTAAGGTATGCTTGGATTAGCGGCCTCCTACTTGTCGACCTGCTGTAGCATTAAGAGTCGTATCGCAAATTGCACGGCATAATCGATGATGATAGAAGATAAGCGTGCCGTATAGTCGGTATACTATCCAATGTTACGAAAGGCAAAAGATTTGCAAGGTGCAGCTGGATAAGTACATTAGCACTGGCAGTAGTCATGGACACGGCATAATCTCCTCTGCTTTTGAAGCAACCGCAACCTGGTGCTTGCCTTGGAGGCCACCCCACCCGACGCAACATCCGTATCACTGGACACCCGAGTCCTCCGGCGGAGCAGAAGATAAAGGGGAACTCGCGCCCCTGACCAACCAACCAACCAACCAAACCGTCCGCGACAAGGGCGGGCAAGCAGGCATCCCTCCAGATCACGCCACGGCACTCGCGATCTCGCTGCCTTAGCCGGGCGTACGTGCGCGCGCGACGGAGACACGGCAATGCGGCGTTCCTCCTCCTGCCTGGCCACCACGGACGACGATGGGTCTCTTCTTTGAGGGCCTCTTCGGCCGGCACGTCGACGGCGACGACGGCGGCGGTAGGAGTGTCGACCCGGCCATGGCCGCCGCGTCGTCGTCGTCGCACTACCCATACCTCACCTCTCGCCCACCGCCGCCTCCGTCGTCCACCGATGCGCGCTGTCCGTCTCCGTCCCGTCTCCTCGCCTGTCGTGCGTCTTTGCCCTAATTTCGAATCTTAATTGGGAGTAACAGAATCATCGCGTGGTGGCAGGATCGCGGGCGTGCCGGTGGAGCAGCTGCTGAGGCGGTTCGAGCCGGAGCTGCAGGCGGAGCAGCACGAGCCGCTCGTCTACGCCAGGGGCCTAGTGGAGTACTGCTCCTACGTTGCCCTCCGCGTCGAGACCAGGCGCCGCCACGACCACCTCGGCGACAGGGACTTCCACTTGCTCACCTACGACATGATGCTCGCCTGGGAGGCGCCGGACCAGGACACCGATGCCGAGTTCCAGGTGTGTGTGTGTGTGTGTGTGTGTGTGTGTGTGTGTGTGTGTGTGTGTGTGTGTGTGTGTGTGTGTGTGTGTGATCAGAATGAGATCGCTTTTTTCGATGCAATTCATGTGGGACACTGATCAAAATTGATGCTTTTGCCATGACAGAAAACCGCATTCAGCATCCTCGGCGACGACGTGGATGACGACGACGGTGGATCCATATTCTACTCGAGCCCCACGCAGATGGCCATTCAGGTCATTCCATTACTTCTCCTATTTATGTTCTTGTTCTTGCCCCAAGCAATTCGATCATATGATTGCTTCGCATTGCCTGATTTCTTGATGGATTATGGAATGATTGGCTAGGTCGATGGGAGGAGGACGGTCGGGCCGGAGGCATTCGCCAAGATCGCTCCTGCCTGCCCCGCTGTGGCGCACCCGATCACTGTCCGCAACCTGTTTGACGTGCTCACCAATTCCACCGGAGGCCGTCTCCATTTCCTCATCTACCACAAGTACCTCAAAAGCTTAGACAGGTAGGTGACACTCTCCTCTGAAGTCTGAACTATGAGCGTTACAATGGATATGCAAGCGGTTTCAGTCTGAATGTGGCATCTCCTGATGTTATGTTAGGGTGCTGAAATCTGCAAAACGTATATCAGGTGGACACAAGGCTCCTGACCTTGAGCTCTCGGATGGCGAGGTAGTGCTCGACATCTTCGGCGGCGTGACGACCAAGCCGGTCCTTCAGCACATTGGGACGTCCACATGGCCTGGTTAAGCATCTTCCCTATGGTAAATTTTGTGTCAGTGCTGCAGCATTGTGCTTCTTCACGAGTGTCTTAAGGTGTACGAGCCACACATTTTCGCAGGGAGGCTCACGCTGACGAATCACGCCCTGTATTTCGAGGCAATCGGTGTCGATTTCTCGTACAGCGACGCCGTCGTGTATGATCTGGCCAAAGACCTGAGGCAGTCTGTGAAACGTGAGTCCACCGGGCCATGGGGTGCTCACCTCTTTGACAAGGCTGTCATGTACAAATCTAGCTCTACGTGAGTACTTGATTGCTGCAGAACAAAATACAATTTTAAGTTGTAAGTACTGTTACTAACATATGTTTACTACTGACAGAAGCGATCCGGTGTTCTTTGAATTCCCTCAATTCAAAGGCCACACTCGCCGAGATTACTGGTTTGCAGTCATCAAGGAGGTGCTGCACGCACACAAGTTCATCAGGAGGTACAGGCTTGTGAATTTCCAGAAAGCAGAGGCGCTCTCGGTTGCGACATTAGGAATTCTCCGGTACCGCACCGTGAAAGAGGGGTTTCACATACTACCAGCACATTTCAAGACCACCCTAGCCTTTAACTTGGCAGAGAAACTGCCCAAGGGGGACAAGATATTGGAGGCACTATATGGTGAACTGCAACAGCATTGCTCAAGATTCAGAGGAAACGAGGATTTTGTGCAGAGCAGTTTGGATGAATTGATGCTCGCTGATCCATTCCCGCTTTCGGCGTATACACTGGTGAGGATGGGCTTGCTGACACTGAAGGAGGAGGACAATCCTGAGGAGAGGGATTTTGCTGCCAGAGATGTGCAGATTGGAGGAACTAGCTCGGTGCAAATGGCTCTGGAGCGATCTGTGGGGTATTCTGGCAGAGTGGAGGCTGCGCGTGCGACACTCCATCAGGTCAGGGTGGAGGACATAGATACTAATGTTGCTGTCCTGAAGGTATGATCGTCATCTGTGAGTAGAACATATTCTTGCGTAAGATTTGAATTCAGATACTGAAAGTCTGAAAGATATCAACAACAACAATCTGTACAGTCGTGCGAAAACTTGAACTTGCAATCGTAACTACAAATTGCAAGGCATGCTTTCAGTATGTGTAACAGAGATTGTTAATTTTTGTTGATTCTCTCTTAACATGCAGGAACTGCTGTTCCCTTTAATTGAAATAGGCAAAAGGCTTCGCTTTTTGGCCGACTGGGAGGATCCACTTAAATCATACGTCTTCTTGCTCTGTTTCCTCTACATAGTTTACAGGTAATATTCATTCTAAACCATATCATAGAGATATCTGAGGAACGTTTCTATCAGTAGCTACAAAATATTCCCTATTTTCCTTTAAATAAATACATTTATTAACTATTTTTAATACTGAAACCTGCAGAGGCTGGATCTGGTACATGTCTCCTGCCTTTTTGCTCGGCTCTACTGTTTTCATGCTATGGCACAAGCACCATGGGAATGGGCAGCTGATCGGAGCATTTGAGGTCAAAACTCCTCCTCGGCGACGAACCGTCGAACAGCTCCTGGCTCTGCAGGAAGCCATCTCGCAGCTGGAGGCACACGTGCAAGCTGGGAACATATTTCTCCTCAAGCTCCGGTCCCTCATGCTCGCAGCATTCCCCCAGGTTACTGCTGCCCCTTTATCACTCCCAAGTCCTAACTGTGGCTTCAGGTTTTCAGCCCATCTCGTACAAAATTTCTTGTAACTCGGCCAATTGAGAATTGTTATTTGGTCACAGAGCACGAACAAGTTGCGGTAGCGCTGCTCGTCACGGCCGCAACATTTGCGCTCCTGCCTCTAAGAAGCATAGTTTTGCTGATTCTGCTGGAGGCATACACGAGGCACATGCCGGTGAGGAAGAAGAGCAGCGAGAAGCTGGTGAGGAGGTTGAGGGAGTGGTGGCTCCGGATCCCGGCTGCTCCTGTGCAGTTCCTGAGGCCCCAGGACACCAGGAGATGGAGATCACGGTTGAGATCGAGATGAGCAGATCAGAGATTTTGAGCTCAATTTTTAAACGTGTCCTGTGTACCTGTAAATCATTTTAAGTGTTAGAAATGTTGATATTATACAGCCAGTATGACAGATTCACAGAAGAGAGAGAAGTGGGGCCTGATCTTGATCACTAGCTGGGTGAGTGACTAATTGTTTGTCTTGTTCATTGTTGTAAACAGATTTTTGTGTTGACATGAACAGTATCAGGTGGTAAAAAAAAAGGGTGCCAAATGACATGATTTAATATGACTTGTGTGTGCTGTAGTGGGCAATATCAGTTTGTATACGTGCTAGACTTGCACGGTTTGAATGAAAATAATCTTATAGGACCTAGATAGATCCTATACATGCGGCGTTAGATCCCACTTATAGCACGACACATGTTATTATTAGTTTTGATTTCAGTAACTTTCTAGTGTAGACAAGTCTCTTGGGCTCAGTTGGCTAGCACCATAGTTGGTGGGCTAGCCAGCCGAGGTTTATTTTTTCTAGAAAATCATATCTTATTTTTCGAAATTTTCTAGAATAATCTAAATTATACTGTTTTTATTTATTTTATTTAGTGATTTCCGGATTTTGACTTCAATTCTAATAATTTCTCCTTCATGAAATTGCTAAAATTATATTCTACATTATACTGCAAATTTATTTATTTTTTAATTCTAATTTTGAGTTAAACTGAATTTAAGGTAATTGTAATCTAATCTTTTCTCCTTCATAAATCCCTAAATGACATCCGAGTCAGCTGCCACATAGGTCTAACGTGTGGAGTTGTCCTGTGAGTTGGGGAATTGTTAAATGAGGGTAAACTCTGGAAAATCAAAAGTGTGGACTGTAAATAGCAGAATTTACTTTGTTAAATAACTCTGAGGGACGGATCGACAGGTACTGCAATGATCCTGCGCGATCACTGGGGGCCGTCATTTTTGCTGCTACTAGATACCTGCGACATGCTCGGAGGCAATCGGTTCAGAGCTTGAAGCCTATAGAGAAGGACTGCTTCTGGCGCTGCACTGGACCAAACTACCAATCGTGATGAAAACTGATTGCGCGGTAGCGCTGCTGATGTTTCAAGTGAAGGGCAAGGATATGTCGAGACACCCTATTCTAGTTGAAGAGGTGAAGGGTTTGCTCACTGGAGAGAGAGCGAGAGAGTGGTGCAACTTTTGAAAATCCATCGTGATCAAACTAGGCTTAATCATGAACCTTACCTCTTTGGCAAGACTCCAATCCCGGATAGCTTGTTGGCTGGGATCTAATCCAGAGGAGGTTACACAGATCATTTGTGATGATTGTATCTCATCTAATTGATTAATGAAATCTCTCTTTCCCCGCAAACAAAGAAAAAAACTCCCTAACACATCCACGATTTATGATGCCACATGTCATGCTATGCTACAGGAAGAGTCTATAGGGAAATTTCCGGTTTGAATTCCGTTTTGAACTTTACTAACACGACGTAATTATTACTTGAACGATTGGGGGTGTGAATCGGGAAAGATTGTCGGCAACCATTGATCACGTCATGCATGAAGGTTGCTCTTCCCAAACGCACCGTCCCTCAACATTCAACACGTAACCGCCGGTCAATGGAAGCACGCTTACCTGCACGGCTTAGGTATCTTCCGGGCAGTTATTCAACTCTTCCCTGATGGCCGGATCACACACTATTCTACTCCGAAATCTCTTCTGATCCACGACAGCGCTGACCTACCCATGACATGATCGAGATTGTTGTGATGCTTCAGGCGTTGTCCGAACGAAATCTTACATGATCTCGTCGGTAATTCAACACGAGGCACAAAAATTATGACGTCAGGTACTGCACTACGTGCTACTCCACACAGGACGCGGCAGCTCGTACTATTCTTGGCGAGCGATTCGTATCAAAGTGCAGCACGACAACAGCCTGAGCACATGACGAAATGACCATCGGTTAATCAGTAAAATATAGCGCGTAGGACTAGAACATGTCACAAAAAAAAAGGACATATGTGCATGCATGGAGTCAGAAACTTAACCCGGAAACTTTCAGGAAAGAGACATGCCTGAATTCCCATGAGAACAGGGACACATGTGATCGACCTCTGCTTCCAACGAACAAAAGGAAAGAAAGATGGCTTAAGTCAACCACGCACGCAGCCATGGCAACCAGGTCAAGACCCAAGACCAAAATTCCAACATCTAGAAAGCCAAGCCGAACACTGCAGCCAACCAACTTCACATGACATTAGAGACATCACATATAAACTGGACCTGAACTCGCACTAGAACGGTAGCTTTTTTCACCAAACCAATTCTGCCCTCGTGTTGTACGTACGCGCGCGCATTGTTGTGACCGTGTAAGCATGGCAGACTACCACAGGGTCCATCCGGTGACCGTCGGTTCGCCGGCGCCGCCGTCCGCGCCGCCGGACCAGTCCAATGGCAAGAAACCAGGCCATGATCATCAGCAGCTGCTGCCTATCACCGCCCCGAAGACGCACGCGCCTGCGCCGCTGCCCCCGCCGCCGCGCCGCAAGCGGCACAGCAGGTGCTGCCGGTGCGTGTGCTGCACCCTGCTCGTCGTACTTGTCCTCGCCGTCGCGCTGGGCGCCACGGCGGGGATCCTGTACGCGGTGTTCGAGCCCAAGATCCCAAAGTTCAACGTGGACCGGCTGACGGTCACCCGGTTCGACGTGAACACGACGGCGATGACGGTGACGGACGCGTTCGAGGTGCAGGTGACAGCGGAGAACCCCAACAGGCGCATCGGCGTCTACTACGACGGCGGCGAGGTGGTGGCGTGGTTCAACGGCACGGAGCTGTGCCGCGGCGCGTTCCCGAAGCTGTACCAGGGCCACCGAAGCACGGTGCAGCCCCTGGTCACGCTGTCGGGGGAGACGAGGCTGGACAGTGCCGTGGCCGCGCAGCTGGCGCAGCAGCAGCAGGCCGGGTTCGTGCCGCTGACAGTGACGGCGCGCGTGCCGATCCGCATCAAGTTCGGCGCCATCAAGCTGTGGAAGATGACCGGGAAGGCGCGGTGCAGCCTGGTCGTGGACAGTATCCACGCCGGGACGCGGCTCCGCATCCGGTCCAACAGCTGCAGCTTCAAGCTCAAGCTCTAGAGGATTTTCGCCTGAGCCGCGCATGGATTATTGTGCGTATGCTATTTATGTAGGGTGTAATAAGGTAAGGTGCCATCCCCATTTCTGTAGATCTCCATTGGTTGAGATCAGCAGCAGGTGGTAGACATACGTAGTGTTGTAAATTCATTATTATTCTTTGGCTCGTATATTCGTTATTTTCAGTGTAATAATTAAAATCCGAGGGTCTATTCATTTGCCATGAATTCATTTGGAGAAGAGAATAAAGATGGGTTATTAGCTCATGCTGTCATGCACCCATACTCTCATATGCACCACCTCAGGGTTCGCGGTATACTAATAGATAAATCCTTGTTTGGAATTTTTGACCCTATATATGTTTGTCTTTCATATTTGTCTAGATATGTGGTTCTGGACCTACATATCGTTAAAACATCATATTTTTTTTAATTTTGCATAGGTAGATAATATTCAACTCTTAAATTTTAGACAACTCAATTTTGCTAAATCGCTTGGGTGATGGAAGCATCAATACTCGCTTTTCATTCCAAAATAGATGAAATTTTTAATTGTTTACGGTCTTTAGTACACAACTTTAGTCATTATTTTCTTGTGAGTACTAAGTAAAAGATTATAAAAATTATATATTATGAAACTATTTTTCATGACAAATCAGATTGTATCATTTACACCAAACCAACTTAACCGCATCATTTTTTATACACGAAAATCTGCAAGCCGCACCATTTTTTAGAGTTAACCGGAGTGGCACGGAGAGAAATGAAAACGAAAACAAAGAGAATTAAGTGTTATTTAGTGGTATCAAGAGAACTCGGGTCATATTCGGTGATATGTATGGTATTATTAGACAACTTAGTTATGGTAAACTGACGTAGTGATCTACCGTCAATACCATTTGTGTACCCACAGGCCACAGATGGTTTGTAGCTTATGCACAGCTCTGCCTCTGAACGATATTGTCCTAAGCCATTTTTAATACACGAAGCAACCTGCATAAGACACAACAACATTCAAATCATAACTCTACGGTTAGAAGTAATTGTTGTATAACCATTGCCACCAACTCTGGTATGACAATCACCGTCGTAGTAAATAAACAAGAACAAGCATATATACACAATAATAGTAATGTCAAGGAGACACAAGGTGTAGAGAAGCAAAAGGGCAAGGACAAACGGCCTAGCTCACCATCATCACGACATGGCACGGCGATTCCGAGGTCGAGCTCACCGAAGCTCATGATGCCGAAGGTGTTCTGGCAAGGGAACTCGACAACGAAGCTCGTGGAGTGCTTGGGAGGAGGCGCAAGAGGACGAGGAGTGCAATGTTGAGGTCATCGAGAGCAGAAGGAGCTCACAGGTGATAGGAATGAGAAAGGGGAAGAAAAATGGTGCTAGCCGGAGATGGCAACCTCGCTAGCACCGAGAAATGGACATGTGGTGTCGCAAGAGACAACATAGAGCCACTGCCGTAACAAATGATGACAACGGTGGTCGATGGTAGCCCGACGGGGCCAGTTGGTTGTCACCAACCCGCGCACATAGGCACGTGTCGACTGCTAGCTGCCTGGACAGGTGGACGAGGAGCCTAACCAGCAGTCCCCGCTAGTCAGTGGCAGAGGAAAAATGGGTGCACGAGGAGGATGATGGTGGGCTTCGGCCCAGGCGCGAGAGAGAATGGGCCGCGAGACCGGCCCCAGGTCAGAGATCTTTCTCTTTTTATATTTATTTTTATTTTTTAGTTATGTTTTAAGATTTGAACTAACAAAGGATTCAATTGTGAATTTTTAAACTTGAGAAAATTCGTAGAGTATCCTTAGGCTGCTTGCTTCCTCCATGAATTTTCTTTGATGAAAATAATTTAGTTTGGACCGTCATTTAATACAAATGCAAAATTTTCCAAAGTTAGTTTTAAACTATAGGTAGTTAAAATATTTTTGAAAAAAAATTATATTTAAGTTCAGGGATATAAATAAATCTCAGATATAAAATTTTGCAAAATTTGGATAAGAGAAAATTTACTTAATTAGGGGTTTTCAGTTCTGTCCATTTGACAATAATTTGAAAATATTTTTTATTTGGATATGTAATTGAATTCTACATGACTTGGGAATTTCTGTAGAATTTCTCTGAGATGTTTAGCACTTACAAAATAAATTATTAGGCTGAAGTTTTGGTGGATTGGGTTTCTCAAATTTGATCTAAGTTGATTCTAGGTCAAATTTGCAAGATTTTCATTTGGGTCAATTTTGAATGATATATATGCATATATGACATGAGGAAGAGTACACATTTATTACATGTTGATTATCATTGATCTAATTAATAATCGTTACACAAAAAAGGTCTTTCCAACCATGCTCAATTCTAGGCTCAGTGGATATGAAGATCACGTAGGCAATGATTCTACTTCAGGCAAAAGTTGCTTGCGGGCAGCTTGTTCTATCATTACCTATCATGTTTTTAGTAGAAAAATTCATAAATTTATTAAATAAATACCACAAAAATTTCACAAGTCTACGAGAGATTCATCGTCATAAGGATTTAGTTTGCTCTCATAGATCTTACAACCATTACTCAAATTCAAATTATGGATGCACAGTGGAAATTAAGTGGATGCTTCATCCTTTGTCAGGGCACCATTGGTAGTGTCCATGAAGGGAGCTTCCTGCTTGGTTTGGTTATTGCCATAATTTTGGTAGAGGTCTATGATGTGTTCAGATGTCCTGCAATACCTAGGGTAGTATCCTCTCACACCACTTTTTTTACAGGTCGGTTGCTGATTTTATAGAGCGTGATAGTCCTGAGTTTTATCTTAATATCACGACTTCTTGCGCTCAACATTCTCCTTGAGAGAATTGAGCATTTGTATCTCTAAGTATAGCTCTTTAGGGAGCTAGATGATTTGTATCTCTGAGAATTGAGCTCTTAAGGTTCCATGATCAATTTCTTCATATCTTTTGCTAGAAGTAGAGAATGCACTAAGTCAAAAAATGGTGTGTATTTTTCACATACAAAGTGGAAATGGTCTTCTCAATCATTTCTTGTGACTTCATGGCCAAATTCTTCTAACTCTGAGATGAGACCACCCGTGGCAAGATTATATTCAACAACAAATGCGAAGTCTTTGAACCACGTGTTTTTTCATTGGTTCAACACTATCTCTATGGGCCACACCAATTTAAGATGGTGATAACGCATTCTGAGCGTATCCCATAGAACCTTCAGGTCTCCTTCTATCATGTATTCATTCTTTAGATCCTAGGAAATACAGTTCTTCAGGGTTGTAAACACTGTAAAGTTATCCTTTTTGGCAACTACAGTTTCACCTTTAGGTGCTAGTACATTAAGAACATGAGAGTGAGACCACTACTTTCTACAATGCTTCTACAGTGGGGTCCCAAATTTCATAATTCTCCCCTCAGGTAACGAGTACCCATCTTCTTGTCTAGCATAGCTAGACATCTTACACTATTCATGCGGCAATTTTGAAAACTTAATATAAGTAAACATGCAAGAATAGATTACATTTTAATGGTATATATATAAAAGACCTTATGATGGCTCCGGCATTTTCCTATGTATTTTTGTGATTTACTGCTAATTTCAACGGTTAAAAACAATTCACATAATTACAATTAATCAAAATAGTAAATGTAATATATGAAATCATGGAATATAAAATAACAAATTCATGCATGCTTCAAATGCAAAATTTGGTCATCGAATTTCGGGGATCATCTTCTGCTGGAATATGAGTTTTCGGCAATTTCTGAAAAATTTAGGGGGTTTTACGCTATCTTTTAGTTCAGAGAAAATATGCGCGTAATAACCACAGAACTCAAGGGTTCATTTTCAAAAGTCTCAGAACCAGGCTAATTTGGTCTTGCCCACAGCCCTCACCGCTTAATGGGCCAGGGGCCCGTTCCTCCCTTCTTTTTTTAGAGATTAGGGTTTAGGGCCTAGTTCATGAGTCGCCAACCTGTTTGTTTGTCGGCTCGTCTTAGTCTGCCGCGCACTACCCAGCTCAAGATGGGGGACGACGGCTAGGGACTTAATAACCGTAGCCACCCCAGCACAGCGGCGCTGGCCATGCGGTGCCACCAAGGCAGAGGCGACAGGTCCAGCGGGCCTGGCAATGGCGTCGTAGGAGGAATCGGGTGGCCCGGCGGCCGGCGGCGTCACGGTGTGGTGCACTCGGCCATGGTGACGTGGTGATGCGAGCGCGCCGGCGTTCGCTCGATGGCGACCGTCCGTGCCACCGCAGGGGTGAGCTGGCATGGCGAGCGACTGGTGGCGCGATGACTAGAGCGCGTGCGGCACGCGGCTGTTACCAGCCGTTCAGGGTGGCGCAGCTGGTGCAGTGGTCGCGGCAGACGCTGTCTAGGGCGGCACGGCGGGGAACGAACAGAGACCGGTGGTGGTGCGTGCCCTGAAGCCGACGGGGCGGCAGAGCGCGTGGGTGGTCGCGTCGGTGCACGTGGATGACGGAGCGACGTGCAGACACCACGGTGTGCGTGCGATGGCGGCCAGGGCGCGCACGATTTGCGGCCATCACCCGCCGTGCGAAGCGGTGCGGCCAGCGTGGTGGTCGGAGACCGGAGGTTGCACCGGGCGTGGTGGCTGGCGCGATGCACGTCGTGGGTGGCTGGCGCGGCCGTGCAGTGCCGTGCGGTGTGCCCTCGCCGTTGCCATGCGATCCGCACGCGAGCGCCGTCGCGGTCTCGTGCAGAAGCCGCGGTGCTTGCCGGACGTGCGCTCGCGGCCATTTTGCGGGACGGCGGTGGCTGCTGTAGCCATGCGAGGGGTCGAGCGTTGCGGCCAGGTACAGGTGCGCGGCTCGTGAGGGACGACGCAGCCCAGGCCGGGGCCGTGCGGGCACTAGGCTGGGCGGCACGCAGTGCGGAGCGCGAGGCAGGCAACGACCGTGTGCCGGCGGTGACCAGCACGCGGGCGCGGGGGCCGGCTCAGCCGAGGCACATCAGACCGTGCGGCGCGACAGGTGTGCAGGCGTGGCTGGATGCCGGTGCACATGCGCGTGCGATGGTCGTGGCCAGAGTGGCCGGCGCGCTGCTCGCGCGGGAGCGATCCGGTGTGCCGTTCCAATGGCCATGCATGCAATTAGCCAAGGTTGATTAGTTTTAGAATAAAATAACCAATGCATGAATCGATGCTTCTCAGATACGCACTGTTCATGGCGCTAAATCGATCTACCGATCGATTCTTTCTCGATGTGCGTAGGGCATAAATTTTCATGATAACTCGTCAATTCTCTTAGCAATTCGCACAGTCCGATTGGCGATTTGCGGCCGGAGTATTTTGCAAATATTTTCCGTGCAAATATGAGAATAGATCTAGAATATAAAATCATTCGAAAAAAAACGATCTTGATATATAGAAATCAATCTTATCATTCAACGATAAAAACATTTTCAACCGTCTAAAGTGAGCCTACAATTAGGTCAAAAAAAAACGTCATACTGATGGCATATTATACAATCATCGTAACCATGTGTGGTTCAATACCACCGTAGTAGATGCATGATCTCTGTTTATTAATCTTCCCATAGAATGCTTACAAATGATGAATGACCATTTTATATATAAATTAAAAAGTTTAAATAAAATTCATTAAATCAAAGTTTAGGGAGTTATTTTTAATAAAACAGTGCCACGTCCTTCTAGACTCTGGCAGTTTGCCAACGGTAATCAGCCAACAAGTCGCTCCCCCTCTAGCTAATCCGCCCCTGATACCAGTCTTATCTTCCTGCACGGCGGCAGCGGCTCGCCGCACAGGCACAGGTTGTGCGCGTACGCCGCCGCCGGCAACCGGTTGAACGGCGCGGCCTGCGGTATCTGCCCGCAGAGCTTGTTGCCTCTGAAGCTCGCGTGCCGGACGCCTACCATCCCGGTGAAGCTGTCCGGTATCCTCCCGACGAGCGCGTTGCTCGAGAGGTCCAGCCACCGCAAGCTCGCCATGGCCGACATGGTCGCAGGGATGACGCCCCTGAATCGGTTCCTGGAGATGTCCAGCCTCTCCAGGCCGCTCAGCCCTCCAGACCGAGCTCGGTATTTGACCGCCAATGGCGTTCCTTGAAACGTCCAGCCACTCAAGGCTCGCGCCACCGGCGAAGTCGGGCAGCGCGCCGGTGATCTTGTTCTTTGACAGGTTCAGGCGCCACAGCTTCTGCAGGCCGAGCAGCGACTCTGGAATGGAGCCTACGAGCAGGTTGTCGTCGATGGCAAGAGAATTCAGAGACTGGAGGCTGCCAATTTGCGGTGGAATCCTGCCACTGATCTTGTTATGGCTCAGCGACAGATCAGTAAGGTTGCGCAAGCCGCAGAGCGACGCCGGCAACTCCCCGGAGAAGTTGTTGTTGCTCAGGTTCAGCAGCGCCAGGCTCTTGAACTGCCCAAGAAATTCTGGGACAATACCGGACAAGAGGTTGTTGCTCAGATCAAGGTACGCCAACCTGGACAGATTCCTGTAGCTCGACGGCACCCCGCCGGCGAGGCGGTTCCGGGTGAGGTTGATCTGTTCCAGGCCACGGACAGCCCCAAGCTCCGGCGGCAACGGCCCCTCCAACCGGTTGCCGGCGAGCGACAGATACTTGAGGGAGCTCATCTTGCCTAGACTCGGGGTTACGCTGCCGGCGAGCACGTTGCCCTCGAGGTAGAGCTGTTTGAGGTGCGTCAGCCGCGAGAGGCTGTCCGGGATGGCACCCCCGATCCGGCACATGTCGCGGATCACCATGGCCTCCAGGAACTCGAGGCCTCCCAGGGAAGGGGACAGGGTGCCCTCCATGTAGCGCCGCCGCTGCGACTCGAGCCGCAGCGCGACGACCCTCCCCGTGGCGGCGTTGCAGGACACGCGCTCCCACGCGCCGCCGCAGCAGTCGTCGTCGCCGCCGGCCCACGTGGCGAGGATGCCTGTGGTGTCCACGGCGACGCCGGCCTTGAAGCCGAGCAGCGCGGCCCGGTCGGCGGGCTAGCACGGCCGGGACGGCCTGCCTCCATCATTGCTGCCGACTGCTGCATGGCCCGACAGCAGAGTGGCAACCAAGAGAAGCAGAGCACGACGCATCAGAAGCTTCGCAGCAAGCTGCATTGCTCGATCAAGTGCTACTTGAACTGGTGATATGATGCGTGCATATGCATAGATCAGAAATGCGAATGCGATTTGTGATTGTGATGGAGTATTTATAGTTGAAAGTGGTGGTGTAGGAGCCTCACCCATGCATTTACTTGGTTCATGCGTTGGGACTCTCAAGGGAGCCTGTGGAAGTTACTGGACTACATGAACTTCTGAATGAGAGCGTTTTGAACTGCTGGGGTTAGCTGTTCACTTGCATGAATTGCAGTAATAGTCAGTTGGGCACAGTTAGCTAGTGCTGGATAATACAAGTAGTGATGAAGCATTTAGGTCCGGAAAAGTGACCCTTAATTAGCAACCCAGCGAAGTCCCATGCGTGTTAGGCTGGACTTTTTTTTTCGATGTATTACTCCGTTTGAAAATAAATAATATTTTAAAAGCAAGTACTTAAAATTTTTCAACTTTGACTAGTACTATATCCATAGTTTTAGATATTAATATGGTCTCCAAGGTGACAATTTGAACATTAACCTATACAAATTGTTGTTTCGAATAAAACTAAGTATACATTATTTCAAGATAAATCTAGTAATATCAATTTAGTGTTATAGATGTTACTAAGTTATTATATATTTTATGGTCAAACCTAAAAATGTTTGACTTTCACAGATTCTAAAACAACCTACATTATGACCGGAGAGAGGAAGCCGGATTGGGGCTCCATGGAGCCTGGGCTCCATGGTTTCAAATTCATGAATTCAAGCCAAAATTAGGTATAATTAAAAAAAAATTAGTTCTATGGTATATATCCGGTTAAACAATTTAAATGAAATACATACCTTTCAGAAAATTCACTTGAATTTAAAGATTTTAGAGTATATTAGATCACATGCCCAATATATATATATATATATATATATATATATATGTATATATCACATACCCTAAATTTTGGGCATGTGGTCAAATACACCCCAAAAACCGTTGAATTTGTGTGAAATTTTTTGAAGGTATGTATTTTATTTGAGTATATATCTCTGGATATATATCTAGAAGAAAATTATATTCAAACTTGCTTTGAATTTGTGCATTTCAAATCATGGAGCCCAGACACCATGGAGTCCCAATTAATTACACTATATATATATATATCACAAATATATATACACACAAAACATTATCTAGATTAGATGGGTGAAAATAGCATAATTAGGTACTAATATATTCATATGCGAAGTAACAGTAAAAGTTACATGTTGAAGATTGTGCCCATGTCCAAAACGACATAGAATATGATCTAACCTCACATGTATAGAAATCAGATCCTATAGAATTGTATCGTTTTTGTTCAATTTGATCGATTGCACAACTTTGGGAGGTGGGTGTGAGAAGGTGCAATTAATCCACACAATTTACCGATTGTATTCATTGAGTATATGTAGACATTCAAGGGTATCTTGGAATATAATCTCCATACAAAAGGAATATATCATGCTTACACCCTCCCTTAATCGAAATGGCAATGTCGCAAATGTTGAGACTGTCCTAAAAGTTGGAGGAAGAGTGGAGATGGCAAGCCTTTTGTAAAGATGTCTGCATATTCTGACGCACTCGGAACATGAAGAACTCGAATGTCACATATGGCAACACGATCACGGACGAAGTGTAGGTCAATCTTGATGTGCTTCATGGGTTGATATTGAACTATATTCTCAACATGTAAACAACATTGATGTTGTCACAAATAACAACAGTGGCTGCCTGAGGCGGTCGGTGAAGTTCGGAAAGGAGCTGGTGTAACCAACATGCTTCAGCGACGGTGTTAGCAATGGCGCGGTACTTGGCTTCAGCACTGGACCAAGAGGTGGTCTGTTGACGCTTGGATGACCATGAAACAAGGTCAGACCTGAGGAAGATGCAGTATCCTGACATGGAGCGCTGAGTGTCTGGGCAGCCAGCCCAGTTAGCGTCAAGTAAGCTATCAAGTCATCGAAGGATCATTGAAACAAAGTGAGGCCAAACCATTTGTGCCGCAGACATAACGAAGCACCTGCTTGATTAGGAGAAGGTGATCTTCACGAGGATCATGCATGTACAAATAGATTTGTTGCATGGCATAGGCGATGTCCGGCCGGGTGAATTTCAAGTATTGTAAGCCATCGACGAGACTGCGGTACTCCGTTGTATCAGCCACAGGATCCCCCGACGAGGAGGTAAACTTGGAACTCATTCAATGGGTGTCGGGGAGGACTTGAAGTGTAGCATGCCCACATGCTCTAGCAACTCAAGAGCATACTTCTCTTGTGAGAGAAAAATATCATCCAGAGTGCATGTCATGGCAATACCAAGGAAGTAATGGAGATCCCCCATATCGGCCATGGAAAACTCCACATGCAAGGAGGCGATGAGGTGGTGAAGAAGAGTTGTGGAGGACACGATCAGGATGATGTCATCAAAGTAGAGCAGGTACACGGTGTTTGTGCCACACTGATACACGAACAAGGAAGGATCAGACTTGGTGCTGGTGAAGCTGAGGATGGAGAGGTGGTTGTCAAACCACTGAAACCATGCACAGGGCGCTTGCTTGAGGCCATAGGGTGATCTATTGAGTCGACACACCTTGGTAGGATTGGATGGATCAATAAAATCTAACGGTTGTTGAGCATACTAGTCTCAGAAAGGGTCCCGTGAAGAAAAGCATTCTTCACGTCCAGTTGATGAATCAACCAATTACTCGTGAGTGCCAATGAGAAAATCCATGAATTACCAGACTAAAATTTTAGTCGAAGTCCACACCCTAGCATTGAGAAAATATGCGAAAAACCCATCGAGCCTTGTACTGTTCAAGGGGCTATCGGACATGAGCTTGTGTCAAAAGATCCATTTGCTTGAAACAACATTGGCATGCCGTGGAGATTAATGAGATCCTACATGTGGTTAGCAAGAAGGGCGTTGTACTCATCAACCATGGCGGCGTGCCAATGAGGGTCCTTGAGTGCTCCGTGGTACGTCTTGGGGATAGGCTAAAGGCCATAAACGTGCAGGTCAAAGATGACCTTCAGTTTGCGGATGTCGTCCTTGGAATGTGTCACCACCATGTGATGGCTTGGAAGTGCCGGGACCGCGCCGCGTCTAGAGTGCACCAGAGGCGTGGCTAGCACCGTTACCACCATGGCACGCACCAGGGAGAGCGTGTCGGTGGTTGGTGTTGTGGGCATGGCAGCACACGCCGAGGACGCACCTGGCGAGGCATGAGACGCATCACGCGTCGGGGAATCATGGAACACGCCACATGTTGGAGACGCGGTAGGCGAGGAGCACGGGGATGCGCTGGGAGGTGTGACACATGACGGTGAGGAGGACGTGTCGTGCACCTGGGACACGCCAGAAGGTGTCGGTGACGTGGCCACGTTGGCGAGCACGTCAGGAGGGCCGCTAGAGAGCATCGGTGAGCAAATGATATGCTCTATGTTCTGCAAACAATCATAGTTAGCTGAACAAGGGGGGTCTAGCGGACGCGAAGGGGAATAGAGACTCGTTGAAGATGACATGACATGAGACGAGAATCCGCTGGGAGGAGCGATCAAGACACTGATAGGTTGGAGGGATACCCTAGGAAGACACATGGCACAGAGTGAGGAGCAACCTTGTGTGGTGCAGTAGCGGGGATGTTAGGGTAGCAAAAACAACCAAAAACACAAAGTTTGGCATAAGAGGGATTGACACCATGCAAAACGCAGTATGGGGTGAGGTTTGCTAGGGTTTTGGTTGGTAGCCAGTTTAAGAGTAACGTGGCTATGTGAAGGGCCTCGACCTAGTATGTTGGTGGCATGCTAGTGTAAAACAAGAGTATACAAACGAAATTGTTGAGAGTATGAAGGATGGGCTTGGCTTTGCCATTCTGCTAGGAAGTATAAGGGCATGAAAAATGAAGGGTGATGTGATGCATACGAGCAAAGGAGCTAAGCTGAGCATTATCAAATTCATAGTCATTATCACATTGAATAGTTTGCAATGGGCAACGGAGCTGTGTGGAGGTGAGAGCATGTAGGGATGCAAGATGTGTGAATGTGTCGGACTTGAGAGGAAAAACCCAAACAAAGTGAGTTTAATCATCAAAGACAACAAGATAGTATTTCAAGCTAGAGACGCTCAACACAAGAGATGTCCACAAATCCCAAGGTATTAATTGAAATGGACGAGAAGTTGTACTAAACGAATTGGCAAAAGGTAAATGAACATGTCAACCAAGTTGACACACATGACATATTTTTTTTATTTTTTGGAAGAACTGATGAATGAACTAAGAGATCCATGACAGGGCATCTTGGGTGACCAAATCAATGATGCCATAAGGACATGTTGTCGTCGGCAGCGAGGAGTGTGTGAGGACAATGCGACGGGGTACTATGGTGGACTAGATAGAGGGTGCCGGAGCTACTGGAGTGAAAAATATCTCTCCTAGTGGGTAGATCCTTCACAGAGAAACCAAAGGGGTCAAACTCCATAGAACAACGATCATCAGTGGTGAATTGACGAATGGAAATGAGGTTTTTAATATGTTGGGGGTGACTAGAACCTTACGAAGGTAAAGAGGACGACTAGAGGAAGAAATAGGAAACAGAGCATGATGAGTGGCGGTATCGAAAAGAGAAGAACCATTATTAACAACATTCGAACATGAGGAAGGAGAGGAGCATGAGACGGAGGAAAGTATACCAGAGTAGATGCCAGGTGCGACGAGGCACCGATGTCCATATACCACTCATTGGAGGGTGGTTGTTGGAGTGTCAATATACCTAGTCTCATGAAGCAGTTGAGGGCGCCGAGCATGATAGAGGAGCACCATAGCTGTATGTCATGCCAGGTGGCATGCCTACATAGCCACGAAAGACGGGAATGGAGTAGAAGGAGTGTTGAAGCAAGGGGGCCGCCTGGTGCGGGCCTGCACTTGGACAGGAGCCAAGGAGGCCAGGCACGAGGTGTTGCCACATCTGGATGGCGCCGTTCTAGGAGTGCTAGTAGGAAGGCCATGGTGATGCCTGCACCTGGCCAGCGGGATTGCTCTTGGTGTTCTTGTTGCCATTGTTATTGCCCCTGTTTTTGGCGTTATCATGGTTGTTCTTCTTGTTGTTGCGGTTTTTAGGGTTGTCGCCCTTGGCGGCGGTCGGTGGAGTAGAGTTATAGTGTTGAGGATCGATGGGGAGATGGAGCTGTAGATCCATGACACAACGGTGGAGTCAAGGAGAGTTCGCTGTCGTGAGGTATCCTCGAGTGTAAACTTTCGCACAGCGATGAGGAAGAGCCGCTGTCACTTGCCTAAGTTGGAGGCATCAAGGTCAAGGGTGATGGGAACCATTGCGTTGATGCTAGCTAGGTTGATGGCCTGGTTGTGGAGAGAGGCGATGGAGAACTCGGCCACTGGTGTGAAAGACGGGGCGACGAATGGGTTCATGTTCTTTGTCGCGAGACTTGGGAGATTTCTCACCGTCGGACTCGCTCTCATGGACAAACAAGGATTCCGATCGAGGAAGATGGAGCGGCCAGGGGGGGTCTAGGGTTAGCGTTTGGTGGATGGTGACGGCACAAAAGTCAGACTGAGTTTTGCTCGATACCTTGTGAGAAGATGCAATCCATGCCTCGATTATATTTATTTAGTATATACAGACATACAAACGTATCTTAGAGTATAATAAAAAATCTCCAAGTGATCGAATAAAATCTCTATACAAAAGGAATATATCATGCTATCAGTGGGGGACATATCTTTAGTTTTTCAGGATAGTTTTAAACTTCCTATCTACATATTATACTAAAATACATAACCAAATGATAGAAAGTAAAAGCAGGTTCAAACGGGAAACGCAGCTTTAATTCCTAGGTTCGAGAGTGAGTTGTGCCATACTGGTAGCTTGATTCAAAAATACTTCAAATGAACGGCGCTTTCAAAAAAACTTCAAATGAACGACCCATTTACTTGCTCAACCATCGGGTCAGTACAGCGCTGACGCTGCTAGGAACGGCCTATTACGAGTGTACTCTAAGCCTCTGATCGGAGTCACAACCCATATGCATCTTGTATCCCCCGGATCGGCTCGTAAACCACTTGTCTCACACCACACGTGCACTACCAAATCCCAGAAAATGGCATTGCCAACTGCCACTGCAAGCTGCCGTGCCTTTGCCAACTGCCACTGCAATCTGCTGCGCCCGCAGCACGGCAGCACACGTATCATCGCAGACACTGAGGCCGCCACACGGATGCTCGGGGCTGTCACACACCCGTGCACGGCAAGATGGGATCACCCGCGGTTGTTAGTTTGCACGCGCTGCCCATGCTCTTGTTCCAGCTGCGAAACGGTCACTGGAATAACACGTTTTATTTCTTCCCCAAGCATCGACCAAGCATCGTACCATAACACTGCCACATCGGCGTCAGTAATATGAGCAAGGCTATCACAATTTCGAACGTTATAACCTTTTTTAGATTGGCACATTCTTATTTTTACTGCTTTCTCGTTGCCCCTCCAATAATTTGAAAGGTGGCATGGACATGGTGCCTCTGCGTGTGTGCGCTTCCCACCACGAACAACAACGCCCCATTAGGCCATTAGTTAGTTCATCTCTTTCACTACGTACGTTGCTATTGGTGTTGGTGATATCTCCACTGCTAAACCAGATTGAATTTAGTTCGTTGTTGCATTCCCTTTTATTATTTCATCTCTCGCCCGCCTGCTGCATATCTAACCTTCGTGTAAGCATGCTTGCTGTCTAATTAATTTGCTTAATCAATCCTTAATTTGTACCACCAGTTAGATTTTGTCTGAATATTTGTGCTCATAATTAACACTGATATGGGATAAATCATACATGTTACAATTCCTTAAAATCCTTCCTTTGAAACTTGCACGGCCTCCAAGACACAATTTTGACCATGACTTTCTATCATAAATTTGTAAAATATTTATAGAACCCAATAAAACTATATTATGCAAGTATATTTTGAGAAAAATTTAATGTAATGTACCCCGATTGTAATCTTGTGTAATTAAGTGCATGTACGTATTATGTCATCTCTGCATTTAGAATCTATAAAATAACCCTAATTAAACATGTGCCAAATTTGACCTAGTTTCAACCCTAACTAAAACTTGTGAAATAAAAGTAATCAAAAATCTACCTTGATAATTTTTGTGGGCCTCATAAGCCTCAAAAAAGGCCTCTGAAATTTTTAAAGAATTTTGAAGATGTTTTGATATTTGAATTAATTGTTATTTGTTCAAGCTCTAAAATTGGCATAACTATAATTAATTAATATGGAGGTGAAATACTTTTCTTAACTTCTCCACAAATTATATTGGTGAATAATTTTCCTTTATGAAACCTAATATAATTTTTTCATGAAATTAGAATTAATATTTCACCAACCTACCTACAGTTCAAACCTAAGTTTAGGGCATAATTGAACTTGATTTAAATAATAGCTAGTCCTGAGAAAATTCTCACGGATCAATAACATTATATATGGCCTCTTTGAATTTTTGAGGAATTTTAAAATTAGTTTTGAATCTAAAATGATTTTATAATCTGCACCAGACACAAATAGAAATAAAATGAAAATAATAAATCCTTACCTAAATGGGCCTACTTCTAACACAGCTTCCTAGCGCAGCTGGGCCGATCCCATTTTCATTCTTTCCCCACGCTCGCCCACACCCCTGCTTTGGCGTGGTCCCTGACTCGTGGGACACGCCTGTTAGGGTGTTGTCTCCATGCGGCCATGCCATGCACCACGCGAGCCAATGCGTGCTGAGACGGCGTGCCGACGGCAACCTGCCCGGTAGGGCTGCATTTGCCGCTGCCGTCACGCCGACCGTTGCGCTCGTGTGCTCACATGCTTCTTCGTGACACCATAGCCGTCTCAACGCCTTCCACGAGCCGTTGAAGCCGACGGCATGCTCTCGCCGTCACACGCTCCACCTCGGTCATCTCCGCCTCCATCACCCCCTTCTCGATTTCGTCGTGCCCCACCCCGCATTCCACCTGTGGGCACTGTACTTATCTATCCTCGTTGCGTCTCCTTGTGTACGAATCCGAGCCTTCCTTTGAGCCCTTTGCATGGAACACCCATGGCATCGACGCTTCGGCGAGCGCACCACTGTGCCTTCTCATGTCCGGAGGTAAGCTATGTCGGCTAGCCTTGCTCATTAGTTCTGCAAGCCCGCCCTGGTTTCATTTCCACTCTTCTTATGTGGAGGAGACCACTGTAGCGACTAGGGGTGGTCATCATCTTCGGCTTCGGTAGGGCACCGCCACGAGCTCGCCTTCCTCCTTCGGTGAGTTTTAGCTTTGCACGGCCCTTCCATCTGCTTCTTCTAGTTCCCCTTCCTCCCCCTAACACTCTCGTTTTATTCCACATGCTCGAGAAACCAACTTCACTGTTGAGCCGAGCTCAGCCGGCGGCGGCGACAAGGAACTCTCTACTGTCAGCCATCTTAGAACCCGCCCGTGCTTCCGACGCGTCTCGGAGGTTCAGACAAAGCTTCTAGAGTTGAGATCTAGGCCGTGACGCCCTTCCTTCCTCTCTTCTGGCAGCTGCCATCCCTACCAGCCAACTGCCGTGTCACCATCAACTCCGGCCTCTTCCGCCTCATTTGGGACCACCTTTGAACTCTTGAAGAGCCTCTACATCGAATCAATACCTTTTCCTCCCACCTCGGTGCTCCACTATCTTTCCTGCTACTGTCCTACTACTGCTCTATTCTTGGTTGCCATCGGTGACCACCGCATCGCCGCCACCAACCTTTTGCCCCTGCGATGGTGCAGTTGGGTTTGCAACGTTGCGAAGAACACAATGTGCCCACTCGTGCATGTTGGGACCCCTTGTAGCACCGTCTCGGCCTTGCACCATCGTGTGCACCCACAAGGTCTCGCCAGCGTCTAGTTGCCGGTGACCTGGCAAGTGGGTCTGGACAGTTAGTTAGTTGAACCCGTTAGTTAATGAAGGCATGACATGCGAGGCCCCTGTGTTTAAATTTTTTTAGGAATGGTTTAAAGATCTGCACCTATGACAGGTAGGACCCACTGCCTAATGGTCAATTATTTTAAATTGAGAAATCATTAAAATTCTGACATGTGAGCTCCACCTGTCATTGGCACATTAAAATAAAAAAATAAAAATGTAATTTCCGTCGAGTATGACAAGTGGATCCATGGGCCACTTTGACTAGTCAGTCTCTGACCGCTGACCCCTGGCCCCACATTTCACTCTCTGTGTCTAGATGAACTTGGCTATAAAATGTTTTGATCTCTGTTTATTTAAATTGAGGAAAAGACAGAAAAATGCTTGAAATGTTTAAAACTTGTAAAATTCGTGGAAAATTCACATGAACTTCAAATGAGATGAAATTTTTATGTAAATTCATGGTTTAATCTGTACTTTCACATGATATAAATTTCATGCATGTTATTATTGTCAAAACGTTGAAATTATTACTATGTTAATAAACCCTAAAGTTGAAATATATAACTTCTACAATTCATAACTTTAATTCTAGAACTCCAAACTGAGTGAAACCAATCATTAGTTTTATAATTTTATTCTTTGTGTCGTTGGATCTTTTCCTTCACTCACGATGGAAGTGTTAAAGATGGGATCGGATAGTCGTGGTTGGCCAACCATGAACTAAAAAACCCACAAGAACACTTACCGATTGGGAATTGAGATGTTTAGCCATATCCCAAGTTTCACTTTAGCTCGGGAACTGGGGTGGTTAGCCCTATTCAAGTGCATGATGAGTCGTGGAGGACTTGATCATGCTAAATTGGTTGTTTTAGTGATGATTCTCACTCGTGTTGGGATCTGAAATTTTGGATGCTTAATCGGTGAATCAAGTGGTCAAGTTGGTTTAATTGGTTCCATGCTTTACTTTTATGTCCATGCATGGTATGTTAACTTGGAAATAAATTGATTGTGTAGTAATTTAATTTTTGTCTTAGGACATGCTTATGTTAATTGGAATGAACACGATTAAGTCTTGTCAGTACGAAAGTACTCATTGGGAATTTCATTCCTTAAAATTTGCAAGTGATTCTAGTGTAGATGAATACTATGATCTCGAACATGTTGAGAGCTATGCTTATTTTGCTCGGTTTACTTAGTTGGTAATCTTCTGTGTTATGTGACTTTTGTGAGATGGTGGTGGCTATCATCTCAGGTGTTTATGTCTATTTTCAGTGCTTAACCATTGTATCTTTTGGATCTCTCGCAACTTTTGAGTCGCTTTGCTTGTAATCTATTTACTGCTCCAATGTATGAGATGTAGATTATGTATTTGTAACTTTTCATTGTAAAGTTCTGTCATGATACCTTGTTTTAGCTCATGGACATTTCCTCCTGTGTGTATTTATGTATATGTGATTCTGGAGGGGGTGAATGTGTATGAAATTTTTGGAATCATTCGTATATGTGTGAAGATTTACCGATTTGGAGTTTGAAGCCACATCCACTTGAACCTTTCTTGTAACACCTAGTGTGATGGAGGGGCTCTTTTTTCTTAAGCTCCATCCGATCCTTTCTCGCAACACCAGGTGTTGAGAAGCAGGAATTCTGTGACGGGTTAGGTTATCCTTTATTGGTTTACTCTACTTAACCATTTCTTATAACACTGGATATTGATTGAGATCAATAACTTAACTGATTCCGAAAATATCGATTTCCTCTTATATGAGCTTAATTCTAAGGCTTCGTGACATTTACATATATGATTTCAAGTAAACTTTTGGAAAGATATTCGTACTCGGAGTTTTAAAAGTACTTCACGTATGACTAAAACGATAGTTTTAAGAGAAACAGGGAAGTAACTGATTAAAGAACAATTGTGTGCTATTGTTGTCCTGACCTTCTAGAATCAAGCTTGTTAGTGAAACTACATACCAACTAACTGAATGTATACATGCATGTGACTTGAGGTGACATGGTGTACACACAAATTGATTTCTTAAGATACAAGTTAACAAATTGAGTTACTTTTTAGTAGTCGGCTTTTAGTAAGCACGCATGGAAGCGATTACTATATGGGTAAAGCATTGTAGCACTAGCTAGCTAGTGACGAGCAAATCATACGCTAATTAATCTTCCAAGAATGGACTGCCTACTTTGCGTTCAACACTTGAACTAACTCGAGCTACCGCTCAAATGGTTGTTTAGTGGCCGTTACCGGTGAGCACACCATCCTGAACGCTTTCTTCACCACGGCAAAAGGCACTCACGGATTTTGTAAGGATAAAAGTACGGCCGACTCAGCTGTCATGTTTTGAACAATGACATGTGTTTGCATATAAATATTGCGTGATCCCTCTCCACGGCCTACAAAATAACCAAAAAGAAACATAACTTTCTAACTCATCCCATTCATAGGCACATCGCAATTAGTTGGGAAAAGATAACAATGATAGCTAACTTTGTTCTTGTAATCATGTTGTGGCTATGCATTTCATGCAAACGCCTTGTTTCTAGATGCATGTAAGACTGTTTATATTCTGATATCTGGAAGTTCTATGTAACAACACTGTATTGGTTTCTCGAGAAAACAACGTACACTGTATTGCACGGCAGATTCTGCACGTTGTTCTTATTGTTCAGCAACGCATACATGTCTTATTTAGACCTCATGGGAAAAGCTGTTATGTACTTCTTGTTCAGCCATCAGCATTTGTTATATGTGCAGCAGCAGAGCAAGTATCTTAATAGCTACTGATTCCACCAAGAAAACAAGCATTAGGAAAGATAAAGGCCAAGATCGAATCTACAAGAAAAAAGGTGTTTTTATTCAGGCAAGAAAGCAGAGAAAGGTAGTACCTTAAAAGACGCAAAAGATACCATAAACGGC
Source organism: Stipa capillata (assembly GCA_019208055.1). Classification (NCBI taxonomy): domain Eukaryota; kingdom Viridiplantae; phylum Streptophyta; class Magnoliopsida; order Poales; family Poaceae; genus Stipa; species Stipa capillata. The sequence goes on from JAGXJF010001436.1 coordinate 98,086, forward strand.
CAAAACTGAATCATGCTCCCTGGCTATCGATCGAACTGACTGTAATTCTTTTCTTTAATCTAAAACTGACACTAATTTGCATGCAGTGTGATGATATAGTTGTGAAGTGATCATGGTCCAAATCAGTTGCAAAATTTGTTGCCGTAGCAAACGTAGAAGAGCCGAAAGGTGACTGACTATTTGCTGCACCAACTACACCATCTCATATCCGCAGTCACACTACAGAGAACAGTCTACGGCTGTTGCAGAACTGCAAATACCTCCTACGCAACGAAGCAGCTGCACTCGAGATCGATCTTTCTTTGTTTTTCTTGAGACGTGAGGGGTTAGACTTATTTTGCCACACTTTCGAATTAAGGTAAAAGTGAGTCTCGAAAATCAGTGGTGGATGGGTTCGCAACCTTAGTGCGCCCACCGCTACACTTTCAACATCGATCTAGTGCTGCACACTCACGCACACACAGCGCCGCCTGAACAGATAAATCCACCCTCCTACTCTCCTCAATTCGTGAACGCTTTGAGCTCGGTTCACTTGAAGCAGCCAAACCAAAATGAGAGCGCGCGCCCACGACGTCGCAACCATGCACGCCGCCGCAGCCACCAAGCTCCTCCTTCTCCTCCTCCTCGTCTTCGTCTCCACCTCCACGGTGCTCGTCTCCCACGCTTCATCCCTGCACTTCCACTACATGAACCCTCACAACTTCACCACGGCCATCGCCGCGGCCGCGGCCGCCACGTCGCCGTCCTCCTCGTCGTCTCCTCGCCGCGACGACCGCCCCTCGCTCGCGTTGCTGCACCGCGACGCGGTCTCCGGCATGACGTACGCGTCGCGGCGTCACGCCGTGCTCGGCCTCGTGGCGCGGGACAGCGTGCGGGCGGGATATCTCGAGCGGCGCCTGTCGGCGGCGTACCTCCCGACGACGGACCTGAGCTCGGAGGTGGTGTCCGGGCTCGATGAGGGCAGCGGCGAATACTTCGTCCGCGTCGGCATCGGCTCGCCGCCCACGGAGCAGTACCTCGTCGTGGACTCCGGGAGCGACGTCATCTGGGTGCAGTGCCGCCCGTGCGCAGAGTGCTACGCGCAAGCAGACCCGCTCTTCGACCCCGCCGCGTCCACGTCGTTCTCCGGCGTGCCCTGCGGCTCCGGTGTCTGCAGGATGCTGCCCGGCTTCGGCTGCGGCGACTCGGGCAGGTGCCAGTACGAGGTGTCATACGGGGACGGGTCGTACACCAAGGGCGTGCTCGCCCTCGAGACGCTCACGTTTGGGGGCACGGCGGTGCAGGGCATCGCCATCGGCTGCGGCCACCGCAACCACGGGCTCTTCGTCGGAGCGGCTGGTTTGCTGGGTCTCGGCTGGGGTCCCATGTCCCTCGTCGGGCAGCTCGGCGGCGCAGCCGGTGGCGCGTTCAGCTACTGCCTCGCCAGCCGCGGCCCCGGCACCGACGGCGGCGCCGGGTCGCTCGTCCTCGGCAGGTCCGAGGCCGTGCCGACGGGCGCAGTGTGGGTGCCGCTGGTGCGCAACGCGCAGGCGCCGAGCTTCTACTACGTCGGCCTCACGGGGCTCGGCGTCGGGGGCGCAAGGCTCCCTCTCCAGGACGGCCTGTTCCAGCTCACCGAGGACGGCGACGGCGGCGTGGTGATGGACACCGGCACGGCCGTGACGCGGCTGCCGCCGGATGCGTATGCCGCGCTGCGCGACGCGTTCGCGGGCGCCGTGGGCGGCCTCCCGCGTGCGCCTGCCGTGTCGCTGTTCGACACTTGCTACGACCTGAGCGGGTACGCGAGCGTGCGCGTGCCAACGGTGGCGTTCTACTTCGGCGACGAGGGCGCAGTGCTGACGCTGCCGGCGAGGAACCTGCTGGTGGCGGTGGACGGCGGCGTGTACTGCCTGGCGTTCGCGGCGTCGTCGTCGGGGCTGTCCATCCTGGGGAACATACAGCAGGAAGGAATCCAGATCACCGTCGACTCGGCGAATGGCTACGTTGGGTTCGGACCCAGTACGTGCTAGCGCTAGCTACCACGTACGTACGAAATACTTTACTATGTGCTTGCGAGACGTAGGAAATATATCTACGGAATGGGACCGTATCGTAGTACTGTGTATATACGTGCAGATACAGCTGAGAGTCTAGTGGAGAGAGTGGCAATTGGCAAGTGTGGCATGCAGGAACAAGTTCTGTCAGGTACTTTATGTTTGCATAGCTCTAATTAATGTCTCGAAGACCTTAGCCCAAGGCGATGCTACCATGCATGGCCAGCCCTACAGTTGAAGTAACAGAAAACAGGACGAAAATTAATCATCTGTTTGTGTTTGCAATGTACACGTGATGGAAGACTGCAGGCACTTGTGTAAGGGTCTAAGTGATGATGTCGTGGACAAATAATATACTACTAGCACCTCATCTTTCACCTTTCAGCAGATGTGGAGACAAAGAAACCAACCATTCGCTACAGAAAACGATCCACACATAAGTTAACTCCTAGCATTATCGGCGAACTTCAACTGCGACGTTAAGACCCACGTGAACATATATGCATATTCAGAACACCTGCTTGTGAGGATTGGCAATGGTGACAGGTAAACATGCTATCTTCTGTTCATACCTTGCACTTGCTTTAAACAAAAGACATGCACCTTATCTATAGTTAAGTGCAGCAAAAGGGGGCAGCAACGCCTTCATCTAAGTCAATCTATAGCTGCAGACCAGTTCACGATTGGACTGGGGGGAAAGGAGGTTCAAATCAACCGCCCGCATTGGTCGCTTTGTGCTCAACATCAACGTGTAGTGAAAGCATCACTTTATGAAGGCTTTGTCACCATGACTAAAGTACGAGCCTGTCATCAACAAAGTAAAAGATGAATGTCACAGCAGGTAAAGGTTGAAGAGCAAAACATCATACCTCAATTTATCCATCTTTTCATGCTTTATCTTACTCGTCTCATCCTGGCTCTTAAGACAGTGAGAACCGGAGGATTAATCATACTTGGGTCAGAAAAGATACCGCCACAAAAACATTTAACAATATAAAGCAGTTGACAAATTGAAATTCTGCAGTGCTATCTTCGTTGCACTTGTATGCAAAATTTGCATAATCGGTAGTCTTTATCTCCAGTAAAATCTGTTGGTAATTAGCAATTTTCGAATTAATCTAACCTAGAAAAGTATCATGACACATGCGCAAATAGGATAAACCAACTCAGGCGAACTAGACATGCAACTGAGAGCTAAACAACAGGCTAGCATCTCTATTTCATTTGCATCAAAAGCAAAGTAGAAATACAGAAACACGTACGTCGGGATAACCGCGGCGAACGATCCAGCGTTGGCGTCAGAAGCCATGGTGATGAAGTCCTCGTAGTCGAAGTAGTCGTCCGACGACGAGAAAGCAGTCGAGGCAGCCGTGCGGTCGTCGATGAAGGAGTAGATCGGACGTGAGCAGTTGCGTCGAGACGCTCCCCAAAAACCTTATCGCCCCTCACCTGATACAGGTTCTCGAGAGGCAGGGTTCTGGAGGCCTGCTCTCCCGCACGGCCGTGTACGCGGTCGCGGGGATGGGAACAGCGGCGGTGGAAGGCGCGAGAACGAGGAAGCAGATGCAAAAAAAGCGTGACGATTAGGGTTGCCCTGTTCCTCCTCATATAGCCGCTCAGGTAGGACGTGGGACTTCACGTTCGAGTCGGTAACTGCCCCGCAATCCGATAAGCGCGTCCGTTAACAATTCATGCAAAACCTCTGTCTCGAGTGGCAAAAATTTGCGCACAAATTCTAGCTTGGCTCGGCTCGATCACGAAACATGACGCGCGCGGCGGAGGAGGAGCGCGCGTGTATTAGTCCTCTTCTCAAGCTCTAGTGGAGGGTAGAAAGCTAAGACTTATATATTGATGTAGCTCTCTCTCCACTAGCAATGTGAGACTAAGTTCCACCACTTGCCATGCAACCATATGGGCCTTTGAGATTTTCTAGAAATTAATTGAAACATGGATCTAAAGACCATTAAATCTAACAAAATCTACTCAAAAAATGATGGAGGAATCCTCGACGCCGTTGTCCTGTTAATTACTGGTACATACAAGAAACTCAAATGCTCAACATTAATGACCAGTGACTTCAATTCATGGCTGCTGGAGGAAACTTGCAAATGGTAGGATCTTCCGTAAGCCGGTTACGACACCAATTCATCGCATCACAAAATCTTTCACCAAGGTTTGACCTCCTGTGCTGTTGTATAAATGTAAAATGGATATTATCACTCATCAGATAGGAAGAACAGGGGAACCGTGCTGCTTTCACTTACACACCATATAAAATTAAGCATGGCTCATTGTAAGACAAGGCCTAAGATGTTCCTAATCTAAAGCATAAAAGTCTTGTCCAACAGCTGGGAGGACTTCCCTTTGCTCCAAGCCTCCAAACCCTATGAACACTCCTATTAAATTTGCATTGGAGAAATGATCCGTGAATGACATTTATGACACAAGTAGGCATCATATACAATTGTTCATCCTAGCAATTCTGACTTTGCCTATATGGACGGCTAAACTGACACCAGAGATAAATTCCAAACAGAATAACACAAACTACAAACAGTATAGCATGCTAAAGAATTAAGATCCTGTATAGCTGGCTGTATTGAGCAATCGTGTTTGTTTTGGCCAATATAACAGATATAGCATCTGATAGGATAGAACTATAGAAGTACGATAGACAGAAACTTAAGAGCACTCTAGATGAATATTCAGATAACGTGGGTTCTCCTCGCTCTGGGAGACCTTTACAGAGCCTTCTATAATTTGATCCCGCTTCACTTCTATAGGATCAGGGAAGTACAAAATAATCTGCATAAGATGACAATATCATATTACATAAAAAAGAGCAGGAATAACCGAATACGTGAAGTATTTAATTAAGGAAAAGGTCATTTTTCAGAAATCAGAACCTGGAGCCAATGTGTTGGCTCATCTTCTGGGGCTGTGGACAGCAGAACTGTGTTATCTGATCCAAGGGCCTTTTCTTATGAATAATATCAAGTGGATTCGAATTGGAGGAAAAATTGTGAGAAGACTCTGCAGGCCCATTGAACTCCACCTCAAACCAGACCAAAACCATGAATCGGAGCTTCACATCAGAGAAAATATTTTTTTTCCAGATTTCTTGTCAAGCCGTGATAGGACATTTTTTTTATGTATAACTGATAGAAAAACTATCACAGAAAGACCAAGAAGTATTTTCATAACTGAGTAATAATGAAAAATACAGCTGAGCACTTATACAATCGAGTAATACTAATGAAAAATACTGTGATCTTCAGTCAAACAAAAATACTGTGATCCTATAATTAATGCTCATATAGTTCACAAAGGATTAATGGTGCCATTTCCATCTCCTGCACAGATCAAATCTAGTCCTTTATTTATGGCTGACAATCAGTCGACAGAACTAAAAATTTAGAGATTCTAAATAAATGCAAAAGTACTAGGTTGCTGCCATCTGTATTTTGAGATTTAAAACGTTACATGAAGGGCATCAAATAAATGATTAAGACCATTACGTGAAAATTAATCTATTTAGCAGATTATAGGATAAATTATTGATGAAAAGGGGCGAAGCAACATAATAAAAAGAGCATGCGGAATTAAACTGCACTTGCAGTGGTCAACATGTGGTCAACTAACGAGGAAACATCAATTCTGGTAGTTATCTAGTTATGAGTTGTTAAATGCCGTTGCCAATTTGGACGAAACTAAGAGTTTGACAACATGAGATATGCTGCCTGGTGATGATCACCTACTGTAGTATGATTAACAAACAATCAGCAACTGTTGTTTGTTGACTGAAGTGATGGCAAAATGTCATTGCTAAGTAGTTGTATCGTGTGGGTACCTATAGTTTAACCGTTATTCCATGGGAGAGATGAATTCGTATTTTCCATGAGAAGCTTTGGGTGAGCTCAGTTGCTTTCACTCTTTATATAGAACGCGTTTTGTTGCTCACATGACACCTAACTCGCACCTACCATGCAACATTTTTCACTTGTTTGGCTCCTGCATTGCACCTTGGGCCTGGCCCGGCTGGTGCAAATCAGAGCTAGCCAGTTCTGCCCAGTGCAACCAAGCCTGCACCCACCCCGCATCGTGCATGCAACCCTTGCACTGGGGTTGCGCACTCTTGCTCATTCCATTGGCATGGAAACTGGAGACAACGACCAACCATTAGCAATAGAAAACGGCCCAAACATAAACTCAGTCCTAACATTATCTACAAATTCAACTGCAACATCACGTCAGGAAAAGCTCGGTAATAAAGTAAGACCAGTTTTAGGTAATCCTATTTGTTAAATAAATTTTTGTCTATTTTACCGTTTGTTTTATTAACTTTTTCCTACTTTTATGGCTATTTTTCTAGTAAATTGTAAAATAACTTAAACACAACATAATTCAGTAAACACAAACTGAGTCTTAAGTCACATCCATCCACGTGAATATATGCATAATATTCAAAGCACCTTTAGATTTAACAGCTTCATCTAAGCCAAATCTATTTGACAGGGAAACTTACTGGCACGGACAAATCCATATACGTAACACTGATGGTGATATATCGCATAAGCCTAGCATTACATGAGAACTGACCAAACCAACCGACACAGTTCACCCTGCAGTTCACATAGCATAGGTCTGATTTACAGGCACTTAAGATAGCAAGCACTTTAAGTTTCAAAAAAGAAAGCAAGAACTCAGAAATAGAGGACATGGCACAGGTAGCACCAAAGCAACCTAATAGTATTCTCCAACACCAACAGCATCGGCAGCTAATCGGCCGTCTCTTCACACGGACAGAAGCACCAGCAGTAAGTCGTCCATCACTCAGTTAGGCGATCGAGTTCACGCTGCGTTCTTCAGCTTCAGTTTCGGAAACCAACACCCGCACTCAGCAACAAGTATTCCGCCAGTTAATACTGTCCAGGACAGCATGTTACATACAAGATGTTACAACACAGAACAAAAGAAATGTCTCCTGTTGTTTTACTTGTTAAGACATGCATGAACTGGTCGGGCAGAAAGAAACTGTGGTGCTTATAGAGGGCCCAAAAGACTAATACAAAAATACATGCAACTTACTGTTGGTGACATGGTAGTACCCTACAGAGAAGCTAAAAACTGGTATACAGGGGTGAAGAAGTGCATGTGCCAATAACTTAACATCAAACGTTGGGTCTTGCTTATGTACGAGTTTTGCAGTTAGAAATGATGGCAAGTAGCAAAGCGCAGGGTGTTCAACTAAGTTCCTGCATTTGTCACTGATGAGGTGCCAATGTTTTTAGCAGGATCTGTTAAGGTACCAAACATGGTCAATGGAGCACCTGCAACCAGTTCCGTAGTTAGAAGTGGCATCGGGTAACCAGGCAATTATAAAATGCAGCGAACAACGTCAAGCATAATAAATAGTGCAATTATCATGCAGCCAACAAAAGAATGACAACGGAAAATTTAAGGGAAAGCTGTTTCCAGACTAGATCTTTTAAAGCATAACATGTCATGGATCAATGAAATATTGGAGTGTTGTTATGAATTACTACCATGCGCATTTATAGCCCCTCACTAGCACATTTGGTCTTATCTAATTAAAGAAGTATGATCTCAGAGATTAATTCTGAGTTCAGCAGTTAGAAATGACAGCGGGTAGCCACGCACTTATAAAGTGCAAAGAACATCATCAAGCTTGATGAGGCTGCTGCATTGGAATGCTGTTATGAATTACCATGCGCACTTAACATGTACAAAATGTGAGCAACCAATAAAAGAATAATAGAATGGAGAACCTTGGGAAGGTGTTTCCACTATAGATTTTTTAAATGTAACTTGTAAATAAAGGGGCAAACAATGTGCTTAGGAACTGAACCATGAGGGACGCAACGGAATGTAGCATGTGAAGCACTTCAAGTGTATAAGCCACATCAGAGAATTACCCTAAGCATAAACCTACCGGAGCAATTCAAAAGCAACAAAGATAAAATATGTGCAGTAAGAGCAAAGAACTGGTTGTAACAAAGATGAAGTGCAGTAAACTAGTAAAAGAAGCGAGATAGAGGCATCAAAGTAAGATGAGTTAGTTCGATCTAATTATGCATATAGGATCCAGTTAATTAACATGTGGGGCTAACATCTCCCAAAAATACCATGTAAAAAGCGAGACTGAAGTTGAAAGGGAAGGAAAGATGCAAAGCTGCTTGAGATAATATTATGCAGATATTGCCCAAAAGGATTGAACAAATTACACATCCAGTACAAGGCGAGACAATAACAAGTGTTTAAACTAAAAAAAACTCGACCACCCATAGCATTTTAATAAAGATGACGTGAGCATCCCGCAGAGGCCACTACTAGAGAAATCAGGTTTGTACAAATCGATTAGTACAGACGGTTCCAAACTAGGATAAAAATATAACCCCTCACGTCATGTGCCCAATCCTTCAACTGCGTCTCATCCGGCCGTCTGCGCAGTCCCATCCAACCGCTTGAATTAAATCGCACAATATGCTTCCAGCGGGTTTCGATCCCGCAACCTCGTGTTGTCCAGCAAGGGGAGTTGCCAGCTGATCTAGTCTGAGTATGCGATACATATGGGACGGCTTTCTTCTTAACTCATGCCTACGACTAAGCGGGACGCTTCTAGTACAGTAGTACAGACGGTTCCAAACTGAGAACCGTCTGTACTGTTCGATTTGTACAGACGGCTCCAATTTGGACCCGTCTGTGCTATTTGTACAGACGGTTTCGAATTGGAGCTGTCTGTGCTGTAGCTCCAAGTGCTAGTTTGAGTTGAAATTCAACTCTAATTTGAGAGGTTTTAGTAAAACAGTCATAACTTTCTCATACGAAGTCCATTTTGGGTCCACGACTACTCAAATTGAAACTAACGACGACGCGCATCTGAAAAAAATACTAGAATCTTGACCCTCAAAATTCGGCTTCTAAGTAGGACTTTTTGGCTCCGGAAGTTTTTCCGTTACTTTTTTTAATCTTGCGGAGGGCATATCTCCTTCACCCGGACTTCGAATTGGGTGATTCTTGTTTCCCTAGTTAGCTTGAGTCGAGGACTTGCTTTCCACCTTGATCCCAGCTTCTGCCGAGCACTTTTTTCCGGGTGCCGTTTTCAAAATCTTCGATTTCGGGCCGGGATTTCCACTAGTCGTTTCGTCGACTTTCTCGGAATTGGCTCGAAATTTTTGGAGACGTAGAGTTTGGCCTCCCGCTCACAGCCGTGAAAACCGTTTGACAATCAGAGCTGTCAAACTCCCTCCCCGACGCTGCCACTTTCCTGCCGCGGCAAGAAAATCTGTAGTTTTTGCTGCCGCGGCAGCAGAGATCAACTAGCCTTGTTTCATCTATTTGTACAGATGGTTCCAGTTTGGAACCATCTGTACTGTTCGATTTGTACAGACGGTTCTAAGTTTAGAACAGTCTGCATTGTTTACAGATTTGTACAGACGGTTCCAAACTTAGAACCATCTGTACTATTTTATTTGTACAGACGGTTCCAGTTTGGACCCGTCTGTGCTATTTGTACAGACGGTTCCAAATTGGAACCGTCTGTACTGTAACGTCCCGCTTGTTGGGAACCGCTTGTACTCATTTTCTCAGACGGTTTTCGTTTAGAACCGTCTGTGATACTATTTGTACAAACAGCTTCAAAAAACCGTCTGTACAGGGGCGTCCCGTTAAATGAATTCTGTAGTAGTGGGCTAAGCCTCGAACACGGGTGCTAAACTATAAAAGATAAAACAAGTGTGAATTAATTAACTTTCTTCCCACTTGATTGAAGTGGGTGGCCTTGATGGAGCTCCAGAGTTTACCAGCTCTTAAACATTCGACTGAATATCATCACAGACAGGAGCCCACATAATCCAAGTAATTTCCCAAACAAAGGAACAATAGAAAAAAAAACAGATCTGTTTTAGTTGCACGGCCATTGGAATGCCATCATAAGTTACTCGTGTGTTCAAGCTACCATTTTTTTTTGATAATAGAAGTTTTATTGACTCTTATTATCACACCAAGATGATACAACTATAAGAGTTCACCTCTGACCTTTGCATATCAAGGATGCACATGGCCAACGCAAATTCAGAGAAACAAAAAGAAAAAAGACATGGTTCATGATAAAAAGAATAAAACCAGACAAAAAGCTAAGGTGGTGGAGCGTCGATCCTGAGCCTAAACTGTCATCCATGCCGGGTAAAACATGGCCTGACCACCTACTCCAAATGCTTGCATGCCACTGTGACCATATCCCAAAATGCCGGCTTCTGGAACAGAGCCCAAGTACAAAGCCAGTGGGTACATAAGTAAATAACTTGCAAAAGAGTAGATATTTGTCTCTTGTCAAAAACCATACCATTCCTACAATGCCACAGCGACCAACAAATGGCGGCCGCTCCAACTAAACATATCGATTTCTAATTTTTGGGAATGCCACAAAGCCAGGCACCAAATATATGAGCGTTACTACGTGGCTGATGAAGAGCAGTAGCTGCCTGTATGATGGACCATACTGACCGGGCAAATCGGCATTCAAAAAAGAGATATTTAATTATCTCATCTTTGTGACAAAAACAACACTTTTGACTACCATGCCAATTCCTCTTTGCCAAATTGTCCTTGGTTAAAGGACCCCCCGGCGGAGATACCAAAGGAAAATCTTAATCTTGAGAGGTAATTTTAGTACCCATAATCATCGATTAATATTAGGAACATCAGTGTGTACAAGGGTGAGGTAAAGAGATATAACCGAGAATTGCCCATTTCTAGTTAAATTCCAGCAAAACACATCTCGTCCGTCTTGCAAGGCAATGTTGGCCACACGAAGGATCAAAGCATTTCGTGCGGTCAATTTAGGTCCAATCAAATTCCTTCTGAAAGCAATATTTAGAGGGAAGGACCGCAGGACCTCAGCCACTGTATCCTGCTTGTTACAGGCAATGTTGTATAGGCATGGGTACTGATCCCGGAGTGAGGCATTACCCAGCCACAAATCATCCCAAAACCTGATTTGAGAGCCATCTTTAATGTTGAAAGTACCAAATCGATAAAGATGACGTTTGACTTTCATTAAACTACTCCAAAAATGTGAATCCCCAAGCTTCCAACAAGCTTGCGAAAGCGGCTTGGATCTTAAATATTTATTACGTAACAAAGTTTGTCAAACCCCATCCTCGGTGAGTAACTTAAACAACCATTTACATAGTAAAGAGATGTTTTGGACCTCAAGATCATTAATTCCTAAACCACCCTGATCTTTGGGATGACACAAAATATTCTATTTTAGGAGGCGGTACTTCCGCTTTTGATCATCACTTTGCCGGTAAAATATGGAATGAAAGTAATCAAGTCGGCGAAGAACCCCTTGCGGTATAACAAAGAAAGACATCATGTACATGGGTAGATTGCTCAAAACCGAATTAATCAGTACCAGCCGACCCCCGGAGGACAAGTACTTGCCTTTCCAACTAGCAACTACTAAACCGTTTTTCAAAACGTTCTTCAACCCCTTGCCAGTCCGCATTCCAGAGCTTCTGATAGTAAATTGGGATGCCAAGGTAACACAATGGAAACTGCCCTAACTTATAACCGAACAAATCAGCATAGAGATCAGAGTCTGCCTGGCGGCCCCAAAACAAAACAATTCACTTTTATGGAAGTTTATTTTTAAACCAGAGAGTTGTTCAAACACACAGAGCAAAAGCTTCATATTATGAGCTTGTTCCAGGTTGTGATCCATGAAGAGAATTGTGTCATCGGCATATTGTAGAATGGATGGATAAACCACCATCGATTAGATGAGGCACCACTCCACAAATTTGGCAATCCACTTTGGCTCGTTTTATAAGGATGGCTAACATGTCCGCAACAATATTGAACAAAAGCGGTGAGAACGGGTCCCCTTGCCGCAGCCCCTTTTTTGTTTGAAAGTAGGGACCGACAGCGTCATTGATTTTAATGGCTACACTACCTCCCGAAACAAAGGACTGGACCCAAGATATCCACTGGGGCGAGAAACCCTTCATCCGTAAAGTCTGTAGTAAGAAAGGCCACCGGATTTTATATAGGCTTTCTCAAAGTCAATCTTGAAAATGACCTCATTTTTGTTTTTAGAATGCAATTCATGTATAGTTGTATGCAGAATGATGACACCTTCCAAGATGTTTCTCCCATGCATAAACACTGTCTGCATGGGACGTATGACATGATCCGCCACACTATTTAGACGATTAGTAGCCACCTTAGTGAAAATTTTGAAGCAAACATTTAGTAGGCAGATTGGCCGGTACTGTTGGATGCGATTAGCATCCTTTACTTTGGGGAGGAGCGTGATACTACCAAAATTCAAACTGTACAACGGCAAGCTACCCAAATGCAATTCATGGAATAAATTCATCAAGTCTGACTTAATGATATCCCAAAAAGCCTGGTAGAATTCTGCTAGAAAGCCATTTGGGCCAGGGGCTTTATTATGTGCCATATCGACCACAGCATCCCGTACTTCTTTTTTAGTAAAAGGGGCTGTAAGGAAATCATTTTCGTTGGTCGTGACTTGAGTATTATCGTCAGTTCGAGACTCCATCATCGAAAAGAAATTTGCCTCGGATGGGCCAAACAGTTGTTTATAATAATTTGTGATGTATGCCTTGAGCGGCTCGGTACCTTCAATTATACCTTCGTCCAGCTCAAGAGAGAAAATATGTTGTTTTCTGTGTTTGCCATTGGCAATCATATGGAAAAAAATTTGTATTATTATCTCCATGGATCATGTGTTTTACTTTGGCTCTTTGGTACCATTTCAACTCCTCCTCCCAAAGGAGCTTTGCTAGCCGTTCATTCAATTGACTCTTCAAGTCAATCTCGGAATCTATAAGACTCCAAGTCTCGGCTGTGATATCTCTAGAGCATCAATAATGGTCTGTAACTGAGTTTTTTTTCCTGTTTATAGTACCACTAGTGTGAGCTACCCAACCTCTAAAATGCCACCTCATGGAGCTCAACTTATTGGTCCATTTTTGCATGAGTGAGTGGCTTTTACTAGGTCGATTCCAAAGCTCTGTTACACGGTCAGCAAAATCGTCCCGAGTAAGCCATCCTAATTCAAATTTGAAAGGCCTACGGTTACTGTGGGAAGCTGCCGCACCTGTGTCTAACAGAAGCGGTGTGTGATCCGACACCGTTCTATCAAGAACATGGACTGTCACCAGAGGGAATCGGAATTCCCATTTAGTGGTCATAAGAACCCGATCCAGTTTTTCGAAGGTCGGGTTTTGTAAGTTGTTAGCCCAAGTGAAGTGACGACCAGATAAAGCAATTTCACGAAAATCAAGACTATCGATGACAGCATTGAATAGAAAAGGCCACTGGTTATCAAAATTGTTTTTATTTTTGTCTTTCTCAAAGCGCATTATATTAAAGTCAACCCCAATCAGCATGGGATAGGGATTGCTTTGATAGGCACGCACAAGCTCTGCCAAAAAGTTAGACTTAAAGATGGTCTTGAGCGGCCCCATAGACTGCCATGAGACTCCATTTAAGTTTGTGGTCCTTATTTCGAAGATGAAATTTTATGAAAAAGTCGTTATCCGAAATGTCCAATAGCTCAAACGTGACCATATGAACCTCAAGAATAATGCCCCCAGACTGACCATGAGGGGGAAGACAATGCCAAAGAAAGTCTGATCCGCCAGACAAGCGAGTACAAAACTCAGCCCTCATATCCTGTTTCCCGGTCTCAAAGAGTACAACAAAATCCAAGCGAAAATCCTTAACACAGTCGGCAATATGACGATGTTTAGCCAAGTCATGAAGACCTCTACCATATGCTCCGAACAAGAAGTTGATTAATTGATGCACATTTAAACTGGAACTAGATGCAAGAGTAGTCTTACCGATAAGATCCGCCACCTGGCTCAGTGACTGAGTGGCCAATCCTGCCATTAAAAATTATAAGCATCATTAACTAGAGCTCGGACATATGTAGAGGTTAGGAGCTATGTTGATTTCATGCCAACAGAAGATGTTTGTAAAAGAGGAGGATTTATTATACCAGGACGTGGGACTGAAGAAGGCAGGCTGCATGCAGAAAGCAAGGACTAACCATGCGTAAGTGTGAATCTCGTCTGAAAATTCAGGGACAATAATCAATAATCTCGTCTCCACAGAGGGCGAAGTCGTGGAGGGCGTGGAGGCCGTCACGGCGCCGTCCGTCGGGACGGCGGCGATATTGGCCAAGCCCAGAGCGTGTGGAGGAAGAGGAGGATGGGATGGACCTCGACGCCCCTGCTGGGTGGCAGGAAGCGGCAGATGTAGCCCACGGCGTCGTTCCACAGGCCCCGGGCCACCACGAGCCCACGAGCTGCCGCAGATGTAGCTCGCACAGGTGCGCGTCCGTTTCCTGGATCATCCTGCAGCATCCATACCAAGCAGCAACCGTGCATGCATGCACGCACGCGGCCAGGGAAGATGCGTTAGCAGCAAGCGATCAAGTAGACAGACGAGACGAGCAAGCTAGCGAAACGGCGTGCGTACGATTGGAAGGTGTGCTGGAAACCTTGGTGGCAGAGGTAGGTGAGGAGCGGCCGGTGGCCGAGCCGCCTCACGCAGGGATGCTCCGCGGGGCCGGAGAGCTTGCCGGCGACGCCGCGCTCCACCTTGGTCGTCGTCATCGCGCCAAATGCAATGCAGAGACTCATGCGCTCGGGGTTGGATACTTGGATACGGTCTGGTTCGGGGGAGAAGAAGGCGAGGATCGGTGGATTTGGGGGACGAACCGCCGTATATGTACGGAGAGACGGGATGGGGGACACACAACCTTTCTTCCCAGCCTTCTCCCTTCCCTCCACCATCTCCCGCATGGACGTTACACCACGTTACAATTCATGCCTGCACAGGTCAGGTATAACCGATCCCTTGGTGGGTGGCCTCTAAATGGCCCAAAACCGGTGTAAAATTAAAATTAATGTGTTAGGCTTAGAAATCAGCGTTTGGATGAGCCGTTTTGGACTGGACCAAATCCATCGTTTTGATATGAACCGAAGATGGATGGAAGTTGGACTGGACCAAATGCATCTTCCTCTCGTACGTGCTTGCGTGGATGCTGCAGGATGATCCTGGAGACGGACGCGCAGCTGTGCGTGCTGCATCTGCGGCAGCTCGTGGACCGGAGCCTGTGGAGTGAAGCCGTGGACTACCTCTGCCGCTTCCTGACGCTCGACACGGGCACGGGCGTCGAGGCCCGTGCCCTCTTCCTCTTCCTCCACACGCTCTGGGCCTTGCCCAACATCACTGCCGGCTCAAGGGACGGCATCGTCGTGGCCACCACGCACCACCACGACATCAGCTTTTGTATGGCCATCAGCCGCAGCGTTAAGCTCTGCTCCATCGTCAAGAGCATGATCAACTCACCGCAACTATGGTACATCATTGATAGAGTATTCTGTTCTATTGTATATCAATTCGGCCCTATAATATCTTCAGTTTTGTCTTTGTGACATCTTCAGTTCAGTGCTAGTCCCTGTCGGAGGCTTCACGTGAAACGGCGACCCGGGCGCCCACCAGCACCTAGGCGCCCACCAGCACCTACTATTGCCATCCTCTATCTCAACAAGAGGAGGAGGTGCAACCCCCCTCCATGATTAATTATCATGAGATGGAATAATCGAATTCTGAATTTTCACATGGCATTCACACATACTAATATTCCCTTGCTGTTTGCAGGCTGCCTTCTTCTTCAACCCCACGTCCTGGTGTAACACCCTTCTCTTAACAAACATATTCTGTTGGTATGAAAGCAACTTGTTACGTACATAAACTCTGCATATATGCGATAGTTAATGATCCCTATATGTGTTTTTCTAATGGCAGGATCGTTCACTGAGTCACTGGATCGGGTGGTGGATCTTGTCGGTAATTAAACTAGTCTCTCATCTAATTCCAGTTTATATATGCATCAATCAACTTCTTATTCGTAGCATTTGGTAGCTTGAGCACATATGTAAGTTATGATGACTCCAGTTTCCACTGACAATTAGAAAAGATCTGATATTTTTTATTGCTCCTTTGTTTGGGAAATCACTTGGATTATGTGACTTCCTATCTTCTTTCTTTGCGAGGAATGTCAGTTCCTATCTGCTGATAAACGTCTGTGATAATTATTAAAGACGAATGTTTAAAAGCTAGTAAACGTCGCCCGTCCGGAGCTCCATCAAGGGCACTCACTTCAGTCAATTGGGAAGCAAGGTAATTAATTCGCACTTGTTTTATCATGAAGCTTAACATTGTTTGTTGCATTTTATCCAGGCATGCCTGGCAACCTGCTGCCATTCCCGCAGACCAACTTTGGGACCTCATCAGTGCCAAATGCAGGTAAATTAGTTGAACACTCAGTGCTTGGCTACTTGCCGTCGTTACTAACTGCAGAACTCGTTTCGGGTGTCTCATAGACCATGTCTGGTACCTTCATAAATCGGGCTAAAAACATTGGGATCTCATCAGTGGCAAATTGATTAATTATTTCATTGCTTTTCAAACCTAGATGAATCTCCATGTGCACGATTAGTACCTGAAATTGTTACGTTATTAGAGAACATCAAATGAACTAATCATCATTTCTAATTGTTAAACTATTCGCCGGTGCTCCAGTCTCGCAGCTTGCTAAAATTTCGGGGGTCTCATCGGCGTTAAATGCCTGTAAAGAAACTGGACACCCTACCGTTTTCATGCCAGGATGAAACTCCATCTGCACAACTGATCCCTGAAATTGTTAGTTGTTAGAAAAAACCAAATTTACTAGTCAAGGGGATGCATCGCCGATAATAACATTTGACATGCCGTGTTTCATAACTTACCATGTTGCTTTCTGCTGTCCTCGTACGGTCGTACCACTTGGTTCCTACCGCAAGCTATTTTTTCTCAAACAATGTGGCAGATGCTTGATATCAAGTGATTATCACATCTTGCTAACTATCTGTACAGAACATTATCTAAAAAAAATCTATCTGTACAGAAGGCCTATCTAGCTAACCATTTGTCTGTACAGAAGAAGCTAGACTCAACGTTTCATGTTAAATGCTTGTTTCCTCCCTGCATCGCACCAGTTTTGAGCTTCTTCTGTAGGGTACTGCATTTCACCAGCAGTAAGTTGCGAACATTTTGCTATTCTTTTGGGCCTTTTAAAAGCACCATGGTTTCTGTCTGCTCAGTTCACGCATTTCCTAACAAGCAAACAGCGGGCGACATTTCTTTTATTTTGTGCTGTAACATCTTGTATGTAAGGTGCTATGTTGGACACAATTAACTGGTGGAATACTTGTCGCTGAGTGGAGGGGTCGGTGTACGGAACCGAAGCTGAAGAACACAGCGTGAACTTGATCGCCTAGCTGAGTGATTGGCGGCTTACTGCTGGTGCTCCTGTCCGTGTGAAGAGGCAGCCGATTAGCTGCCGATGGTGTTGGTGTTGGTGTTGGAGAACACTATTATGTTGTTTTGGCGCTACCTGATTGTAGGTCGTCTTACACATTTACACTTCGATGTGACACTGATATGAAAATATGTTGTTTTAAATAAAACTAAGAATACAATATAAAAATATACTAATTCATGAGTAATATCGATTTATTGTTGTAGATATTGATAATATTTCATAAATTTATAACAAAATCTAAAAGTATTTAACCGACATAAAATCTAAAATGCATGACTTGCACCGTGACTCTGAGGAAGCACGAACCATTTGGGGAGCACCGATTTGTAGAGCGCAATTTCATAGAGTGGCATTCGGTTAATTATCCTTAAAAACAACTGCATACTTGCATACCTTGCTGCTGTTCACGGTGTCAGAAACAAGATAAATATGTTGGAATTGATCTCCGCTCTAACTAACCGAGAGGGAATTGATCTTGGCTCTAACTAACCGAGAGGAGAAGGGGCAAGACCCAACGGGCTTGCCCTAACAGAACGCCCTGATCGGGGACACCAAAACCAACTAATGGTTTTCGGTCCCCTGTCGTGCAACGCATATAAGATAAGAGGGACAAAGTCAGAACCCTAACGGTGATCGATTCTCGTGAGGTTTAGCTCGTTTCTGACATTCCTAAGACCCAAACCGATCTGGGGGAGGCGCTGAAGCGGCAGGAAGGCCGACGCCGACTCCGACGACGTCCACCGTGCTCGGCCAGTGCAGGTGGCGCCCGGAGGGACGCCGCTACCCACTGCTGCGACAACTACGCCTACGTCCCGACCGTTCTTCCTCACGCCGCCATCACGCCTGCATCGAGCAGGCGCGGGTCTTCGCATCGACGCCAATGGTATCAGAGCGGAATAGCCGAGCTTCGAACCCTAATTGGTCTCGGGTTATGATGTTTGAGAAGGATCCGAACCTATCTAAGCCCTCTTTTGGTCACGGTTAGCATTGATGAGCTCGATTCAGAAATTAGAAGGAGGGGAACAGATGTTTTAGTTGAGCCCTAAAGAAAATCCCCAATTTTTTCCCCAAGAACCCTAAAATTGAAATTAAAACCCTAGAGCTTTCGGTCTTACCTCAAAATTTCCGCTCGGTGCCACTCCTGAGGACGACGATGTGCCTGGCCTCGCCGCGCGTGTCGCCGTCGCCCACCTCAGACCACCGTAGCATCGGCACCGAGCGTCCTCCCCGCCGCACAACCCCTCAACCCCATGCGCGCGACACGGCTAGCACCGTTCGACAGAGCCGCGCGCGGATTTTGACTCTGCACGCGACTCCGGCGAACAGAGCCACCGGGCCGCCATGGAATCAAGCTCTCGGCCGCCGGTGTCACCGCTCTTCTCGCTCGGGCGCGGGGAAATCGGGGAGAAGAAATGGAATGGGCTAGGGTTTTCGGGAGGGTGAGTTTTGTTCGGTGCGGGAAGATTTTCGGCCGTCCGATTTGATCTGACGGTCCAACGCGCACCCGCCATTTTAATAGGCCCTCGGGCGGTTAAGTGGGCCGTATTCACCTACGGGCTGCGGCCCAAGTTTTTTTAGCCCAGCGTATTTTCCTTTTATTTTTGTTGTTGGACCGGAAAAACGAATGGGCTGCCGTGGGTTTTTGGGCCAAATGAGTTTTTGGGCAGTTTTTTGATTATTAGTGCATTTTCTAAATTTTAAATTTTTCTTTTGATGTTTTTGCACTGTTAAATAAGTCTAAAATTGCCGAAATAATGTTCTGAAATTCATGTTTAAATTTTCTAGGTGAAATGGAACCAATGAGAAATTTTATTTAGAGAATGTTAATGTTATTCTTGTTATTAATGTCAATTTTAATGTTTATCTCAATTTTGTGTCAATTTTAATGTTGAGTAATAATGATTGATGTTGACACTAATTTTGAGAAATTTGGCCCATATTTATAATTCTGACGAACGTTGTTTTATAATTGTGGGTCAATTATTGTGTAATTTTTTTTTCGTCTTCTGCCCAACAGTGATGTGAATTAGAGTTAAAATTGAAATCTTTGCATATGATTAATCAAACCAACGTAGGGTTAATTTTATGCAAGATATTGTTTATGATGTTTACTTATGTAAATTTGAATGATTTTAGCTGCTGGAGCTGCTAATGTGGCCAGTACTAT
Organism: Stipa capillata; assembly: GCA_019208055.1. Taxonomy (NCBI): domain Eukaryota; kingdom Viridiplantae; phylum Streptophyta; class Magnoliopsida; order Poales; family Poaceae; genus Stipa; species Stipa capillata. The sequence continues at coordinate 117,719 of JAGXJF010001436.1, forward strand.
TGATAGTATTGACCAACTTACGGGGAACAATTTCCTAGCTTGGAGAGAAAAGATTGAGATGATTTTAGGAGTCTATGACCTCGACCTTGCGTTGAGAGAGGCTACCCCTGTCGCACCCACAGCTGGTGTGGCAGGTTATGATGAGTTGAAAAAGGCTTATGATGAAAAGGCTGAGAAGTGGGAGCGGTCTAACCGCTTATCACTCATGATGATGATGAGTACTATTTCAGTCAGAATCAGGGGAGCAATCCCCCCTTCTAAAAATGCTAAGGACTATCTAAAAAAAGTTGAGGAACAATTTCAAGGTTCCTCAAAAGTTTATGCAAATACTCTGATTCACATGCTTTTAAGTGATAAGTATGATGGGCCTGGCAGCCTAAGAGAACATATAATGAGAATGAGTGATGCTGCTGCTAAACTCAAGACTATGGACATGGCCATTTCTAATGGTTTTCTTGTTTATTTCATTATGACCTCTTTACCTTCTGAGTTTACTCCTTTTAAGATAAATTATAACACTCAGAAGGAGAAATGGAGCTTAAGTGAACTCACTGCCATGTGCGTTCAAAAAGAGGAAAGGCTGAAGGCCAAACGTAAAGATCATGCTTATCAAGTTGGTCCTTCTAAAAGGAAGTTCCAAGGAGATCATAAGCCTAAAAAGAAGCTTCATTTTCAGAAGCCTAAAAAGCCAAGCTATAATGCTCCAAATGCTCCCACTCTTACCTCTGCTGCTAGTGTTCCTCGAGGGGGAGGTGAGAACGTCTGCCATTTCTGTAAAAAAGAAGGGCACTACCAGAAAGACTGTCCTGGTTTTCTAAAATGGCTCGCCAGAAAGGGCAATGATGAAGTTACTTTTGTTGATGAATCCTTTTATGTTGATTATTCCCCTAATACTTGGTGGATTGATTCTGGAGCTACTGTGCATGTTACTAATTCCTTGCAGGGATTCAGTACAGAGAGAACCCTAAGAAAGGGGGAAAGAAGCCTTAAGGTGGCGAATGGAAAAGAAGCTGATGTTGAAGCTATTGGGTCACTTCAATTGGAGTTACACAGTGGTTTTAGTCTTTAGCTTAATAATGTAGTTTTAGTTCCCACTTTAAGCAGGAATTTAATTTCAGTCTCTTGTTTGGATGAAGTTGGCTATTATTGTGACTTTGGTGAACAGAGATGTGTTTTTAAATTCAATAATAATGATGTTGGCCTCGGTGTCAGATGAGGAAAACTTTATATGCTCTCTTTGTGTGAGTCCCCTATACAAGTGAATGTATGCAATGATAATGGTAGCTGTAAGAAAATGGGAAGTAAAAATCCTTCATCGAAATTGTGGCATTGTCGTTTGAGCCACATTTCAAGGGGAAGAATGGAATGCCTAATTAAAGAAGGAACTCTTCATCCTTTAGACTTCTTCGATTTAGACCCATGTATTGATTGCATAAAGGGAAAATATGTTAAAACAATTAAGAAAGGAGCAGTTAGAAGCACAGGACTCTTAGAATTAATCCAGACTAACATTTGTGGACCATTTCCTGTGAAATCTGTGGATGGTTTTGATTCTTTCATCACGTTCACCGATGACTTCTCACGTTATGGATATATTTACCCCATTCGTGATCGATCTGAAGCACTTGACAAATTTATGATATTCAAGACTGAAGTAGAAAATCAATTAAATTTAAAGATTAAAGTGGTAAGATCAGATCGTGGTGGTGAATATTATGGAAGATATGCTCCTTATGGACAAATCCCTGGCCCTTTTGCTAAGTTCCTAGCAGAACATGGGATTATTGCCCAATACTCAATGCCTGGTGAACCTTAGCAGAATGGAGTAGCTGAACGTCGCAATCGCACTCTTATGGATATGGTGCGGAACATGCTCGGTCACTCAACCTTAGCAGTTAGTTTGTGGATGGAAGCATTAAAGACAGCTGCCCACGTGCTTAATCTCGTTCCCACTAAGTCAACACCAAAAATACCTTATGAGTTGTGGACGGGAAGGAAAGCTAGTTTAAACTATTTACGCGTATGGGGCTGTCCTACTGATGCTAAAATCTTCAATCCACAAATTAAGAAATTAGACCCAAAGACAATAAGCTGTTATTTTATCGGATACCCTCATAGGGGAAAGGGATACAGATTATATTGTCTAGATCGTACCACTAAGTTTGTAGAAACAAGACACGCTGTATTTTTTGAGGATAATATGGTCACTGGGAGCCTCGAGCCCAGAAACATAGACCTTGAGGAGAAGCGGGTTTATACTCCCTCACCGATTATTCCTGAGTTTTATGTTCCTGTGCTTCAGGAGACTGTACTTCAAGAGACTGTGCCTCTAGCAAATGATGCTGTTGTTGCGCCTTCTATTGAAGACCATGAAATTCCTAATGTTGCGCCTATTAATGAAGTACCAAACGAGCCTGTGAGAAGGTCGCAATGGGAAAAAAAGCCGCCATTTCAGATGACTATATCGTCTACATGAATGAGGATATGAACGACATAGGGAAGGTGGATGACCCCACCTCATATAAGCAAGCTATAATGAGTGAACATTCATCTAAATGACTAGATGCCATGAATGATGAAATAAAGTCTATGAGCTCTAATGATGTATGGGACTTAGTAGAAATTCCTGACGGAACCAAGAAGGTAGGCTGTAAATGGGTCTACAAAACTAAGTATGACTCTAAGAGAAACATCGAAAGGTTCAAAGCAAGGCTCGTAGCCAAAGACTTCTCACAAAGAGAAGGGATTGATTATAATGATACATTTTCACCTGTCTCTACCAATGATTCTTTTAGAATTGTCATGGCGCTTGTGACTCATTATGATTTAGAGCTATATCAAATGGATGTTAAAACAGCATTCCTTAATGGTGACCTGGATGAAAATGTCTACATGGCTCAACCAGAAGGTTTCGTCGTAGAAGGCAAAGAATATATGGCATGTCATTTAAAAAAGTCAATTTATGGCTTGAAACAAGCGTCAAGACAGTGGTACCTCAAGTTCGACAAAATTAGAAGGGAACTTGGGTTTAAAGAAAATGCAGTGGACAACTGCATATACATCAAGTTTAAGGGCAGTAAGTTCACGATATTAGTACTTTATGTGGATGACATCTTATTGACTAGCAGCAATAAAGATATGCTGCATGAAACCAAGAGATTCCTATTCTCCAATTTTGATATGAAAGTTCTTGGTGAAGCCTCATACGTTCTTGGCGTTGAGATTCACCGTAATAGGTTCAAAGGTGTATTAGGTTTATCTCAAAAGGCATACATTGACAGGGTACTGAAGAAATACAATATGCATAAGTGCTTTGCCTCGCCTGCTCCTATTGTTAAGGGTGATAAGTTCGGGACATTTCAATGTCCAAGGAATCAATTGGAAACTGATCAAATGAGGACGGTTCCTTATGCTTTAGCTGTCGGAAGCACCATGTATGCTCAAGTATGTACTCGCCCTGATTTGGCTTTTGTTACTGGGATGCTTGGTAGATTTCAGTCAAATCCAGGACCGGACCACTGGAAGGCCGCTAAGAAGGTCTTGCGATATATGCAAGACACTAAAGATTTCATGCTCACATACAAGAAGTCTGGTAATCTCGAAGTTGTGGGTTATTCAGATGCCAATTTTGCGGGGTGTGTTGATACTAAGAAATCCACGTCAGGTTACATTTTCACCCTCACAGGAGGAGCTATCTCATGGAAGAGCTCCAAACAGACACTCACTGTATCATCAACGATACAGGCTGAGTTTGTGGCATGTTATGAGGCTACCGGGCAGGCTGTATAGCTAAAGAATCTTATTCCCGGACTTAGAGTGGTAGACAACATTTCTAAACCACTAACACTATACTGCGATAATGAGCCCGCAGTTTTCTATGCAAGTAACAACAAGTCAAGTGGTGCTGCCAAACACATTGATATTAAGTATCATGTTGTGAAAGATAGAATCCAGGATCAAACAATTAATGTTAAACATATAAGTACTAAAAATATGCTTGCGGATCCGCTTACTAAAGGCTTGCCACCCAGTGTTTTTTGTGATCATGTTGTCGGCATGGGATTACTGAAAAGCCTTTGATCCTGTAAATAAGGACCGTTAAGTAAACCAACTCCCATCAAGTATAACGATCTTCCACATCAAGGCGGAATGATATGTTATAAGGACTGGGGTTTAGTGGCATTTCATTAGCCACTGCAACACATTACTTTGGTGTATTATTTCTGTCAAGAGTGGGCTTATGATGTTTTAGCCTTTCGATCAAGAGGGAGAATGTTGGAATTGATCTTGGCTCTAACTAACCGAGAGGAGAAGGGGCAAGACCCAACGGGCTTGCCTTAACAGAACGCCCTGATTGGGGGCACCAAAACCAACTAATGGTTTTCGGTCCCCTGTCGTGCAGCGCATATAAGATAAGAGGGACAAAGCCAGAACCCTAACGGTGATCGATTTTCGTGAGGTTTAGCTCGTTCCCGACATTCCTAAGACCCAAACCGATCTGGGGGAGGCGCTGAAGCGGCAGAAAGGCCGACGCCGACTCCGACGACGACCACCGTGCTTGGCCAGTGCAGGTAGCACCTGGAGGGACGCCGCTACCCGCTGCTGCGACGACTACGCCTACGTCCCGACCATTCTTCCTCACGTCACCATCACACCTGCATCGAGCAGACGCGACTCTTCGCATCGACATCAATGGGCTCACCCATCATCGGTAACGATGCTTCCGCATTAAGCTAGGTGGCTTGGCTAGATCTTAGCCTAAAGATTCTAACAAAATATCGGCTAAAACAATACCAACATCACAGGCTCACTCAACGCTAGCTTGGACAATGACAGGAGACTCATGATTAGCTTAGCCTAGCCGGTCGATGGAGGCAAGTTTAACCGGCCAACTATGAAGCACCACCACAAAAAGACCGGCCGCCGCAGCGCCAGCCCCCATCTCCGCTTCTTCCCTTGTCTCCTTCCTCCCCCTTCCCGGTCCCAGAGAAGCCCCGATACCGCACTGCTCTCCCCTTCCCGCACCGCAGTGAAACAAAATATCTCCTGCTCCTCCTCGCGGTAACAATCCATTCCCCCCGCCGGCGGCGGCGGTAGATCACTTCAATTTATTCCCCCCAAACCCGCAGCAATTCCAAAACCAGATTAAATCCTGTGCAGTCTCTCTCTCTCTGTCTCTCTCCTTATCTCGCCGCCCCAATCCCGCAAAACCTCTACTGCTCGCGAATTCCGCGGAGTTATCTAGGGTTTTTCTTTTGGGGGTTTGCAGCCATGGCGGTTGAGGAGGCCAGCAGCAGCAGCGGCGGCGAGGAGGGGTCTGGGTCCGGGGGTTGGTCGCGGGAGCAGGAGAAGGCGTTCGAGAACGCGCTGGCAACGGTGGAGGAGGAGGAGGAGGGGGAGGCCATGTGGGAGAAGATAGCGGAGGCCGTCGAGGGGAAGACGCCCGACGAGGTCAGGCGGCACTACGAACTGCTGGTGGAGGACGTCGACGGCATCGAGGCCGGACGGGTGCCGCTGCCGGTGTATGCTGGTGACGGGGGCGCCGAGGAAGGAGGCTCTGGTGGTGGGGGTGGGAAGAAGGGGGGCGGGGGAGGAGGGGGACATGGGGAGAAGGGGTCGTCTAAGTCCGCCGAGCAGGAGCGCAGGAAGGGGATCGCCTGGACCGAGGACGAGCACAGGTTGGTGTTACTTCGGCTTCGTTTCTGTTGACCAAAATTGTGGTGCTGCTCTAGATGTCTGATTCCGTGCTGAATTGGCTGTTAAGAGGAAGTAGACCATTATTGCTGTTTTATTGGGAATTCTGGCGATTAATCCGTGTAATTGTCGAGTCGTGTTGGGGATTTTGGAGATTTATTGTTTAGGTAGTTTACCTGCTGGTCATGGTAGGGAAACTGGGGAATTAGGCTATGCCCTGAATGGAATTTTATTGCCTTCACAGAGGAGTGAGCACTGGTTGGCTCCATTTGCAGTTCTACTTACATATTTGATTGATAGGTGAATTGGGTGGGCTAGGAGCTACAAAGTCACTATTTAATTGAGGATTCTGTTGATCCATTCCTGTAGTTGTCAAATTTGTTCTTTAGATGGTTTGCCTGCTGCTTTTTGTTGGAAACTGGGCACGAATAGGCTTGTCGGTTTGCACATATTTGCAGATTAGGTCATGTCCTGCATGTTACTTTTAGATGCAGTTTGCCTATTGGCAGATTAGATAAAGCATTGCATGCTTGCTTTTCAACTGAATTGATGTATTGGAGCTGTTGTTGTTTTGTTAGTTTTGCCAAGTCATATAACTGTTAGATACCTACATGGTCCATTTATGAACTGTAAATGGCTTCCTAACAATGGTGAAATGGGTGGCTGTTGGAATCATATCCTCAAGATGTACTTGGTGTAGGTGTGGGTTCTCACATTTTTTTTGGGACTAATTGGTTCAGCTTGGCACATGTTACCTTATGCACTACAATCTTTACTCAGTGCTATCATCACTTTTGATGAGATTTTAGCTGTTCTTGATGTGTTCTAGATAAGATAAACATCACGGTTTCGGACTTTTCAGTAAAGATATTTTAAATGCATTTCTTCATGTTCAATGCTTGGTCTCCTTGTGTGATGGACTAAGTTTAGTAGATTTTATCCTGGTGTCTTTTTCATTCTAAATATCCTAAATTGTATCTCTTGATAAATTAATCACCTGTTTGATAGCTTATAGTGCCAACAGAAGCAGAACTTGAAAAAGACAGCATAATTCAAATATTAAAACTAATCTCCTGCTTGATAAATTATAGTGCCAATAGTAGATTCTATATGAATTCTCAAATATGAAAATCTGATTCATTTTTTCCTTCTAAATTTGACTTCAAGTACATAATTAGCATTTCCAACTCTCCGCAGCACTACATTATTAGTTAATTCTACTATAAATTATATTCCTTGTTTGCCATTGATTATATATCGCGTCTTCTCATCATTTGGTGTGTGGTCACCTTCTGGAAAATACATTATTCAGTGCTTTGTGTTCAAAGTTTGGAACCCTGAACGAGTTAGCATATGTTTGTTTGTGCATGCAGATGCTATATGTACCTTATAGAAGTAGTCCTCTTCTCATTTGCAACTCTCTGCCATTCTAAGCGATCTTGTGTACAGTATTTGTAGTAAAAGCTGATAAATTTGCAGTGCCTTGTTAGCAATCGGTAATTTTAGATCTGTTTTATGTGATCGATAAGATGACATTCTTCTGAGCTTTCAAGAAAGAGTATCAGATCTTTGTGATTGTGATGATTTGAATGGCTGGATGAGAAAATTAATGTTTGTTCATTACAACTGGACAAGCCAATATCTGAAAATTGTAATAAATTTAAATATTTAAGGAGAAGTAATCGGTTGCAATTACTGATGGATACCAATTAAAATGCCTCTTGCTGTCTTATCTTTACTAGTCACTGATGTGTCCTATCTCCTGATTTTGAACTTGCAGATTGTTCCTTCTTGGACTTGAGAAGTATGGCAAAGGTGACTGGAGGAGCATCTCAAGAAACTTTGTGATTTCAAGGACACCCACTCAAGTTGCTAGTCATGCACAGAAATATTTTATCCGTCTGAACTCTATGAACAGAGAGAGGCGACGATCAAGTATACATGACATCACCAGTGTGAACAATGGGGACACATCAGCTGCTCAGGGGCCAATTACAGGTACAAATGGGCAGGTGGCAAATCCTGGGAAATCCCCTAAGCAATCTCCACAGCCAGCAAATACGCCGCCAGGCGTCGATGCTTATGGTACAACAATTGGACAACCAGTTGGTGGCCCTCTTGTATCTGCAGTTGGCACTCCTGTTACCCTTCCTGTTCCTTCTGCGCCTCATTTGGCCTATGGAATGCACCCACCAGTCCCAGGAGCTCTAGTGCCTGGTGCTCCGATAAACATACCCTATCCGATGCCGCCCCCATCATCTCGATGATTGCTTCCTCCTGAATAGACATTTTAAGTGCTACTGGGCTTTCAGACAAACTCATAATCTCTCTGTTGTTCAGCCTTCCAGTGAATGCTATGTGGCAATAAAGGAATAACAATAAACTCTTGTACATTACAAATGGTCATTAAACGTAGCAGTTTGAGGACATTGCAGATTATGTACTTATCATCTGTGTTCCATCATTCCATCCTTCAATGTACACGTGCTCCGAGCGTTTCGGGATGGACGCTGCTTCTCAAAATGGCAGACTTGAGGCCAGATGTTGTGGTTCAGTTTGTATGTGTGCTCTGTAACTATACATAGCTGCAGGCACAAGAGATAGAAACCTTTCCGTGTTGCCCAGATCCATTCTGACGCACTGGTTGCCTAGTTAACAGCAGTAAATGTACATAAGTATGATTATGTATTTCTACGCAGCCTACAAGGATTTAGCTATGATGTTTCTGGGTCAGTGCCTTCTAATTCTTGTTTCGACAAAGCATGGTGGTCTTCTCCCTTTCTTTCCTGCTGACAGACGTGTTGAAACCAGTACCGGTTGAAACCAGAAGTTACAGGGGACCAAGGAAGAGTTATGCAGAAATATCATCTGTCGCATGGGATTTTCTATCTAGCTAGCTCATAGTTCTCAGCATTTTCACAGTTCGGACGATCGATTCGTCACCATCAGTAAAAGGCTCATAAGATAAATTATACATATTTGATCTACTAAATTATTTGTAATGTCGTGCCAGTACAAAATGGTAAAGAATCAGCTGAAAGATAATACACAGGTATTCTTGTTCCAAAAGAAGAAAAATGATACACAGAGGCACGGTCATTTTTCTCCGAGTGCGAGAACAAGGCAGTAAAGCTAACGTTTTACATTCCGCACCATCACTGCATCACACACAACCGCCTAATGGGAGAACTTGCCGTTCTAACCCTAAATTATTTCCTAATAACATTTCCATTGGAAGTTCCTATATAGATAATCATGTGAAACCAATTGTAAAACTTGATATGGTAAGCATTAAGCAGGTGGATTATCTAATTATAATCGGTGGTTTTTGTGAGCAATACAATGCATATTGCATTGCGAGCACCAACGGGCCAGTAGTGTGAAACAGCGTCTTGCCCAAAAACCGTGTGCCCATACAATCTTCAATTAAATCCCAAAAACTGTTGTTCTCGGAGTGCCAAACTTGTGAGGCTGAACAGGGAAAAACTTGTGGGTTTCCTCTCCTCCCGTGGCAGCGCTCGGGAGTTCTCTGTTTCCATCTTGATTTCGGACTGTCATCTCCCTCTCGAATACGGATCTCTGGGGCTTATAGACACGGCGATCGCCTCTGCGGTTCTGCCCGGCTCTGGTTTGCGACATGGCTAGCTCTTCGGAATCGGGTGTGGGAGGGATGTCACGACATCCGCCGATTGATGAGCTGCTGCAACATCTTGATCTGAAGGAGGCTGAAGAAGAAGCGTTTGAATTGGAGGAGGAATTTGAGGATTTGCAGGCGGCTACTCGGTGGATGGCCGTGGCTAGGGTTTTCTCCCCAAAAACTTTCAGCCAAGCAGCGCTCTTCGCAAACATGCGCTCTGCATGGCGGCTGGCAAAGGATGTCCGGTTTCGGGCGATTGATCAAAATCTTTTCGTGGTTCAATTCCAGTGTCTGGGTGATTGGGAACACGCCATGAACGACGGACCTTGGTTGTTCCGTGGCAGTGTTGTGCTTCTTGAGGAATATGATGGCTTCTCCGATGCGTCGACAGTGAGACTCCAACGCTTGGCTGTTTTGGCGCAGATTTGTGGTGTTCTTGAGGGTCTTCGTACGTCAAATATTGCTCGTCAATTTGGAAGGAGGATCGGTGATTTCTTTCGCGCAGATGATGTGAGCATGTCCCTAGGGAACTATTTGCGAGTTCGGGTGAAGATTGATATCGGTAAACCGCTCATGAGGGTGCTCAACTTGACGCTGAAGAAGAACGAACCGCGTAAGAGTTTCCACATCCAATATGAGAAATTACCGCATTTTTGTGGGGTGTGTGGCATGATGGACCATGTGGCAAAGGAGTGCGGTGATGGGGTGTTTGAGGAGAAGGACCTGCAGTATGGAGCCTAGCTCTTAGCAGGAAATGATCGCAGACCTTACTCGGAGGATGTGGGGACTGGGCAGGTAGAAGTGCAGACTGAAGTAGGGGTGCGAGTATGCCTTCGCAGGAGGATATGCCGGGCTCTGCTATTCCTAGGGATGATGACCTCAAAGATACTGCGACCAGCCTGGTGAAACATCATAGGCTGGTGAATGTGGGAGTGGGCAAACCAGTGAGGAAGCGCCTGGTTGTTGCGGAGACCCAGTTTTCTGAGTCTTTTCAGGCCCGAGATGACACTGATGCTATGTCAAATCAATTGACAATTTACACGGGGACTAAGGTACATCCTGCTCTTCCTGCGGCTAGAGTGGGGTCTAAAGGAGTTGTGGGTTACAAGAGGCAAAAGAAGAGCGGTGATAGGTCTTCGAACTCGATTCTCTCAGCAAGATTGGCGGACTCCGTTGGGAAGGACCGCCGGACGCCATGAACATCCTATGCTGGAACTGCCAGGGTTTGGAGCCACCCCGGATAGTTCAAGAGCTGGTTCGCCTTGTGCGAACTCATGGCCCGAAGATAGTCTTTTTATCAGAAACGTGAAGGGATGGAGACCGTGTCCGACAACTGCACGGGCGTCTGGGTCTCAGACATTGTCTCGCTGTGAACGGGGAAGGAAAAGGTGGGGGTCTGGCCCTTTTCTGGGATGAATCAATTGAGGTGGAGCTCTTGTCGTTTGGCAAACACCACATTGATGTTTTGATCAGAGAAGGAGTGGATGGGTTGCTGTGGGGAGATACTTTTGTTTACGGCGAAACTCGAGTGCAAGACCGCCACCTCATGTGGTCTCTGATCCGGCGTATAAAGGATCATGCAGCTACGGCATGGCTGATGATGGGCGATTTTAATGAAACTATGTGGCAGGGTGAGCACTTCTCTAAATCTCGTCGGGGGCAGCGTCAAATGCAGGACTTCCGTGAAGTGTTATCGCATTGTGACCTCCATGATATTGGTTTTGTGGGGTTTCCGTGGACTTTTGACAACAAGCAAAGAGGAGCTAACAATGTGCGTGTCCATCTTGATCGGGGTGTAGCTGACCCGAGATGGTCTCAGGCGTTCCCCGATGCTCGTTTGTACCATATTATGTCCTCCTGTTCGGATCACAGTCCAATTGTGCTTAAAATGTGCGACCGGGTGAGAAGACGGAAGCATGCCAGGTTCAGGTGCTATGAAAAGTTTTGGGAGCGTGATGCTAACCTGTCGGAGGAAGTGTGCTCAAGCTGGAATCGGGGAAAGTCGGTGCGCAGCTTGGGAGATGTCGTGGCAAATCTGACGCTTACCATGCAATCGTTGCATGCTTGGAGTCAACGATCAATTAGATCTATTTCGTCGCAATTGGAGCAAATCAGAGTTCGGCTTGAAGCTCTGGCTAATGATCGGTCTGAGGAAGGCGTGCGGCAAATGTGTTCACTTTGTGCTGTGAAAGATGAATTGTTGCATAAGGAAGAGATCATGTGGGCTCAACGCTCTAGAATTTCCTGGCTGAAGGATGGTGACCGTAATACAAATTTCTTTCATCGCAAGGCGTCCTGGCGAGCAAAGAAAAATAACATCCTTAAACTACAAGATGATGAGGGGCAATGGGTGGAGAACCCGGAGAAGATGGATGTTTTAGCTACACAGTTCTTCCATAAGCTGTACACCCATGATGAGGAGGTGAACTCGGATGTGATTCTGTCTTTTTTTCTCGGGTGGTCACTGATGAGATGAATGAAGGCCTCTGTAAATATTTTTCACCTGAAGAAATTGGGGATGTGCTGTTTCAAATTGCCCCCCTAAAAGCACCCGGACTTGATGGTTTCCCGGCACGGTTCTTTCATCTGAACTGGGAAGTATTACGGGTGGATGTTATAAGGGCTGTCCAGTGTTTCTTTGAGGAAGGTGTGATGCAAGATGGTGTAAATGATACATGTCTTGTCCTAATCCCGAAGAAGAACGATGCGTCTACTTTGAAGGATTTCCGGCCAATAAGTCTGTGCAATGTGTTATATAAGGTGGTGGCTAAATGTCTGGTTAATAGACTGCGTCCTATGATTCAGACAGTGATATGCCCTACTCAAAGTGCGTTTATCCCTGGGAGGATGATAACGGATAACGCCCTCATTGCGTTTGAATGTCTTCACTCTATTCAGCATGGAAAGGATGGTCGGTCGGGTTTCTGTGCCTACAAGCTCGACCTTGCTAAAGCTTATGATCGCGTCAATTGGCACTCTTTGGAGTTAATCGTGAACAGGCTCAGTTTTCAGGCTAAATGGATTCATTGGATTATGACATGTGTGTCATCTGTTTGCTATTCTGTGAGGCTGAACGGTGCTGTTTTGTCGTCCTTCTCACCAACAAGGGGTCTGCGACAAGGTGATCCGTTGTCGCCGTATCTTTTCCTCTTCATAGCTGATGGTTTATCTGCTCTCATTAAGGATTCAATTAACCGTGGACTGCTGTTTGATCTGAAAACTTGCCGACGAGCACCGGGTATATCCCATTTACTTTTTGCAGACGATAGTTTGCTGTTCTTCAAAGCATCCACGGACCAAGCTGAGATTGAAAAGAACATTTTGAAGTCCTTTGAGCGTGGTACCGGTCAACTAATCAGCCCAAGCAAGTGTGCTCTTTTATGTGGTGCTGGAGTTTCATAGGAGAATAAAGATCATAGGAGAATAAAGGAGGTGTGCGTGTGGTGTTAGGTGTGGATAAGGTCCATTTCGATGACAGATATCTTGGTCTATCGGTGCCGGAGGGGAGAATGAAGCAGGAGTGTTTCCAATCCATAAAGGATAAGTTCAACAAACGCCTTTCGGACTGGTCAAAGAAGTACCTGTCAATTGGGGGCAAGGAAGTGTTGATCAAATCTGTTATGCAAGTGCTGCCGACGTACGTGATGGGCGTTTTTAAGTTTTCAGCTGGGCTATGTGATGATCTGATGCAAATTATGAGGAATTTTTGGTGGGGAGATGATTTGAACAAGCGGAAGGTGCACTGGCTCTCGTGGGAGAAGAACATTTTGCCAAGATCATATGGGGGAATTGGTTTTCGTGATCTGCGGATGTTTAATCAGGCGCTCCTAGTTCGTCAAGCATGGCGGCTAATTCGTTTCCCGGATAGCTTGTGTGCCCGTCTGCTGAAGGTGTGCTATTTTCCCTGCGGCGACTTGATTGACACAGTGTTTTTGTCTGGAAGTTCTCCTTCCTGGCAGGGGGTGCTGCATGGTCTGGAGTTGCTCAAAAAGGGCCTTATTTGGTGCATTGGTGATGGTAAAAAGGTTCGCATTTGGCGTGATAATTGGTTGCCCCGGGAGGTGGGTCTCAAAATAACGGGCAAAGCTAGTCACTCTCGTTTGAAATGGGTTTCTGAGCTGATAACATCGGATGGATCAAGATGGAATGAAAATGTGGTGCGCTCTGTGCTCTATCCTCATGATGCTAAGGTGGTTTTGAAGATCAACTTGCCGTCTTATGCTACGAAAGATTTCCTGGCTTGGCATTACGAAAAGGGCGGTGTGTTTTCTGTTCGAAGCGCTTATAAACTTGCCCTATGAGAACGCTTTGTGCTGCAAGCCAGCGGTGCCTCGAGCAGGCACCCGGATGGAAGTAGAACTATTTGGTCGCGGATATGGAAAGCTGCTATGCTGAATAAGGTGAAGATTTTTGTCTGGAAACTCGCTCGTGAGGGTTTGGCGACGGAGGTGAATTGTTGCCATCGTCAAATCAGTTCTTCGGGGCGCTGTTTGATCTGTGGTTCTGAGGATGAAGATGGTTTTCATGCTGTTGTGAGTTGCACGAAAGCTCGGGCTCTCCGTTCTGCGTTGAGAACATTTTGGGCGCTCCCGGATGAAGCTGGTTTTGTGAGAACAGGCCCTGACTGGCTCCTGAACTGGATTACAGCACCGACCGGCAACGGGATTTGCTTCTAATGCTTTTCTAGCGTGCTTGGTTTCTTCGGAATGATATTGTTCATGGTAAAGGTGATGCATCTGTCGAAGTCTCAGCCAGTTTCCTAGTGTCCTATGTCGACACGCTGCTCAATTTGAAAAGACCGTTGGGCAGTTCTGCAGATAAGGCTTCTCTGCTGGCTAATGCTGGGGCCTCTAATTCCACGGTCGTCATTAGCCATTGGGAGCCGCCGCGGGAGGGTTGGTTGAAACTGAATACAGACGCCTGTTTCTGGGACTCGACAGGGGCAGCTTTTGCGGGTGTTATCGCGAGGAATTGCCGGGGTGAGTGCATTCTGGCCTCTGGCATTAGGCTGCCGGACTGCAACAGTGTAGAGGAAACTGAAGTTTTGGCTGGTTTGACAGGCGTTTGGCTCGTCAGAGATTACACAACGTTGCCGGTAGCGTTTGAAGCTGATTGTTTAAATCTGATTAAAGGTTTGCAATGCACTCACGAGGATTTATCGGCGTTGCATCACCTTTATAAGGAATTCCGAGCTGCTCTTCAATTCCTTCCGGGTTTTTCTTTAAAACATGTAAAGAGAGTTTGTAATACTGCTACCCATGAGTTGGCTCAGATAGCTTACCGGATCCCAAATTGCCCTGTTTGGGTGCTTGAAGATCCTCCGGGTCTAACTGAGATTTTAGCAAAAGATTATACTATGTTCCAATATGATTTACTATAAAAGCTCTCTTTACTCAAAAAAAAAGCTAGAGAAGAAACTCTCACGACGTGAGGCACGCAGCTTGCTCTAGCCAAAAAGGAAAATGAAAATAAAAAATGAAGACGTCATGGAGCGTTTCAACGGTGGAGTTACTGGAAACGCGGTGGGTCCACATGTCATGCCAGATGACACGCAGCAGTCGACATGTCATGCCAGGTACCCAGCAGGGTGTCACGCCAGCTATATCACGTATAGTGGCACTAGTGTAATACGACCCACTGATTATTAATATGACTGGTACAAGATCGAGAAGAAAGCTAGGGCTTTCTTATTTTACGAGTTCGTTATTTGCTCATCTAATCTGCCGTTGCCTCATTATAAGGAAGAACCAAATAAGAGACGGATTTAGATGACTTTTACGGGATCACAAGTCCACATTTTTTTTTAAAGAGTATGCATTGTTCCTTAAATAGAGACCTTATCAAAACTAAAAATCATCTTCTACGGTCAACTGTCCCAACGGTGCATTCTGACATATAGCCCATGTGGTCCATATTTTCATCTTTTTCTATCTCTCTTTCTACCTTATCTCATCCCCGTTCTCACTTTACTTTCCTCCACCGCCACATCTTGCCCCCTGGCTGCCTCTGCGCACGGCCTCGACGACGACGGCGAAGAGCCAGGTAGCCCACCCGGCGGTGACTTGCTCCCCCCCCGCGTCTTGTTTGCGAAGCCCCGCCTCACCTTACCTCTGCGTGTGCGCGCCGTCGCGACAATCGCGACCGTTGCTCCCTCTTCACTGGTAGGAGGGTTCTGGAAGTGGGAGGCGGGGGCGGCGTTGGGGCTAGGGCTGGAGGGCCGGGGCTGTCCCGTTGCTGGCCGCCAAGCAGCTCATCCCGCCGCGCGTCCTCCAGTGTCGCCTGCGCCGGAGGAGGGCGCCATGGTCCAGCGGCCGTTTGCCGGACCAGTGCTTTTTTTGCTATTTTTGATTTTTTTTAGAACTTAAATGCTCCAATTTCTAAGTAGAAAGATTAAAATGTTCTTTTCTTGTAGAAAGCTGATGAAGCTTCAATTGCATTTTTTGGTGCTTTGATTTGTTGGAAGTTGAAAACTCCAGTAGAAAGTTGGATTGTTTTTTGTAGAAAGCCGATGAACAAGTTGAAAGCTTGATTTGGCTAGTAAAAAGTTTATTTTGTTCTTGTAGAAAGCTAGGGCATAAAAAGCTGTAAGCTTAATGAAATTTAGCTGAAAGCTTTTTGATTTTTAAGCTGGAAGTTAGATGACATTTGGTTAAAAGATCGCGAGATACAAGCTGTTGGAACGAAAATTACGCCCCCCTTCCATCAAAACCTCGTATGACTGCTAAAACGCAACAGATCCATGCTAGAAAAATATAGTCAGGCGATATGTCATGTCAAGTATCACGCACGACCGTAGTGACAATAAAACCACATATTAGTAATACTACTATTCGTAAACCACATATTGGTAATACTACTATCGTACTAATACAAAGAGAAGAGGTGGCAGAAGGGTTGTTCACGCTATAGACAACTTTGATCTTTTTGACGGTTGCATCAAATAATTCTTTTAGTAATTTAATTAGCCAAGCAATTTTGTTGTTATTTTGAAATAATGCAGTGCAGATAGTTTTTTGAACAAATGTACATTTTTCACGCTACAGGTTGACCTAATAGTATTATATTGCAAAGTTTGTATGTACCTCAATTATAACTTCCCATATGAATTAAAGCGCGAGCAAGAGGAGTTCGTTATTGGATGTCCAATCAGCAGTTGCCTCCTTATAAAGAATAAACAAACCATATGAGGATCCGCACGAGTCTTTTGTGATAACAAGCCCTATAGTTTTTTTTTAAAACGAGAATAGCAATAGTTTTTTTTTACAAATAGAGACCCATAGGTATATTCATCTCTTCTATAGGTGAAATTGCCACTACTTTGTGGAAATAGGTAAAAATTTATTTTGTTTTCCAATCCTTTGATTTTACCATTTAGAAATGGTCCCAAACACTATCTTTTTTCTACCTTTCATAATCCATTTATTTTCACCTTTCAGCTTCCTTTCCCACAGTAGATTTTCTTTTTGCTTCTCCTCGATCCCCTAGAAAAATTCCCCCCAAACAAAACAGGGAGGCACGCGACGCACCCCACACACACCCTTCAACGCCACGGCCGCGGCCACCACCACCCCTCTCTCTCTCTCTCTCTATCAGTGTCCACCCATACACAACACACAGACTAAGCTGCGCGCGCTCCGCATGGCCGAGGCGAAGGGCTCCTCCTCCTCCTCCTCCTCCGGCGGCGGCGACTTCGTGGGCGTAGTCCCGCACGGGTTCCAGGCGCTCCTCGCGTCCGTGGGCGCGCCCGCGCCAGGCGCCCCGAACGTGCACCTGCACCACCAGTATAACCCCGCCGGCCTGATCCACCCGGCGGCGCCGGTGCCAATGCCGGTGCCAGCGCCGCCGTCCCCGTACGCGCCCCAGCTCACCGTCCGGACGCCGCCGCCGCAGCAGCAGCAGCAGCACTGCGCCCAGTCCAACCTGCCGCCCGGTACGTCATACGCATCATACACGCTGCACCGTCATCGGCGCGCGGCGCTTGCGGGGTTCCGCACGCGCCGATCATCTCCGTGATCGATCCTTTCCCCTCTCCAGGGTTTTCTTCTAGGTCGTTCTAGGGTTTTGATGCGTCCGCGGATCTGCGTGTGGGCTCGTGGCGCCCCTTCGGCGGCTAGATGTGAGATCGATCCGGCGTCCTCTTCGTGCGGCCTCATCGTCGCTATTTGCATTTTAGCTAGGGTTTCTGTCCTCGTGAGGATTGCGTAAAGATCGTCTCCAAGGTTTCAGAGCTGATGCAACACATTGGATATAATTCTCTTGCAATCCTGACCACTTCGGCAGGAGAGGATCACTGACGAAGATCATGCCAAGCCAAATTCTGCACCTTTTTTTGCTGCATAATCTACGTCCTAGATCATATCAGGGCTTTCTGTTCGTAGCCATGTAAATCCTTGTACTGCGTTTTCTTTAAAAAAATTCCTTGTAGATCAATCATATATAGCATTAATTTGTATTACATATACATCATCATCTTGCTAGGGAATGTTAATCTTGCAGACTCTTGATATGCTTCACATTGCTAGCTAGTTCTTTCCTCCTTGTTGTGTTTGTCTAATGTGACCTTGCTTCTGCTTGCCTGTTCTTCAGGAGGATACCAATATTGGCCGTCTGGCTCCCAAAACGACGTTGCGGCGCAGCAGGTTCCAAGAGGTTTTGCTGATTGGACGGTGTACAACAGCGCATTCGTGTCTGTTGCCTGTGGCAGCAGCATCAGCAACAATGGCTATCATCAAAACTTGAGGCCATGCACCACTACATGGCCTAATTACATGCTGAGGAACCCTTGCTACAGTAACTACCCTCCCGTTGTACAGGATCACCAAGCTCCTTCCTACCACACCAACAACCATGAGCAAGATCCAGGTATATATGGCCTTCAATAAGTGGAATTTGTATATGAGTGGATATTTTGTGGTTTTCTTTTTTTGAAAATCGGATATTTTATGGTTATGGAGACGAGATATGAGAGAAGGGATCACTGGGTTTTGCTTGGGCTCCCTAATACAATGGGAAATTTGTAACAATCTGAGTGTGGAAAAGAGGTCTAAAGAATTATATATACTTTGTCGACTAGTTACCAATAGCTTATCTCCCTCGTCATAACTACAAGCCATGTGCCCCTATCTATATATACCTGCCTAGTGCCGGAGGGTCAAGGAAGTTGGCATACACGCAAAATAGGGTCATAGGGGTCTTTTCCTCTCATGAGATTCTTTAAAGACCCCTCGTATACCTACGTGGCTATATAGAATTGGTTTACTCTAGGTGGAGATAGGTCGACGATGCTCTTAGCCCACTGCCTGCTCTCAGTGGGACCCATGAATGTACAAAGGGTATAAAAATATATTTTATTTTTATAAGGCCTAAAAATATATCATGAGATTCGCCTCTAGTTTTAATAACTAAAACACCTCTCAAAAGTCACCTAAATATGTGGTCCCTCCTTTGTTGTTCTTATTGAGGGCCCGAACCGATTGAAGAGCGTGTCACCCAAAGGTATTTCTTTGGGATCAATGTCTCCTATCGGCCTAATGATAGTTGAGAGGTGTGGGGGCTCCTCGACCATAGATATTCTACAGTTCAGTAAGATTTCTATGACAGTACGAAAGTAGTAAGTTTAGGTTTACTTTCTGTTTGTTTATTCTTTATTTGCGGAACCTCTTTTTTATCTTGTTTAATTAAGAAAATGAGAATACATAAAAGGAGCTGTGTATCGCTCATAAAGGAGAATTGCACTTCGAACGCACTACCTAACTAACCATCACAACCTTGTGCAATGTTTTGATGGTGGCTCCATCTTTTTAAATTTTACAAATCTGCTAGAGCTGGGTTGAATTATGAAACTTAGTATTTGTAGTTCAATTTGTTTGATATGCAAGGTTTTGTACTATTTAGTTCAGCATGGCCTTCAATCCAGTAGGGCTTTAGCAGGGCATAGAACATGAAGACTCCAAGAGCAAACAAATTGTGTGAATCCAACGGTTCACATCCTCACTCCCAAAATTCTGAATCATATTGCCATATTATCTGTAGTACCATAATATGCCGGGCTAGTATCCAAGTCTTATATTCCATTGACTAAAATGCCATGCATGTCATGTATTTGGAAAAATGTAGCAACTACTTGTGCATAGTTTCACTTGTGCATTGCTTCACTCTGTGAGCATCTTATGGTGCAGGTTTTGCATCTAGCTTTAGGGTGGATCCACCATTAGCACCTGCTCCACGTTTTCTACCATTGTCTCCAGCATCAAACAATGGCTCTTCTGCGCAATTCTTCAATGAAGCCACATACAGACCGAAAGTAGTGAAGAGTGAAGCTACGTACACCCAGAAAGTGAAAAATTCAGAGGTAACAATAGGACTCATTCAGAGTATGCTGATACATTTGGACTTAGCATGAGTAGACCTGATATGAGATTTCTCCAGGATCCACCTGACATGGAAAGTGAAAACAGTGATGAACTAGATCACACTCCGGTTGATGACCTTCCAAACTTGAATCAGAACCATGAAAGTTTGACTGTTGTAAGTAACACGATGTGTTGATGCATGACATGCTTCCTGAATCCTATTTACTGCACTATACATGATATTCTCTGTTGCACATGATATGCACTACATAACTTGGTAAAGTTATTCTGCATTAACCATATTTTTTACTTGACATGCTTCCTGAATCCTATTTAATGCACTATACATGATAAGCTATTCTGCATTAACCATTATTTCAGGGTTAAATATTTCTTCTGCTATAAGATCGTTAAATAAGTTCTCACATTTTTAGAGAGTTGGATATTAGCATATTTTGTGTCTCTACGCATTGTACTCTCCGTCATGAACTAATCTATATTTAGTTTGTACTAATCATTTTCTATGTGTGCTAGACATTGAGACTTAATTAACAATTTAAGTGATAATTGAATCCATACCACATTGACTATATTCTATATATGGTGACACTATAGATTAGATTTATTAAGGTGCGAAATGAAGGTATGGTATAGTAAAGATGACGAAAATATAGAAATCTCAAAGCATGAACCGACATTGGATCTATGGTATAGCCCACGGGGGCAATGGCATATTTCCCTTATATAGTAATGGCAAAACCATTAATTTCATAAGACTGATGGCAATTATTCCACAAATTTACAACTAATCGATTCTATCTTTAGCCTCTTATTGTGCAAACAACTAAAACATGATGGTCTTGTGACAAGGAGTAGCAAAATATGCTAACCACCCTCGAGTAGTCAAATCACTTGCTGAAATTTACAGTGTCTTCCCTCTGAACTAATTCTGAATTTGTTCCTGCAAATCTGTTTTAACAGCGGTTCAACTGTAGAGAATACCGTATTGTTGTGCGCAAGGATTTGACAAACAGTGATGTTGGAAACATTGGAAGAATTGTGCTGCCGAAGGTATTAACTAATCGACAAAAATGTTATCTGTGAGCTAAGATTGTGCTGTGTACTGTCACTATCATCTAAATTTTGCAGAGGGATGCAGAGGCTAGTCTTCCAGCATTGCTTGAGAGGGACGGTATGATGCTGAAGATGGATGACTTCAAGCTGCCAGCTACATGGAACTTTAAGTACAGGTGATCTTATCGTATTATTGCATATCACTAGGCTCGACGAGGTTGTGGCGTTTGTGCCAATCACTATTTCAGGATTAAATATTTTTTCTGCGATAAGATCGTAAAATGGAAGTTCTCACATTTTTAGAGAGTTGGTATATCCGCCTGCTGTTCACTAATTCAGCCATACCACACTGATGCAAAGATACTTTCCAGGTTCTGGCCTAACAACAAAAGCAGAATGTATATCTTGGAAAGTACCGGTATGTTTGAACATTGAAGTAAACACTTGAAAAACTTGTATTTACAGATGCTGATGAATTGCACTGTCTTATTCTCCTCAGGAGAATTTGTGAAGTCTCATGGTCTCGAGGCAGGGGACATCTTCATCATCTACAAAATCCCAGAATCTGGCCAATTTGTACGTCAAAACTCCAATCTCGATCCACTTCCTCTTGTCAGTGACAATCTACTCAACATTTGATTTGCAAAGTCAGCAACTCTTTTGATACTATTAGTCGAGTGTCAATAGCCGTCCCGAAATTGCATAATTGTTTGTTGCTTTATGCCATTACGCCTTTTGTGCTCTCTTGAAGCTTGTCCGTGGGGAGAAGGCCACTCAGCAGAATGCTCCCCTACTCTGTCCAGAATGCACGGAGGAAGGCAACAGTAGTGAGGAGTGCGGGTTCTCCATGAGCCTGCATGCCAAGAGAACCTGATCGATGGCAGTATGGAAGCTTCATTATCTTCAGCTCAGCACCAGAGATCAGCATCAGATGGAGGTGGTGCATGTTGCGTAGTTAGAGAACATCGAAAAGCGTTGTCGAGAAGAGCGCCTGAATTATGAGCGAATGAGCCATTGTCATGTTGTAGCATTGGAACTGAATTCAGCCAGAAGTCCCAAGCCTCTAATAGCAAGTGGCAGCTCTGGCCGAAAGAAAACCTATTTCCAGTTTGTGGGTAACTATTTGCCGCAGCATGTAGCTGGTGTTTGTTATGTATTATACAAAAATAATGTCACCTGTTGTGCTGTACTTCATTTGGATGATTCTTATAGTGCCTCTCAGATTTTGCACTTGTAGGATGTCTTGATTTTCATCTCTGAAGTTGCTAGATTTTCTGGAGAAAGAAAGAAAGAAATTGCATCAGAATGTCCTTTATAAAACCAGCAACACAGCTGTGAGAAGTCAGCCATAAA
Organism: Stipa capillata; assembly: GCA_019208055.1. Taxonomy (NCBI): domain Eukaryota; kingdom Viridiplantae; phylum Streptophyta; class Magnoliopsida; order Poales; family Poaceae; genus Stipa; species Stipa capillata. The sequence goes on from JAGXJF010001436.1 coordinate 139,829, forward strand.
ACATCAAAATTGGCTCACTGTTCCAGATAGCTAATGTTGCGATTGGAATTGGCTGTAGTTTATTTATTTATTTATTTACAAACTGGACTTGGTTGTAGTATGTTCTATCTTTTCAACAGGGAAGGTTAAGGTTTCAGTGAGATAAGAGTTGATGGGACGACCTAAGAACAACCTATTTGTCTAATTGACCATGACTCCCACATAGGTGCAGTTGCATAGAATTTAAAGTACAACGGAAAACATAGTAAAACATAAGTCCTGTAACATCTATGAGCATAAGTTTTTTTCAAAAAAGAACAACATCTATGAGCATAGAAACTGGGAGCTGGCTATGACGGAATTATACACTACCAGAAACCGGAATATCAGTGACGGCCCGCATATTTTAGTGACGGTGCAAACAAAAACCCACAGAAAAATCAATATCCCTGTCGGTGCATATTTCCCCGTCATGGAAATAAATTTCTCCGTGGGTTATAAGTGAACCGTCAAGGATATGTTATATTTCTGTCGGTTCTAACCCACACAAAAATTTGTTAGACTCGAGAAGCGAAACCACGCTAAGTTTTCGCCTGCTTACCCGGCCGAACTTTTTTTTAAATATTATTTTTAAAATAAAATATTCGAGGTCTATATGTCTGGTACCGGAAATTGCAAAAATATGCCCCTGTCGGCCGACCGTCGACCGGTTGGAGGCCTGTCGGCCAACGGTCGACCGACAGGTCGGTATCGGCCCACCGGAGACCGATTGGGCGCCGAAAGGGTCAACAGCGCCTACAGCGCCTTGATTTGACTTGATTTGATGCGGCAGCGACTTGATCTGATGCGGCGGGACCCGTGCGGGGCCTGTCGTCCGACGGTTGGACGACAGGCTCCCAGTCGTCCTACGGTGGACCGACTGGAGCCCAGTCGTCCAACTGTGGACCGACAGAGCCCCACCCGATGCAATGCAGTGCCTGTTTATTTTTTAAATTTGCTGTAAGCTTTTTGAACTTCCGCAATGCAGTGCCTGTTTATTTTTTAAATTTGCTGTAAGCTTTTTGAACTTCCTGCGCGTTATGTAAAGCAGTGCCTGTTTTTTTTTGCACTTGCTGCGTTAGGTAAGCAGTGCCTGCTTTTTGCACTTCCTGCGTTGGTCGGCCGTGATTGCAGTGTAAGCAGTGCCTGTTGTTTTTTCACTTCTTGCGTTGGTCGGCCATGATTGAAGGATTTTTCGCCTTTACATCACCTGCAGTACATCACCCAGTGTATCATTTCTCTATTTATACATCTCTTGCCTGTCTCTCCTTCTTCACCCATGCACGAGAAATTTATAAGCTCAGGGGAGGAGTTAGGATTCGGGAGGAAGGTGAGAAGAAAGAAATTTTCGGAAAGGATTAGGGTTCGGGAGGGATCTCGGCTGTGGGTCACGTGTGAGGTAAATAGTAGGAAAATTTTTTTTAGTTTTCTCGAAGTAGTAACTATGACCGTATTGCAAAATGGCAGGAATGGCCTCATCTGGTGCTGACGAGATGCCGAAGCAGAAGATGGTTGCCGACTTGCCCGCAGGTGTCGAAGTTCCCCTTTGCTGGTGCCAAGATCCGTGCAGACTGATGAAGTCGGATGAGTTCGGCTACACGTACGGAAGAAGGTTCTTCATGTGTGCTAACTACGACGAAGAGCCACCGAAGTTTGGCATGTCCAGACGGAGTGAACTGGTAAAACTCGCACATACCCGCATTTCTAACACGATGCAATACTATGGTAACAGTCGTTTGCTTGCAGTCTCGACCTACTATATGTGACTACATACAGTGGCTGGACGTTACCCAATCGAAAGAGGATGAGGAAGAACTCATGTGGAAGGTTAACTGTGCTCGAGGTCGGATTCAGGAACGTATGCACGAGGCAGAGGAGGAGGAGAAGAGAAAGCGTTGGCAGGAGATGCAACGCAAAGAGAAGGAGGAGGCGGAACGTCGAGCTGCGGAGGCACGTGAGGCCGAAAGGGCGAGGAAGCGCGAGCTGGCGCGTCGCGCGAAGGAAGAAGGGGAGGAAGCTCACGCTCGTCGTATGAGGAAGGGAAAATATCCTAAAGGCGCTGAGTAGTTATTTTAATATTGTATTAGGTTGTTCGGCTGTACGTGAATGTTATCGTACCCTGTTGTCACGCCCTGATGATGTTTCGAAGTTTTCGAATAAATAAACGAAGTGTTCCATGCAATTCAGTACAACTAAAGATAGTCAAAATGCAAAAGAAAATGGTGCGAGTGTACGGCTAAAAAAGAACTAGTCATGCTCGTCTCCCTGCTCATGTCCTCCTGGGCCTCCCCGTGGTGCGGCGGGTGGGGCGGCTCTACGAGTACGAGGACGTGGTCTCTTGCGAGGGCCGGACAGTGTCAAGGGCTGTACCGGCCGTGGCTGACGGTGACCCCTGCCCAAAATCGGCTCAGCCGACTGACGAGGTGGCGACTGCGTGACCTGCGTGGGTGGTGGCGGTGGAGTCTGAAATCCCGGGAAGTGAGGAACAATCCCAGAAGCGTCCGCTTGGCTCCACATGTCGCCGTACTCAACAGTATCTGGTGAACCCGCAAACGCCACAACGGGAACCACGTCACCTATATTAACCAATCGTATTTAGTAATACAATCCAAGAAAATACTAAGACCATATTAGTAATACGGTTTTACCTGTGGCGTGGAGCATCATGGACTGGTGATGCCACGACGAGCCACCCGCCTGTGTCGGGAGAGGTGGTGCTGGCTGGCGTGTCGAGTATGGCTGGTGATGCCATGCCGAGCCACCCGCCTGCGTCGGGAGAGGTGCTGCTGGCTGGGGTGACGAGTGTGGCTGGTGATGCCAAAACGAGCCACCCGCCTGCGTCGGGAGAGGTGGTGTAGGCTGCGGTGACGACTGTGCGTGGTGATGCCACGACGAGCCTCCTGCCTGCGTCGGGAGAGGAGGACGTGGCTGGACTTGCGGGTGTGGCTGCCACGACGACGAGGAGTGCCGTGGGGGACGGTGCGCATGACGAGTAGACCGTCCTGGAGCGACGTCTGAAGCGCGCGCACAGGTCAAAGTCTCGTAGATCTTTCGAAGCTTGTCGTTCAGACGTCGCCACGCGGATCGATGATCCGATGGACTGATGTCAACCCCCATCTCAAGTCGGTTAAGAAGTGCGGCAACCTCCTCCTGAGCCTCAAGCGTCATTTGCGCCTGTAAATGCGAAAGGATTATTGTTACTTGCTCAGGACTTCTGCAAATACGAAACAATGAAAATTGCGACACTTACCGCGTGGTGCCTGACGCCAACAACAGAAGCAGCCGGGTAGTGATCCGACGTGCGGCCCTGCTGCATCTCATCTGGGTCGGCACGTGGTACGTAGAACAACCGCGTACCGGGCCGGTACCACTGGAGGTACACATCGTACTCGGCCGGATCGAAGGCCGTGTCCTCGTGCCAGAGATCTGCGCTTGCCGTCGTCCACTGCTCGACAAACGGCGCAAGGTTTCGTGCCCACGTTGTTGCCGTCTTGTTTCCACCTTTACGGCTGTACCTACATTTTCATGATTATTGGTACGAAGTGAGCAAAAACTATGTTTCAATACTATTATCTGACATTAAAACATTATGTACTCTTACCTGTGGATGTGAGGCTGAAGCAAGGGCGGTGCTGGGGGAGGACACATTTGGCGTTTCCCGAATTGACGCATCACTCGGTGCACAGCGGTTATCTCCACAGTGACGTCGAACACTACGGTAGCCTTCGTCATCCAGTAGTCCAGGTCTCTAGTACACAACAATGAAATCCCGCCAGGCGCTCGTCGCGTTAACGCGTCGACAGTGTACGGCTCCCAGATCACCTGACTATGGTGCAACGTATCGAACTGCGATGTGAAGGCTGGGTAGCAGTTCCTGACCTGTTCGCTAGCATACCGTACCTGTCGGGATTAAAAATAATTAATAACGAAACACATGAAGTATTTCTGTTAGAAACCATATTTTGTATAAAACTAACCCGTCTCCGTGTCCAGAGTGTCCCAAAAGTAGGCATGTCGATAAGGTCCCCGTGGTACGCCGTATCGTCATACGGTACATCGAACTGCACGTCTGGCCGTCCGACCGGGAATCGCTCGTATGACCAAAGCTGCAGCAAGAGTGGGCAACCCAGTACCGCCGACTTCTCGGCGCGCCTGCTGCAAGCATTGCACATGCCTCTCAAAGTGGCTGCCAGGACCGCTGAACCCCAACTCCTCTGAACTATGTCCTCGCGGCAACGGGCGTCCGCGATCTCCCGCGCTATTCCGATGTAGCGAGCGTCCACAGTGTTCACGTGATTGGACGTGAACATCACCTTGTCGAAGAGCCACAGGATATACGCCTCTAGACAACGGTCAACCTGCTGCTCCGTAAGCGCGACACCAGGGTAACCAAGCGCGCCGATCTACACGCGAAAAGTAACATCAGCAAGGTAATAGCATTTTAAACGTTGGTTCGCAATGAATAATAAAGGCAAGTGACGTTACCTGAAAGTTGCGCAACCACCGCCACATAGGCCCGTTTGTATCTCGGACCAACTCCCTGACGCCCTGAGCAACACCTGCGAAACGGGCTACTATGTCCTCGTGCCAACCTACCTGAGGCTCCAACGGTCCAACTGCGGCTCCAGCCAATGGTAGGCCCAGCAAGAACGAGACGTCCTGGAGAGTAGGCGCCATCTCTCCCCAAGGAAAGTGCAGTGTGTGCGTCTCAGGCCTCCAACGGTCCACTAAGCAGGTGATCAGTGACCGGTCGTAACCAAAACGACGAGACCGCTCGTTGTACTGCTCTCTAGGCTCGTCGTCGTCGTCATCTTGCGGCATGAGCCTCCACTCTGCCGCAGTAGCCTCAACCATCCGTGCCAGCGGTAAGAGACCCGCCCAAGCCAACCTGCCAAACAAGTACAGTATAGCAAAATTAGTGTGTCGTTTCGTAATAAAGAGTAGTTCGAAGAACGTATGTAACTACGAGACCCACCGGTCAACCCAGTCTGGGTGTATCATCCAATCCTCCTGAGGCGTGCGAGTGATGAGCACAGGGAGCTTTTCGCCCTCCTCCAGTAACCTCCCCCGGTGTCGAATGTCAACCGTAGGGTCCAGATGACGATATGTCGTCATACCTGCGGTAATAATGGATTCGTACAGATATAAACTTACGGAATCATACAAATATAAACTTACAAGTCCCCACGAATGGATACCGTGTTATGAAGACTTAACCATTCTTATAGGAAATACAAACTTACATGAAATACACGAAGGGATAAACAAAACTTACAGGAAAAAACAAACTTACAGTTCAATAATAACTTACAGGAAAACACGAAGGGATAAACAGAACTTACAGGGAAATACAAACTTACAGTTCAATAATAACTTACGGAACAAACTAAGTTGAAAGTAGAAATTATTAAATCGTATTTCAACATTCTCCTGGTGCGTCTCCATGCGCCGATGTGCTAGCGCCAGCTGCAGTATCCCCTTGTCGTTGTTTCTGTAACTCAGGACAGTATTTCATTCTATGCCCATACCTTGAGCAATGCATGCACTGTCTAGTTGGACCACCAGCCTCTGATTGGTCCATGTCGTTACGAATACGACGAACCTGCCGTCGACCTCGTCTTACCCGGAGTAGTCTGAAGTCTGGGATGTATTCCCTTTGAGCCTCGTCTACATTGTTGAAGTTGCCAACCGCATGGAATCCACTTATCTCGCCGCTCCAAGTATGCAGCACAGACTGCTTCAGATAGTATGGTGACACGAAGGAGATTGAGTCCATCCCTATTTGGCCACACGCAGCCAGCACATGAGAGCAAGGCAGGTGTAGCAGCTTCGGTTTGTTGCATGTGCACTTGTAAGTGGGCGTGGCTTCCATTCCAATTGTAACCTCATGCGTCTTCGTCTCGTTCGCAGCCCCAAAACCAGATTTATCTCTCAGACGTATCTCGTACCTCCTTTCAAGATTCCCAATGCTATAGACTGTGTGCCCTAATCCCTTTTGAATCTTCTCCTCCATGTACGTCATCACCTTCGCACAGTACGGGGTCGCAGGAAAATTATTCATATGCAGTGCAGCATTTTTGTACCTCTCTTGAAAGTACCTCACGGTGCCATGCATCGCACCCTCGACGATAGCAGTTAGAGGTAAACCCCGCTGCCCTCGCAGCACAAAGTTGTACACCTCCGCAAGGTTGGTCGTCATGATGCCGTACCTAGCGCCATGAGTGTCATGAAGCAAAGACCACTTCTCAGGAGGCTCTTTCTCTATCCACTGAGAGAAACTCTTTATTTGTTTCGCCTTCCTCCTCCTCGTACCAGGAGGGTCAATTGCTGGAATAGCAGAAAGCTCCCGTGGCTCTTCTTCCGGGCTAAGTACTACATTTTTTTTCTTGCGATCAATGATCTCGCTCTTAGTAAAGTCATCGAGCTTCCGCCACAAAGTTTTGTACTTCTTCTCCTGGTTCTGCTTGCACAGCCTCTTAAACAGATTCATAAGGCGCTTGTTCCTAAACTGGCTAAAAAAATTAGCCCCTAGATGGCGTATGCACCAACGGTTTTGCAGGTCCGGCCAAGGGTGATCTTCATCAGCCGTTGGTTCCTGGAGTGTCTTCACTGCTTTCAGTATACCAGGGTGCCTGTCGTGAATAACACATACGTTCTCTCGATTCTTCACTACTCCATGCTTAAGCTGCCTGAAGAACCATAACCAGCTCGAGAAGTTCTCACCCTCAACGAACGCCATCGCCAATGGTAGGATCTGATTGTTGCCGTCAACACCAATCGCCGTCAGGATCTGCCCCTTGTACTTGCCTGTCAGAAATGTCCCATCCACGCACAGCACTGGACGACAATGTCTGAAAGCTTCAATGCATGCACCGAAAGAGAAGAAAGCTCGGTTCAATACTTTATAGCCTGGAAAGTGCGGGCTCACCGAGTGCTCTATGTCAATATGTGTCCCTGGGTTCCGGAGGAGGAGTGTATAAAGCAGACGGGGCAGGTTGTCGTACGAGTCATAGAAGGTGCCGAAGCGCATCTCCATGGCCTTCTGCTTAGCCCTCCAAGCCTGCCCTTATGGGATATCGTACTTGTACCTGTTCTTTATGGCAACTTGTATGTGTTTTGCTTCCATGTCTTTCTTCTCCACTATCTCGCTATACATCAGTTCAGCGATGAGAGTGGATGTCAGATTGGGGTGGCGTGCTAGGACATTGCTTCTAACGCAAGTGTGTGGCACGACGTTGGTCACGACCCAATTCACTTCGTACTTGGGCACGTGGCCGTGCACCTTGCTTTCACAGCCATTAGCCGTGCATGTTAAGGTTAAATTATTTGGGGAAGAAATGTCAGTCCTGAAAACCCTCTGCGTGGACATGGCCCATTGCGTGACAGCATGCTTCAATTCTTTCTTGGTAGCATACATCGAACCAATTTGGATCTGGTTCTTGTTATATTCCCAACCAGAATCATGGCCATCATTCACAGTCATGCCACCAAGAAGTTCCTGATTCCATGCACTCGGAATCGGGGACGCATGACTGTTATCTTCGTCACCGCTATCTTCGTCGACATCTTCAGCCAATCCATCTTCATCTTCCTGTTCCATTACCTCCTGCATGGACCCGAAATCCTCTTCTTCATCCGCCTGCCCCGTGGGACCTATTTCTGCCGGTTTACTGCTCTGCCCAGCTTCAGGATTGTTCTGCTCCGCTTCGTAGTGAACTACCTCGTCCACCAGTGGTTCAGGATTGTTCTGCTCCGCTTCATACCCACCGCCTTCTGACCCGGCACCCTTCAGGATGGCTTGCACAAGTGCGACCGGAGGACTTTTTCTAGCATTGCAAACCCGCATCCACGATCTCCAGTCTCTAGTACTCTCGATCGGCAATAGGTCCCATTTAATATCATGGCAAGACTTGGTAAACACTGCCTGAATGGTCACAGCATATACTGCAGGATCCATCGAGAAGGTACGTGTAAGCCAGTGATTGGCTTCCTTAAAGTTGAGCCTCTCCGGATCGGATATAGGCAAATCAACATGGCTGAATTCACTAAGATCAACCCCACTATGATTCGAACGTACAATCCCAGGACCATAGTACACCGTCATATTTACTACCTCCGACATACCTACTGTAACATAAATTTATATCTTCGTCACATACGTAGTAAGACATGCAGTTATATTACGAGAACTTTTTTTATAAATATTATTTTTTTAGAAAAAATTTCAGAATTTATAGGTTTATTTGAAAAAATCACAAAATTAGCACCCTGTCGTCTAACGGTTGGACGACAGGAGGCTTGTCGTCCAACCGTTAGACGACAGGGGCCAGTCGGCCATTTGTGAAACGAGATGACCTATCGTTCAACGGTGGAACGACATCCCGAGTACTTTAGCAGCGAGTACTGTAGCCGTAACAGTACTCATATCTTCGATTTTTTTTACTTCTTCCAAATCATCTCGTGCATTAAATCTTAGTAGAAAAATGGATCATTTACAGGCCCATGTATCCACAGGTGCGATCGGATTTCAAATCCGTACACCGGGTTTCGAATTGCTATAAATTTGAGTGGTTTTTACCCAATTGCTATAAATTTGACCACTCAAATTTATAGCAATTCGAAAACCGGCGCACGGATTTCACAGGTGCGATCGGATTTCAAATCCGTACACCGGGTTTCGAATTGCTATAAATTTGAGTGGTTTTTACCCAATTGCTATAAATTTGACCACTCAAATTTATAGCAATTCGAAAAACCGGCGCACGGATTTGAAATCCGATCGCACCCGTAGATACATGGGCCTGTAAATGATCCATTTTTCTACTAAGATTTAATGCACGAGATGATTTGGAAGAAGTAAAAAAAAATCGAAGATATGAGTACTGTTACTGCTACAGTACTCGCTGCTACAGTACTTGGGATGTCGTTCCACCGTTGAACGATAGGTCATCTCGTTTCACAAATGGCCGACTGGCCCCTGTCGTCTAACGGTTGGACGACAAGCCTCCTGTCGTCCAACTGTTAGACGACAGGGTGCTAGTTTTGTGATTTTTTCAAATAAACCTATAAATTCTAAATAAAAAAATTTAAAAATAATATTTATGAAAAAACTGCTATATTACGACGCGCGACCGCTAAATTCTTTCGTGCTAAATGTAGGTCGAGTACATGCTTACAGCGTGTACAAGGGTGATCCGGAACACACCAGGATTATCAACCGATAAATCGGGATAGAACTTTTAGCACGATCGAATGCAACGGTCAACACAAACACGTAATAATTAACCTAACTAAATAACAACATTATGCATGTCTCATAATTATTAATTAGGTCGACCTAACTTAACCTCATTTTTTTTCGGACGTCTAATCGATTCTACTTATTCTATTCAACGAGACCTAACTAAACTATAAATTTAAACTTATTCAAAACATCGTAATTAAATATCTACATAGCCCTAATAATCTTACTAACTTTTTTATACATAAATAACCATACTAATTATACTAAATAAGTACAAAACATCATAATGAAACTATGATAACAAGTACAATCATAATAATTTATATTTACATACAGACACCGGCAATGAGCATAATAATCATACTAATAATTATACTAAATATGTTTTAATAATTAACCGTGGATTCTACTTATTCTATTCGACGAGACCTAACTAAACTATAAATTTAAACTTATTCAAAACATCGGAATTAAAAATCTACATAGCCCTAATAATCTTAGTAACTTTTTTATACGTACATAACCATAGTAATTATACTAAACAAGTACGAAACATCATAATTAAACTATGATAACAAATACAATCATAATAATTTATATTTACATACAGACACCGGCAATGAGCATAATAATCATACTAATAATTATACTAAATGTGTTTTAAAAATTAACCGTGGATTTAGCGAGCTCACCTCCTCTTCTTTCCCGCGGGCACACCTCCTCTCCCTTCTTCCTTTCTTCCTTTATAAGACACCGGCAATGAGCATAATAATCATACTAATAATTATACTAAATGTGTTTTAAAAATTAACCGTGGATTTAGCGAGCTCACCTCCTCTTCTTTCCCGCGGGCACACCTCCTCTCCCTTCTTCTTTTCTTCCTTTATAAGACACCGGCAATGAGCATAATAATCATACTAATAATTATACTAAATGTGTTTTAAAAATTAACCGTGGATTTAGCGAGCTCACCTCCTCTTCTTTCCCGCGGGCACACCTCCTCTCCCTTCTTCCTTTCTTCCTCTTCTTCCTCCCCCTTTCTTCCTTTCTTCCTCTTCTTCCTCCCTTTCTTCCTCTTCTCCTCTCCTCTTCTTCCTCCCTTTCTTCCTCTTCTTCCTCTGTTCTTCCTCCCTTTCTTCTCTTCTCCTCTTTCTCTTTTCTCTGTGGACTGCGGGATGGATTTGAATGCTGCGGGAGGGGAATAAATCGGCACCCAAGGCGCTGGAATCACGGGCGCAGGCGCTGGAGTCACGGGCGCAACGTTTAGGGCTCTGTCGGTCCACAGTTGGACGACTGGGCTCCAGTCGGTCCACCGTAGGACGACTGGGAGCCTGTCGTCCAACCGTCGGACGACAGGCCCCGCACGGGTCCCGCCGCATCAGATCAAGTCGCTGCCGCATCAAATCAAGTCAAATCAAGGCGCTGTAGGCACTGTTGACCCTTTCGGCGCCCAATCGGTCTCCGGTGGGCCGATACCGACCTGTCGGTCGACCGTTGGCCGACAGGCCTCCAGTCGGTCGACGGTCGGCCGACAGGGGCATATTTTTGCAATTTCCGGTACCAGACATATAGACCTCGAATATTTTATTTTAAAAATAATATTTTAAAAAAAAGTTCTACCCGGCCAATATTCGGACGAAGAAAACCTAAAAAACCTCACGGCCCTCAATCCCCTTCTCCGCCCAGCTCTATCCCCGCCGCCTACACCTCCCGGCCGGCCCTCTCCTCGCCGCCCCACCTCCCGCCACCTCCCGCCAGATCCACCTCCCGCCGCTCCGCCGCCCACCGCCTCCCGCTAGATCCACCTCCGGGCCTCCCGCCGCCCCACCTCCCCGTCGCCCCGCCGCTCCACCTCCCATCGACCCACCGCTTCGCCCCGCCGCTTCACCTCCCGCCGCCCTGCCTCCCCGCCAGCTCCACCTCCCACCAGATCCACCTCCGGGCCTCCCGCCGCCCCATCGCTCCACCTCCCGTCGCCCCGCCGCTCCACCTCCACTTCTCGTCGAGCCAGCGCCACTCCCCCCGTCCCCTCCCTCACACCGTCGCCCCACCCCTGCTCCTCCCACATAGCGCTGCCACGTCGGGAGCATGACCCCCAACCCCCAAAATCCATATCCTCCCTCGTGTTAGGTTGAGATATTGCGACCACAGTATGCCACCAATTACTACTCCACCGCGCGGCCGAAGCCGCCGTTGATTTTGCCTCGCCACCACCGACATTGACTCCTCCGTGAGCTTGGCCCTTTCTCTCTGCTTCAAGCGCGTCTACTTCAAGCTCGTTGTTCCATTCAAGACAAGTTCGTCATCACCTCTTCTATTTCCAGATCTAGAACAATTAGCGGAATAATTAAACTGTGACCTGTGCCTGTGAGGGACGGACAGGAGGTGCGGGATTAGGAGGGGATGGGGTTGGATCTGAGGAGCAGCAAGAGGATTGAGGATTGAGGATATATTGTAATTGCACTGAATTTCTATCCTAGGATCTGGCTAGCTATGAGAATTAGTAAACAAAATTAGAGTAACATATTAAGGTCCATTTCTGAATGGGATTCAATGCTGTGTGACTGATTACTAGCAAAATGGTTCAGTAATTCTTTGGAACGTACTTAGTTATTCAGTTAAGTTATCTAGTTGTTGACTTAACTTGGCACTTAACTTTCCACACGAACTTCTTTGCAGATATGGTGCAGATACCTTAGTGGATAGCGTCTTTATGAGACCGGTGAGCTTGTCTGAAGCTGAGATGTGTTAATGTGTACCTGTGCTCATTTAATCTCATGTAAATCCATCTCTGTTTAATATGCCTGTTGCAAAGCACAAGAATGTCATGCTAACATTGGTAGAGAACATGTTGTCTTTGACGACATCATTGGCTCCTTCCAAGAATATAGGTGGACATGTCAAAGGGCTGCTCATCTCTTTTGACTACTGCAAGAATTTTGAATGATTTTAAGTTAGACTGGTGCATCTGCATGTCTGTGGCTCCATAGTTGGATGCATGAACTTGATGCCTCATCTCAGAGATCAGTGCACGAGCCTTTGCTCGCCCAACCAGTCTCTTCTTTTGCTACTGTGTGCATGGTTTCTAAGTTTTGGACAAAATAGCTTAATTAGCTTTTTGTGTGTATAAATTTCACTCCTCTGATAATTTGTGTTGGAGAGTTATTTATGTAATAGAAGAAGAAAAATTACAACGGAGTTCTGATTATTCAAAAAATGAAGCACGAATAAAGAAAAGTTCTTTTGGTTCTTTAAATTTAATTTTTAGTGACATCTATTGTAGCTTTGCAAGCTTCAGGTTAGAGTACAATTGTGCCCAGTATCTAAAACTACTATATACCTATACAATCTTTTTTTGTAGCTCTATGTTTCCATGCACCTATACCATTTGAGGAATAAAATGGTGTATATATATGTGTGTTTTTAATTTGAATAGGCAGTTTAGTGTTAAAAAACCTTATCCATTGCAAGTTTTGTGTGAGATCATACGGATGCAGTAATTTGAATCTGCTTGTGACCTTGAGATATTTCAATATCCTTGTTATGATGATGAAATTGCAGTGTTTTGTCTATTATTTGGTGTTATTTTCTGTTCTAAGTGTAGCTGAAATTTGTGTGTTTCCAAATATACCTGTTTTCTTGTAGTGTGGATGCTGTGAAATTATACTATGAGAATCAAGGGGAGCTTATTGATGAAAAAATTGCATGTCCAAGAGTACTTGAATATGAACAGTAATTGAACAAGTGCAGAACAACATGTAAGTTGACTAACTATTTACTCTTACTCTTTTATCTGAATAACAACCGGCCATTGTACATAAAGAGACAGTGGAAAAGGAGAACTGATATCTTTTGATATGTCAGAATGGAAACAAGCAAAGCAGAAGTGAGCAAGTGGCCTCATGTTGATTCTTGTAACAGGACATATAGCATGAGTCTCTTAGATCAATCTGTCTTATTGGTAAGGTCGTTACATGACTTGTAGTGTTTTTTTATTTCTTATTTTGCTATTTTGTTAGGAAGCTAGGACTGAAATCCTGATTTTTTTTCCTATTGGCTATTAGCTTCAGATTCTGAGAGTTTAGACATTTGGCTGTACATATTGTCCAAAAGTTTAAGCTTGTAGAGGTTGGTAATAGTTTTGAGCTTGAGATTTTTGAGCTATTGGCTTCGGATTTCTTATTTTATTGGTTTTTGAGATATTGTCCAAAAGTTTAAGCTTTTGAGCTATTGGCTTCAGATTTCTTATTTAAGCTGTAGATATAGGTTGGTAATAGTTTTGACAGAGTGCAGAACATATATGACCCGCCTATGCAAGTAATAAGACATCTTGCTTTGTGATAATCTAATTAATTATGTATATGGCATTTTCTCTAATGACAGTCTGATTAATTTTTTCCTTGTACAGGGGACTAACTCATCTCATGCCAGTTCCCAAGCGGTTAATAGCAACACCCATGGCGCAGAATGTGGTGCGAATATCGTCGACGGCGACCGCTTTGCGAATCTTGATAGCAACACCATTAGTGCCCATGGCGCCTATAGCTCGTGTATACTTTAGATTGTGTGATTGTGTAAACTGATTGTGTATATATATGGTAATGGTGCCATTTTTTTGAACTGTGTGTTCTACTCTTATGGATGTGTGCCATGTTTTGAATATATGTAGAAGATAATTTTTTTTGCAATATATGGTTGCATGTAATTTTCTGACAGTGCTCAGCCCGACAGGGAATAAGAACAAACCTGAGAAATCAACTATTTTTCCCTGACGGCCAAAGTACACAGGAATATGTACATAACTCTGACGGCAGTTAACTGACAGAAATTACTATTTTTCTATAGGTTATGACCGTTCCCCGACGGTCACCGTCACTATTTCCCTGACGGTTCACCGTCACTATTATGCATTTTCCCTGGGATTTAAATCTGACAGGATTTTTTTTATCTCTGAGGGTGACTGTCAGAATGCACCGTCAGGGCTAATATCTCTGACGGGGAACCCTCGGGCAAATTCTTTTTCCCTGTCACGCTAGACCTGACGGCTATTCCCTGACAGTTCCCCGACAGGGATAATATCCCTGAGGGTATAATCTATTTCCCTGAGGGTTTTTGGCCGTCACTAATATTCCTGTTTCTGGTAGTGATACTGTATTTTCTTTTCTAAACTCTTAAGGACGGAACCGTGGGCACATTATTAAGTTTGCTTCAATTCTGTAAAATTCCAATATGATTATTGTGATCTTACTTGTCACCGTCTTTTTGTATACACCACTTTCTTTTCCTGCTTTAGAATATATGTACTAGTTTGACACTGGGGAGAGAAGAACTGGAGGAGTGAGAATTTCAGCTTGGCAAACGGCAACTCCATGCTCTGCAGGTAACAAAGCTGACACAGGTACATGTTGAGGTATCAATGCAAAATGGGTTCCTGGAGTGTGGAGTACCAGCCAACGCTCACCTAAAACATTGACCTACTACAGTATGCTATACTAGCATCTCATCATCCCATGTTTAAACCATCCAGCTCCCCACCTGATTCAGGTGACCTGAATGAGGACACTGAAACATGCACTAGCTGGGACTTGCCTTTGGACCAGGGTGCCTCACCAGCTGTTCATGAGAGCTGGAAATAAAAATAATTCTGATGCATGATCATCCAATCCAACCGTTTAATTTTTCATTTTTTTGTCTTTTAAGAGAGTTCAACTTTTCATTTAATCAGCCTAGTGAGTACTAGCCCACATGCAGGCTTAATATCCAGTGCACTAGTCAATCAGTAAGGCCCCATTTGGAACAGGGGGATTTCACTGAGAAAAAACAGTTCAATTCTCATTTGAAACTGTAAAATTTCATGTGTTCCAAACAGGGCTTAGCGGCCAAAGACACCAACTTTCCTTCAACTAAGGCATGACCATGATCACATGAACATCTTTCATTATGAGTTCTTTATTTATTTTCACTTGAGCAATGGCTCGTGAGGAGCTCTGCGGAAGACACCGAGCCCCCTTGACGGCTACGCACCACCGTAATTATTCCCCGAGACGGCGACAAGCCTAGCTAGGCCGGCGGTGGTGGGGACGACGGGTCGTCGACGACGCTGCTTTTTTTAGCCGATGCCTGGCATGCAGCAACCTCTCACATCTCAGCGGCAAGCAATCCACCCATGACCCCTCCCTGATGCATCACACCCAGGACTTAGCGGATGTATCTATCCTGCGCCCCTGCCTTCTTCACTGCACTTTGCTGATCCAGAAATCGCTTTCAAACGGATAGGATGCACAGTTCCTCGAGAGAGTACATGAAGGACGCATAAACGTGTACGTGTCCACTACACACCGCTACTAATTTTGCGGAGGTTACAAGGCCTCACGGAGCGCGGGAATGTACGGGCTACACCGCTAAGCTTTACTCGCACATACGAAACAAACCTGAATGGGTAGGAACATACACCCTCAGTCATACCACTGGATAGCTTGTCCGTCCCTCCTTATTTGACACATCTACATTGCACTGCACAACAAAACAAGATAATGAACATGTACGCTTACATACATATACACTTCTGGTGGCGAGTAGCATGAGGACCACCGGAACAAAAGGCTCTAAGCTGCTCATCCATTCTTGCTGAAACATATTATATTTCTGAAAGGATGGGAAGTGGTTGTGGCGTCGGCATACCAGTGCTCCGATGTTTTTGCAGGTTTAGTGAAGCGCTAAGCCCTGTTTTAGCATAGTTTAGTGGTCATAATTGAAGCCTAGGGCAGCTAGGTCCCTGTTAGCCTCAAGCAAAGAATATCCATAGACAAGGACTCCCTAGCTAGCTCCATGGCGCATGCACAGATGTTACTACCAGAGTGCAGAACCATTAGGATTTGTCACATCTGGTCTAGGGTTGTAGGAACCTAGCCAGGAATTCAGGGTGTAGTAGCAGGCTTTACAGAATTAAGAGCATGTGTTCAGTCCATCTGATGTTGGGACAAAATGCAGCTCATGAAATTGTGCAGTGCAGGGATAAGATGCTGGAAGAAGGAAATTTAGTTCTGATAGGTGAGATGACAGTGACAACGAAAATGCGCAATGCGCTTTCGAAACGACGGTATTTAAAGCAGGATTTGGAACCTGTTCAAGCAAAGCAACATAATGTTCTACTTCACCAAATCACAATCATGCAGTTTTGCTTGTAGCAGCGATGGTTTAGTTCATGGCCTTTTTCTCGCAATGAAAGCGGTTCAGATGCCACTTTCAGTAGCCACTAGGGACACACACTCCTCTCAGCCTCATCTCAAAGAAAAGGAGAGAAGTGGTTAAACAGCAATAACACGCAGGGGCAACAGCTGATTAGAAGCACCATAAAGAAATGCATATATACTCCCATAATCTTCAATTGAAATTGACAGAAATCAAGCAACATATTGCCTTATCAAGTTTTCATCATAACCCTTTATATAGTCCTTGCAGATAACTTCAAGTACCAATTAGTACAACTGCTTCTTATCAGGTATTGATGATTCTGCTTATGTCATACTGAAAGCAATACTACAGTCTTCAGAGCAAAGTACTAGTACTCCGTGCTAGAGTAGATAGCAACATAGTATCAGTACAGGAAGCTGATAATGTTGTCTTGATGATGTCAGAACCAATAGGGATGCACCAGGTGTCATCAGATTTGCAGCCTCACATCTCAAGAAAGAGTATCTGGTTCTCTGCAGTTCAATGATTTTCACCACTGTTGATTTCTTTGTCGCTACATATAGGACAGGAAAAGGAACAGTATCTGAAGAGAGGAGACGACCAGCAGGGCAAAATTAATCCTTTCCTGACCATTATTAGGTTTTGTCAATATGGAAACAGTGGACCATTTTTTGTGATTCATCTCATTAGCTAGCACTCTACGAGTCTAAGGTTTATTGTCCAGATGAACTGCTGATTATTCACTTCAAACAGTGGCTAAATACTGTACAGAGCAACATAGAACAGAATGCATCCAAATGACCATACCATGGCAGCAATAGAAGAGGTGACATGGAACAAGATTGTGGCATGGTCATTGACCTGTGGCTGGCATTTCAGACAACACAAACAGAGACACACCATGTGGCACCAACAGTTTATAATCACAAGCACACCCACTACCCACCAGTATTAGCACCATAGGAGCTTGGAACAATTAGCACTGTTATAATCAGTAAAAGAGCTGTAGGAAAAGGAAAGGGAAAGCTAAGAACAAATGCCAGGCCATGGACCAAGGTGGACAACTAAAAAGGAGAACCTAACAACCAAGTACCAACTCAAACCATCATCCATCCATCCACAACCTTCACAGCCTGCAAATTCCGAAAAGGATGGAAACAAACTTGTCAATTTGTTGTTCTTGTCCACTTGTCAAATGATACATGTCACTGTACACACATGTAATTTTCATAGGAAAACAGGCATTTTCTACACTCCCTTAAATTAAAAATATAATGTCATTCCTTTAAAAAGAAGCTAGATTGCTGTTATCCTGTATGCAGTGAAGATTCAGAGATTCAGAAACAGAATCTAGCAACAATTTTGACTCCAGTTTTTCTGGATAGAGGAAGAAGAAGGCACCACATGTAGAAATGTCCAACTTGAGAGGTAAGCAATGCATGTGTTGGATCCTAATGGCACCGAAAGGGAAAGAAGTGGACCGGACTGCGGGCGCAGAAACCGACCAACTTTTTTGCTTCGAAGTAAGCAAGCAAGCAAGATTTAGTAATCTAGTAACTGCTATTGTTTTAACCTCTAAAGTAATTAGTCGCGGTAAAACAGGAATTAAGCAATAGACCGGGCAATGAGATTTAATTAGTTACTTAAAGGCGATGATCTGATGAACCCGCCTCCGCTCCGGCGATCTCTTCGGCACACCAACAAAAACCAAAGATGTAATTTTCTTATACTAGAGATATACGGTTGCGATGTCGGCACGTCGCGATGAGTTTAGAATTGTTTGGGATTTGGATCGGAGGTGGGATTATTGCTCCCGGCCGAAGGAGTTGTGGATCTTCTTGATGAAATCCTCGGACCGCTTGCTCAGCTCCGCCGCGCCAACCGACGGGTCCCGGGTTCTCGGTCGCGGCGGCGAGGGCAGTGGCGGCTGCGCCGGAGGGGAAGAAGCCGGTGCCGCCGCAGGGCGAGTCTTCTGCATGATGGCGTTCCACGTTGCGTCTAAGTCGTCGTCGCCGTTGTGATCGTCATCGAAGTCCAGGGCCGTAGCTGCCACGGCCGGGGTGGTGGCAGAGAGAGCTCCGGCTGGAGGACCGCGTGTTCCTGCGGTGCCGGTGCTAGGCTCCCCCTCGCGTCGGCGACGTAGGCCGACGCGGCGGAGGACGCGTCCTCGTCAGACTCCGTCGTGACGCAGGACTCGCCGCCGCCCGAGTCCGGGAGATCTCCTCCTCCGTCAACGCTTCGGGCTCCAGCGGCGGCACGACGTACTTGGTAGGTGCGGCGAAGAACTCCCTCTTGGGCTTGACGACGTCGACGGAGACGACCTCCTCGGCGCCCGGCGGAGGCGGTGCGGAGAAGAACTCCCTCTTGGGCTTGACAACGTCGACGGAGACGACCTCCTCGGCGCCCGGCGGGGGCGGGTGGGGAGCCGGCGCCCACGGGTCCTTGTGCTGCGCGGCGGCCTGGAAGTGCTTGTGGTCGGAGAGCTTCCAGATGACGAAGATGATGACGTGGACGGCGGCGAAGAGGTAGAGCTTCCGAGGAAGGCGCCGGCGACTGACACGATCTGCGGCACCGCGAGCCGCGCGAAGGAGGCCACCGCGGCCACCGCGGCGGACGCTAACGCCACCTTGGCCGCGAGCACCGTCGTCGTGCCCAGGCCGCCGCCGCCTCCATGGCGCACCGAGGTGTAGCTTCCTGACATGGTGGCGGCGCGGCGGGTGGTGGCTTCTGGCCGCTGGGCCGGGAGGCGGAGAGCGAGGTGCACGTCGTCGGTGTGGCGGCGTGGAGGTGGTGGTGGGGAGGGGGAGAGGCGCGGGCTGGCGGAGCGGAGCGGGTGCGTGGCTATTTATGGGGAGCGAGAGTAGCGTCCAATTTTTTATTTTTCTTGTTGTTTAAGTTTACAATTTGGAAAGAAAATTACCCACTAATTGCAAGTTTCGATCATTGCAAAAATATTATTTTGCAAGTCTCGATCGAGATGGGATTGCATCTCTAATCCACTGTAAAATTTTGAAAAATCCATCGGATTGATATGGAAGAGGGTGATATATTTCCAGTTAGACGAGATTAGGCAAGATATCGTTGCTGGTAGTTGGAAACACCATAAAAGAAAATCAAATCCAATGATATCTCGTATATATATGCATTTGCCATGCATGACGGATGTACTGCCATGTATGACACGCATTCTATACATAAATGCATGCTCACACATTTGGACCTGAAATATGGCACGTACGGTAGTAATGGTACGTTTTTTTCTTTACGTGATCCGCACATTTCGGCACTGTCAAATAGTACTATCATATTTATATATGTTGGTTTTTGAAGGGATTTTCCTTTTTGAAATGTAGGAAAGGGCCGGGGTCCATGGGGCCGGTGGCATGGCTGGCTGTGTGTGCCGTACTACGTACCCCCAGCTTCATCGTTGGATTTCGCTGTTCCGAGTAATTAATTTTTTTTTGTTTTTCTCTCATGGTAATCTGTCCGGATTGCACAATGCCTGCGTGTAAACGCTAAAACTGATGATAATGTACAGCAAGAAACTTTTTTTCCAAGGGTTATGCATGAGAAGAAATTTTGGTTAGATCAGGACAAGGGTAATATACTTAACAAATTAGAGCTAGCACCAAACGTCGGCACCGCACTGGCAAGCACTGTTCACTTGTGCCAGCACACTAATCTCATAGCTAGTTCGAGAATATCTAAACCTGATTAGCAGCAGCATCAGTTCCCCGATTTGACAACAGGACGCTGTGGAAGAGAGAGAGTGTGTGTGTGTGGGGAGTGCTTCTCTATACACGCCGCTCTGCAGTATCATGCAAGTCAACTCCTCCACTAAAGAATGCATATCTCGGATCTGACCGTATTCATCGATCTGGATCAACCTGACTAGCTACGAGTTAGTACAGGCGGTCACAGGACAAGCACGGCAGTTGGAATCAAAAGCATCGTGTCTTTCACCTAACCGTTAGGGTTAAATGGATGATTAATCACCGACTCACTCACTCATTAGATAAAGATGATAAGATTTTATTTTTTTTACGAGTGAGTGAGAGTACACCAGATGCAAGTATTCCAGCCATTTAATTACTAGCTAGCACGTACAAGACCTCACATCGACCAGATGGACAGAGAGTACTACTCTTGACTTTTTACTCGTTTTGCTTTCTCAGGAGTCATGAAGTGCCTCGTAAGCTTAATTGCCTCACTTAATTCGCACGTAGTAGTACTTAGGATGGAGCAGAAAATTGCCACACTCCTTGGGAACGCGGTGCTTGCCAATCCGTTGCCGGTAGTTCATACGGCGACTTTACTCCAGCTTAATGGAAATGACCTCTGGCATTTCAATATATAGTGCATGTGTACCTTTTATTTTCCTTCTCGGTTTGCTTTCTAAGCGAAGAAGAAGTCATGCCTTGCAAGACGTACCCAACCCCATCACTCCGCACGTACAAACGAGAGCGAAGATAATGGCACTGCCTTTTGTCAGTTCGTCGCCTTCGCCGCTGCAGCTAGCGGTGGATTGATTGCATGTGCGGTCAGCTACACGTTCCCGTACATTTTGGACTGACGCCTACGACCTGATCATAATGCGCGCAGCATGCACCTGTTTCTCCAGCGTTTCCATGCCGATTCTGGAGCTGGTGAGTGGTGAGGTCACAAAGAAGAAGAGGCATCGCATGATCTATCCGATATCCATAAGGACCCAATATTTGTTATCAACTCGTTCGATAGGAAGAATCCTTGCATGCATGCATGCTTGCTATATATCTGAAGTCATATGTGAGACGAAGTAGTGCGCTGTAGAGTGTACTACGGTATACTTTGTTTGCTAGAAGTCCATACTGGGTCAGGAGACACCGAATGGGACGTGCCCACCGACAATGTCACTGTGTGTTTTCTGGCCTGTTTCTTCAGTGACATATTTTTAGTACATAGCTATAAGAAAGCTACACGCATTATTTTAAGGAAACACGTTCTCTCTCTCTTTTTCTTTTCTGGAAACACCAGGAAAATGTGTGCGTTATCTCGATCACTCAGATTTACGCAAGTTGCTGTTCCACTACTATCCCTCTGGAGGGTGAAATGCGATATATTTATATATATACAACTCGATATATGGCCTGCTCAGTAAAAGCCCATGCCGTTCTGATTGCGATGCATGGAATTGGACGGACGCTGTTCATCCGTAGCTTTCGCCATCTCGAACGAAATATCAGCGCGTGGTTTGTTGCTATCGCGGAACAGCGCCTGCACGTACGGGTCGATGAAGGTGGCAATGTACACTGACAACGACGTATATACCTGCTCGCCTCTCTCTACGTGCCACCTGCATTCACCGCCAGAAAACGAGACCTGTGTCTCTCCGGCGATGGAGTAGTACGTAGTAATTCGTTACGTCGCGCACAGTCCGAATCGCATGAGATTCGGAGGATCTAGAGCTCTGCATTAACCCTCGTCCATCAAGAATATGCCCCCTGAACCTGAACTGAACAAAAAGAAAGCAGTCGTAGTCGTCAAAATTAACAGGGCAATTTGAGCCAAACTATCCGTTAGTCCAAATTTTACACAACGTGTTGTCCTATTTAACGCGTGTGCAACCGATCGGTTTTCGGTTTTTATTTCTTTCTTTTTGAGCAAAATCTGGAGGGAGGCCCTACCTGAATTTTCATTAAAATATGGAATGTCGAGTAATACAAAAATAGTTACGACCGATCTTCGTTGACACTAGACAATAATTTGGGTGAACTTTCCCTTCTTCCTTCTTTCGCTTCACCAATGAAGCTGGTCCGGTCATGCCGTCAGAAAGGGCGATGAGAAACCAACAGCAAGAGAAGAACAAAGCCCAGTCGTTTTATTCGTCGATTCTCTTGCCCGACGAATAATTCGCATCACGGGACAAATTTATTCATTGTTGGCAATCATATGTTATACCCATATATTCCATACGATTAGCCTTTAATGATGTCGTGGGGTATTTAAGTTAATGATGGTGCCTGGCTTTGTTGTGAATAAAATACCAAGTAGGATTAAACTAAACCAAATCATACTATAGTGAGATTAAATGCAAACTGAAAAGAAAAACAGAAGCGTGTATATGTACTTGCTTCATTTGTAAGTGGGAAAGGTAGTGTATTTATACATTTGTTAAAATAGAGCACTATTGGCAAGAGGTTTGGTTTAACTTAAACAACGATTAGTTCCAAAGTTGAAACGCGAACCCTAACAACTCAAGTTCAATTGATTCCCCTCTTTACGTGCCAGTTCAACAGGGATGGCTTTCTTTGATGCTTTCCTTAGTTTTAGCACAGCTTTATTCCTTGCTTCTCCTAAAATAAATACTACATGATGCACTTCCGATATAAAGATCAACATATCATGCATGCGTACATACTTATGCTCTCCATACGATTATTGTTTAGCTGGAACCACCTATGAATAAGCTAATTTAGATTGGTTCAAAATATCCGATGAGGTCAACTAAATAAGCGTCTAGATCACCAACTAATAATTCTTCGATCCTCGGTAGACAAACAAATAATTCTTCATGCAATTAAGCAAGTGCAATGCAAGTAGGAGGAATAAGGATCTCCATGCATGCTCTGGAAGCGGGATCCATTTAGTTTCTTTCATTTAGAGAATACGTACGTTGTAGAATCTCAAAGAAACCCATGACACTATTCATGTCCACTTGTAGCTTCAGGTTTAGAGCAAACGTCCGAGGCTCCTTGGGGAATTATTCAAGTTTAAGCCGACCACTACAACACAAATGTCTATTTCAGACTGCACAGACTAGTCCGCTAAAAGAAATCGTCATGAATTAGGAACAAGAACGAACCGTCTGGGATAAGGTCACATCTTAGACGATTCAGATTTTCAATTGACTGTGAGAAAATCTAAACCATATGGGATGTAACTTTATCCCAAACAATTCATAACTCAAACCATCTAGGATTGTTACACATCCTAAACGGTTTATATATTGAACCGTTTGGGATGTGTAACCCTATATAAGGCCAGAGCCCGACCAGACAGATCTGGGTACCCTAGATCTGTTAGGTTGGACTAGCAGCTGGTGGGTGATTCGGACGATTTCAGTGACCCAATTTGAACTTGAGCCTAGTTAGTAAAGATCAAGGTTACCAAAGGTTATTAATTCATTCTAATTATATTGTATACCTCTTCATTCTTGCTAATTTTGAAAAGAGAGCTAGAGTAGGTTAATTCCTATTGATTATGGAATTAGGGCTAGGCTGAATGTAGGCACATATGTTTAGAGAGTAGATGATTATTTTGATCAATACAAATGCTTATGGTTTAGAACTACCTAACAATTGGAACTTGTATGCATATTGTTTGCATTTTGGTGAAGAAGTAAAGATTAGCTAGGCACTTATTTTATTTTACATCATTATGCTTGTTATGGAGGAATTTATCTGTATTGAATATTTGTACTGACAACGTAGATGGATCGAAGGTGGATGTACAATGAGACTTGTTATAGTGAAGCTTACATCAATAACGTATCTTCTTTTACAAGAGCTGCTGAGGAGGAAAGAGAAAAGAGTGGATGTACTGTCCATGTTTCGATTGTGAGAATGATAAGATGTGGCAAAACTCAAAACAAATCGAGAATCACTTGGTTCGAAGGGGTTTCATGGAAGAGTATACAATTTGGACTAAGCATGATAAAAAGGTCATAAATGAAGATAATGATAACATCGTGGAGAACCAAGTCAATGATACGTTAGACGTAGGCAATGATGATATGCCAGATAACGACGATTATGCTAGTATTGATTAGATGTCGGTTGATGAGGATGACTTGCTCAATCTGGATCAGATGCTGCGTGATGCAGAGAGTAACCAAAATGACAGATGCTATAATGAATTTTTGGCTTTGTTCGAGAACTCAGAGAAAACTTTGTATCCAATCTGTAAGAGAGTAACCAAAATGACAGATGCTATAATGAATTTTTGGCTTTGTTCGAGAACTCAGAGAAAACTTTGTATCCAATCTGTAAGAAATAGTATTCAAAATTATCTTCAGTATTAGAATTTCTGAGGCTAAAGGCAGGAAACTGATGGTCCAGTGTGCAAAACATCTTGATACAAGCATAAGAGTAAAACAGATGTCGTCGATGATGCCACTGAGGTGATGAAAGGAACACTAGCAAAGGTTGTTTTGTGTCTGCCTGTAATTCTTTGATTGAAGTGTTTATTTGTGAACCCAAATGAGGCGAAACTGATGAGATGGCATTGTCGAGAAACCTAAAAATGATGGAAAGCTAAGTCACCATGCTGATGCAGCCCGGTGGAGAAACATGGATAGAAAGTAGCTAGAGTTTGGTACAAAAGCCAGGAATATAAGTTTGGACTAAGTACCGATAGAATGAATCTATTTGGCAACATGAGTAGCCAACATAACACTTGGACCACAAATCTCTACAACTATAACATTTTGTCTTGGTTGTGCATGAAGCGAAAGTACATCATAATGACCATATTTATCCAAGGTCCGAAGCAACCTGTGAATGACCTTGATATGTACCTTGCACCACTGGTGGATGATTTGAAAATCCTGTGGACAAAAGGGGTGCAGGTATGGGATCCGAACAAATATGAATATTTCACCTTACGCTGCTTGCTATTCTTGACCGTCAATGACTATCTTGCATTTGTTAATATATCAGGCTAGACTGTAAAATGAGCCAAAACTTATGTGCAATATTTGGATGATACAACGAGTGTGTGGCTGAACAACTCTCACAAAATAGTATACATGCGACACCATTGTTTTCTTCGGAGGAGTCACCCGTATCGCAAGATAATGATACTATTTGACGGTAAATGGAACATGGTTCAAAATCATTATCTTTGAGCGGTACAGAAGTGCATGGGATTGTTAAGGATATCACGCTTGTTCTTGGGAAGGGACAAAAGAAATCGAAGAAGCTCGCTGCCACACCCTGATTTTTCCAAACTTGCATACCGGCATGTTATCACATGTAGTTAGGGTACTCCAAAATGCATAGGCTCAATGCACCAGAACCCACCACACACGCACTATATACGTGCATAAACCCTAACGCAACATATACACCGTATACGTCGATACAGCCACGGTACCTTGCAACCAGGTGGTCCCAAGCCAAGGCAGGAGAGTTTCTGAGAGTTCCCATACCCTCACGTCACCTTGCCGCACCCCGGAACCCTAGTTCCGTACCCGAAACCCTTTCTTCCTATTTGATCTGATTTCCACCAAAAACCCTAATCGGATGATCTATCACCCTTCGGCTGGTCCAAAAATTCCGGAAAAATTCGTGGGACAACATAATAATAATCACAACTCAAATACAACATAAAATAAACATGTCCAGTTCAAAAATACTTGAATATAAAAATAGTAAGCTTTAGGGCAAAACGAGCATTGAACTACAACCTATAGAGATATGCCTCCAAAAATTCCAGGAAAATTTCACCATATTCCCTATAGTTCCAGGAGGTCAGGTATGCAAGATCACAACTACTTCCAGTACAAAAATTTGCAACCCCAGGCATCGAACACCTTTGTGCCAATCGTTTCCTTGCATGAAATCATGGGCGAACCTTAGCAGAAATAGCTCCAAATTTTGGTAAGGCCCCTTCATTGCTCCCCTATCATACCTACTAAACATAACTTCCTTTGACAGCCCCGCATCTTGTCCTTTCCATTAAAACCTTATTCCCTGGCACGATGTGTCAATCAGGGGACATCACTTCCCTCTGCTAATTCGGTGCCTAGCTCCATTGCTCCTTCGATCATGTGCCCAAAAATCCCGGAGACATAGTGTCGCATGACAAGCCACCTCAAGGCACTCGGGTGCCACCTCATGCCATCCTGGACGCGCACCTGTGAAGCACAGAGCGCGCTCGGCTACCGTACCCGCACCAAACGCCGGCTCGCCATGCAACCCGTCGTCCAGGCCACCGCCTGATCATCCGCCTGGTGCCACGCCACCTCACACGTCTCCCCATGAGCACTGCTGCACACTACGCCCCTCCGCACCATCAAGTCACCGGGAATAGGCTTGTGCAACGGCTGCCGCCTGCCCACCCTCTCCGAGCTTCCTATAAATAAGCTTGCCGAGCCTCGGATCCACCACACGGCCACTTCCCTTAGCCACCTAAGCCACCAACTCAAGCCCCTTAGTTCCAAGCCTCGCCGCCGGCTCCAGAGATCTCACTCCGCCGCCTCGGACTTGGCCGAAATTACACCAAAACCGAGTCCTTAGCCTAACCGAGCGACAACAGCGGGTTCACCACCTGTGGCCGAGCCCGATTTCCTCTCTTTGTTTTCTAAATCCCGCACCAGCACCGGAACCCTAAACCCCACCGGCCGCCGAACACCCTAACTACCCCGCCACTGGTCCGAACAATGGAGTAGAGGAGCGGCCCCCTTTGTTTCTTTTTCTGGATGAAGAAGACCGCGCCACCGGGTGTGTCCCAGGCCAGGTAAGGTAGACGCCGCTGACGCGTGGCCCCGCCCCTCGGGTAAGACCCACGGTCGAGGAAGCAAACGCGCCCATACCCATTCCCGCCTCTCCCCATTTAAGAGCGCCTTTAACCTGCCTAAACACAAGCTTCCACGTCCGACCAATTGAACGCGCATTGACTCAGCTCCAACTCCAGCGCATTGAAGGCGTACTTCTGTTGTCGGAAGGCGCATTGAGACCAGTTTGCACAGTTTAGTTAATTACAGCCGGACGCCACCGGTTCAACCGGTTCACACCAAACCAGGCCGGTTCCTGAGAAGATCATTCCGGTTTTGAAAACCCAGAATTAATTCCAACCTTTGTTCTTAAGAGAGTTATAAATTTTGAAGATATTTTAAAGCATATTCACTAGGAGTTAGGTTTATAGCAATTCTTTCTTTTATTAGCACAGCATATACTATGAACGTGTCATCTTTTGGAGCAGCCCAAAAACAAACTACCGCCCTACCAGTGCACCCAAGTGCCCACGATGTTCATTAGTCCATAAGGTAAATGATTTAGAAGCACAAACTTAAGGGCATGAATCTGCTACGGACAAAGGCATCATCACTTTATGTGGCATGTATGCATATACCACTCGTCTGGGGTATTCCCTGCTCTCGTAGACCGAAGCTTCAAACCCTAGAGCCCCACCATTAATTGAAGTACATTGATATACTCCCCCAGCCTTCATCCGGAGCCGCTCACAAGTTTGACAACCCTTTTAAATGGAACGACGATCTGGCATCCCAAAACCCTAAACCCTAACTAGACCAAAACCTTTACCACCTCATCTTAATAACATCATTTTTTTAACATGTATTACATCTGGAGTTATTGAAGCTGCTCTATTTGCTTCTTATTCGCTGATTTTCCCGACGTGTAGTTGACGGAGTGAGGTACGTACGTCAGGAGGATCCGGAATCACCCCCACGTCAGGAACAGGATCAAGAACTGCCAGGCAAGCATTCCCACTTTGATCATGTTGAATCCCATATGTGTGAAAGCTAAGTATTTTGTTTGCAAACTTTGCATGCTATGTGAGTATCAACGGTATTTTATGTAGACCTAGTTATGCCCTATAGTTGCATATGATTTAGGTTTAAAAATCCGACCCTTATAAACCTAGACATATCAGTCGGTTGGTATTCGACCGATAATAGTAATAAGGATATAGGCATTAGCCATGCTTAGACCTGCTATAGATAAAAACTAAATTTTCGTTCGGTTTAGACGAACTCCTTTGGGATATGGGAATAAAACCTTCAGATAGCATGTGCTTTCCGAGGTGACTGTTTCAAAAGAAATGTTTGCCAAAATCCCAAATAAAATGAAGGAGGATTTTGATTCGGGTGAGAATGGTAAGGGCAACCCGGGGCTGTAGAGTACCAGGAGGAAGCATGGTCGTCGAGGACGAATGTGGAGTCTTGCTCGAATCAATCAAGGACCGAGCCTAAGTGCCGCTAGATCAGTTCCACACCGTACGTCCACATGTCCTTTATGGGAAGGACTTGGCTTAGTATCCCGCCAAATATTAGAGTCTGGACCCGTGGGCAGTAGGAAGTATAGTGACTAGATGGATTGCAATCTCTAGAGGGCCTCCCCCGTCTGGGACATAGGGAGTTGTTCGACACAAAGGTGGAGAGTCCCATTTTTGGTCCGGGACGCAAAAGTTGGGTTACCCATCTAGCGGGTCCAGTTCTAATATGGAAGCGGGCAAAATATCTCGTTGTAATATCTCTGTCAGTATACTTGCAAAGTACTCCCAGAGTGACTTACATCTTGTGGGTAAAGCCGTACAACCTCTGCAGAGTGTTAAAAACTATTCGGATAGCCACGTCCTCGGTTATGGACATGAACTGGCAAGGCCACACACTGGTTAGACTGAGTTTTATTTAAGAAAGCTTGGGAAAGGGATTAAGGACGTGGGCATGATGTGTCCACAGGGTGCAATTTACGCTACACAGCTGGTAGCAAGGAATTGCCGGAGGAGGAGGCTAGCCGTACTGTCCGGGGTAGTACGGGCTGAGCATTGAGTAAAGCAGTGATAAACGGAGCTATCACTCTAAGACGAGAAAAGGAGGTAGCTGGGACTACCTCGAGAGAAGTTTTGTTGTTTTGAATTGTTCTGGTTTACAAACTGCTTTGGAATCTACTATTCTCATATTTGAAACAAAACTTACATTTCCACTCAACAAGACAACCTAGGATAGAGCTGTTCTTGAAATACACCTTGCATGAAATATTGTTGTATAGTTCCTTATGTGGGGATTGCTTGCGAGTATATTCAACGTACTCACCTGGCTTATTGATGTGGCCAAACGAAGAAGAATTCATCTCTGATGACGACGACAGCGACTACGAGGGCTAGGACGTTTTCCCCAGTCAGTTGCCTGTTGGGTAGGCATATTGATGGGCATCTATCTACGCATTTCTATGTTTCCCGCTGCAGTTTCTATTCAGCCAATCGGCTATGATGTTGAACATTGACCATAATGGTCTACGTGTGTAAAAGACTCGGTATTGTATGACAATGCTATCAAGTTCTTGTGTGCTGATCATGGGACCTGTACAGGAAACACAGGGGAGTATCTGGCTTAAAAACCGGGTACGCCACACTCGCTGCGAAGAGTATGTGGAAGAAAAGATCAATACTTTCGGACCTTCCTTACAAGAAGGATCTAGAAGTTCGGCATTGCATTCATGTGATTTATGTAGAGAAGAATGTATGTGATAGCGTGCTTGGCCTCTATTAAACATTTGTGCCAAAACATAGGACGGCCTTGAGGCATGCTTGGACTTGGCCGACATGGGTATCTGACCTGAGTTAGCACTAATACATACTAAGAAATGTCACAATTACCTTCTCCCTACTTGTTACATTTTATCCAAGGCCGAGAGAACTAAACTATGTGGCTTATTGCATAGTGTTAAGGTTCCGTCGGGTTACTCCGCGAACATAAGGAAGCTAGTTTCGATGGAAGACTTGAAAACTAATTGGCATGAAGTTTCATGATTTCCATATGCTGCTTATGTATATGCTCCCAATAGCAATCAGAAATATCTTGCCGATCAATGCTAGAGACACAATTATGAGATTGTGTTTCTTCTTTAACACAATTTTTAATAAGGTCATGGATCTCGGTACATTGGATGATCTGTAAGAGGAGATGATAAAGACTCCATGCCGACTTGAAATGTATCTCCTGCCATCTTTCTTCGATATCATGGTCCATCTCATTGTTCACCTTGTTTATGAGATAACGATGTGCGGGCCCATGTTTCTATGGAACATGTATCCATTCGAGCAGTACATGGAAATTCTTAAGTCCTTGTGCGGAATTGATCTCGACCGAAGAGTAGTACCGTTGAAGGTTATGCTCCAAAAGAAGTTGTTGAGTTCCATGTCGATTACATGGCTCAGGCCCAACTGATTGGTATGCCTTAATCTCGACATGAGGGATGACTTGAAGGAATTGGTACTCTCAGGAAAAGATTATTTCAAACTTCTGAACGTGATGCACTTGCTCGAGCCCATTTTACAATGTTGCAGCACATGACAAAAGTTTCCCTGTATATTCAAGAGCATAAGGACAAGGCAAGGAGAGAGTATCCGAAAGCGACGGATCCTTGGGGGATGAAAGAAAACAACATTTGATTCAATGATTGGTTTAGTGAGAGAATGTGTGGGGAATCGTCTAGTGATACTCTGACATGGTTGGCAAAGGACCATTCTTTACAGTTACAACTTGGTAAGGATATGATATGAATGAATACACATTTTATACTAAGGCTCAAGATACAAAGGCCGCCTACCAGAATAGCAGTGTACGTATTGATTCCCGAGATACAGCTAACGGGAAAATACTATATTACTGGTCCATAGAGGAGATTTGGGAGCTCGACTATGTAAAGTTTAAAGATCCAGTATTCCGATGTCGTTAGGTCAACCTGTAACACGTAAAAGTAGTAAGAATGGATTTACCACCGTCGACCTCGACCACGTGGCGTACAAAGACAAACCTTCATGCTTGCTAACCAAATATCAAATCTTCTATTTAATTGACCCGATAAATAAGAAGTGACACGTGGTTATGCATAGAAAATGAAACATCGTGGAAGTTCAAAATGTAGTTGACGAGGAAGAATACAATCGATTTGATGACTTATCGCCTATTCGGAACCGCATAAGGGTCGAGGAAGAACAACCTGCAAAAACTTGCTACAAAGAGACCGTCTATGATAAGACATATCCTAGGCGGTTCAGTACAACAAACGTCTCGAGTAAATCATATTCTAGACAATTCAAGCTGAACCGTCTAGGATAGAAACTATCATAGACAAGATACTACCTATATAAAGGTTGGCCCTCCCTTAGCCCTAGAATCTCAGTGCCATTTGCTCATCTTCTCTTCATCCAGCTGCCGCCTCCTCTCTCATCCGCCCGCTGCCGCAATCTCCTCCGTCCTCTCCGCCGCCCCGGCCGCCTCTCACCCTCCTCTGCAATGCCACCACCAAGGAAGACTCGACGACCTGATGATTTCTAGGGTTTCAACACATCCTCCTCCGCGGCCCGGACGGCCACCGTTGCCGCCACCCCAAGCGATTTCTAGGGCCCCAATAGCAGCACGTCCTCCTCCCCGACTCGACAGCCACTGTCACCACCACCCTGAGCTCCTCCGTGAGTCACCGCCGCCCCAGTTCTCGGCACCACCCTGAGCTCCTCCACGAGTCTCCCAACAGTCGGCTCCTACACCAACTACTCCTCCTCTACATATATATTTTTCTGTTAATTGTGATTTGTGGATATAAATGTGGATGTGATTTGTGGAGGTGAACGTGTGATTGTGTACCTTGAAATTGTGGATGTGAATGTGATTGCATACTGCAAATATGACATATGTGGATGTGAATATGAAATATATGAAATTTCTTATTTCAGGGTAGAAATAAAATAAATATATATTATTGTCATAATTGATATCCTAAACGGTTTAGAGATGAGAACGTTTCCAATGTGACGAAATCCGTCTGGGATGTACATATAATCCCAGACAGTTCTTTAAAGTGAACTGTTTTGGATAGCATCACATTCCAAATAGTTTAGAGATGAGAACCGTCTAGGATGCTATCTGAGACAGTTTGTTAACTATATGGGATAAAAACGTTTATCCACAATGGATGTTTCTAGATGGTGACCAAAATCGTTTTGGATAATGATTTTGAACCGTCTAAAAATAACTTTTGTGTATAAGTGAACCAGTCTTGCATGCTATACAAGGCGATGCTGTAATGGCTCTCCAAACAAGTTTTAAGCATACTACGAGTGAGAAAAAGTACATATTTTGATAGCTCATAAAACACTAGTACCATAAGAACTCAATCAGTGGTGGTAGTAATACCAGTACTACTGATCACTAGAACTGATTTTCGAGGAGTCACTTCAATTTTGAACACACGTCATCTTTCCAACCCAAATTAATTTGAAAGGATTTTGGAGGGTGCTTGCCTGCATGATGATGGGTCCCTGGCACTGGCAGGCAGGGAGGCATCCCCATCACTCAAAGCAGAGCAGCAATAACCAAAACCAATTGCAAAGTTGGTGGGGTGCTCTTATCTTTTCCATGGCCGGTGCAATCGTGCATAGTCTGGCCCTTCTCTTTCCACCCTCCTTCTTTAGACTATCGTCGCCATCGTCGTCATTCATTAATCCACACCCACATTGCTTATATATGATGGATGAATCCCATCCCCCTTCCTGTGTCTGGGAAAGGATATGTAAAGTGGAGCTGTTCCTGACGAAGGAAATCTCGGTGAAAGCCATGGGCATACAAGTGGATTTCTTCGCTCCAAAGTCTCATGTATGATAAGCACGGCTGGATGCTGCCAAACGGTGGTTCACCCGGGAGCGGATGCAACGAAATTTCTATGCCTCAAAGTCTTGCAACTGCGACGAATATGAGCGAGCCGGGCCCTTCACAATGTGCAGGGAACTTTTATGTATATGAAAAAGAAGATATTTGCCAAGTGGGCGTCTCAGATTTTACTCTGTTCGTCCATGTTAGTATCTGATTCTGCATGCAGAAGAATGTTGTATATAATTGGGAGGAAAACGTCGGAGGCTTGGATGTCAAGAAATTGCAACAAGGTTAGTGGTGTGGTCTCTTTGGTTGGATGGATAGGACCCTTTGCTTTTGCCATCGATCATGTGTGGTTGATTCCTCCCTTGCACCCAAACCGCACATTTGCGTCTGCATTTGCATGTGGGGTTGGCTTTGGGTGAGCTAATCATTAGTTTCACTCCCCTGCTTTACTACTGGCATCTGGATTCTGGAATGGTGCTCGACTGCTGGATTGCGAGCACTGGCTCAGTTTACAATGGTGCTTAATTAGTAGAGTTGGCGTGAAGCAAATCTTACCGATGCTGATCTCACAATAAATGATATTACAAAAATCACCTTTCCACAAAAGAAAAGGTCATGTGAAATCTTCCGTTTGGACTTTGGAATGCTCGAAAAGTTTCTTGCTCCTGCAAGAAATGAACTGGTTCAAGTGAAATTCCCGTGAGATTCGTGCATTTTAAACAGGTACCATAAGTCTAACCATGTCCAGCTACAGTACAACTAAAAGACACTTAAGTGTTTCTGCAGAATATCTGATGAAGCAACGAACAGTTCACTACTACTGCGGATAGTAACATGATCAGTCGCGAACATATGACCTGCTTCTGCGGTAGAAGTCTAGCCATGTGATCTACTGATTATTAACAACAGTACAGGGCTATACTATACAGTAGTATGCCATGTGTGTCCAGAGATCGATCAAGCAGCCAAACAGTTCAATACTGGAGAAAGAACATGGACACGACCAATGATCAACTAGAATTAAATCGGGAGAACTCCTCACTAGCAGTAGCATGTGTGATGCGCCGTCACGCATCTCGTAGTAGAGCCTATAAAAACTCCAATGAGCTAGCAGATCAGATGCAACGAACGAGCGGCATGAAGCAGCAAAATGGACCCCGGCCGGTCGGCGACCCGCGACAGCTGAACCGATGAATTTGGGGCGTCACCAACTCGGCGCGGCAACGGGGAGGCACGGGCGGATTCCGTGCGCCCAAGAAACGGCTTCCGCGGAACAGTGACTGCCGCAGTGCTCCTGCCGCTTTGGAGTTTGAACTGGCTCCGGAGTCTAGAGGCGCGTGCACGCACCGTCTCGCCCGGATCCGCGTGCGGTAAAGCTAATCAGTGTGGCAGGGGAACCTACATGGCGTCACGAGGCGTGTCGCGAGGCCACCAGGGAGGCGGATCGATCCAACGTGACGGCACCCTGGTAGTTGGCAACAGTATCTACGTGGAGGGACGTGTCTTTACTCTTTGCTCTACTTTGTTAGCACTTTTGAGGTGTTCTCAGATCAGAGCCGGGAGAGATCGATCGGAGACCGTCAGAATTTTTTATTTTTTTGAGATGTACAAGCTTCTCTCCTACTTGTCAATCTACAGGCGTTGGATTTTAGCAGTCGCGCGCTAGTCTTCAGCAGGGCATTCAACCTTTTTTTACCTTTCCCAGTCGGTCACTCGTGTGTAGGACAGTGATTAAGTGAGGTCCCGACGCCAATGTAGTAGCAATAAAGCACCACCAAGAACACAATCGAGCGAGTAGCTGTCATGGGATCGACCGCTACCTATGGCTATGATGGAGCCACTTAGAGCGTGCTGGGCGGCCGCGACCAAAACGCGACGTTATCTCGGCTGCGCCTGCACGCACGAGCACAGCTGTTGTGCCCAATCCGTGTCGCCATTAGCGACCGACCAAGCAGCGAGACTGGCCGGAGCTAGCGGCGCCACCGGGTCAAATCCAATCGCATGTTTGCTTGCTCGTGTCGTGTTGCAGCCCAGGGCCCGCCGGCCATGCTGGCATGCAGTTGTCAAATGTCTAATTTGCCTCGCAGCGATTTGGGCAGATTTTGGTTCTGAAGAGGGATTTTTGTCATGCTAGTGAGGCAAACACGGTGACGCAAAAACAAAAAAAGGAGGAGTTATTTTTTGACTACTAATAACAGTGTTTTCATCTCCCTTTGGATGCCTGCATTGTCTGGTCCCATGCGTCCGTGAAACAGACATAGCGGCAAAATGGAAATAGACATGGCAAAACGGAGAGGCATGCGGGACCCAATGCCAAAAAGGGAATTATCGCAACTAAGAATGTCAAGAACTGAGGTGCATTTTTGGCGAAAACAAGATTCTCTCTTCCAAGGAGGTTTGTTTGAATTCGAGTCAACTATTATCTCTCACCAAAGTACAGTAACGAAAGGAACCAAAGAGAGACAAGGCTTACCTGTGACTCGCGTCAGCTTTGGACAATGCTATCTCGAAGAATCACGCGCTGCTGCTTTCCACGGCCTCCAAAAATCAATCAACTTCTTCATGTTTTGTTGGGTCACGTACTACTACTAATATACTACAGTTCCAGTAGTGGCACGAGTACTACAACAGATGCCTTTTAGAACAGTCAAAGCCTGCGCATCGCAACAGGTGGCAATTATTAACAAGTGAACGAGACACATGACAGAAAGCAGAATGGTCCAGATTTAATCAAGCAATGGAAAGTTAATTTCGTTAACAAAAACGAGAGGAGCAGGTAGTCCCTGACCACATGAAAAAGATGGCACTCATCTAAGTAACATACTGGGTGATTAGCATTAAACTGCATATATAGATCATATTACTGGGTTACATTACGTTATCAGCCTTCCAATTAACAAGCAGCATCAACCATACAGCGACAGACGGATGTAGGTTAGAAAAATCGTGGGGCTCGAGGATGCGTTTAGTAAACTATAACATGGGTACATGACAAATGCTCAATGATTAACAAAATTAATCAAGCACCATGGAGCAGAAGACGTGACGTTAGTTCATGGTCGTGCATTGGAAGTAGCCGTAAACAACCATGACCTCTCTCTCACCAACTCTATGGGTGGTGTCCAGGATTCGGTTCATACACATGCAGCAGGGGTGGTACCAGTTCAAACTGGAAGGTGCACAAGTAAGTTCATGATGTTTTGTTAGACTTGAACACAGCACAGATGCATTTCAGATGAGTGAACTGGGAAAGTGCAGGTATTTGAACGGTTGCACAGTTATGATGTTCAGATGTTTTATCCCAACATACAAAAGAACATCGAAACTACTCAAAGGTGATAGTCTTCAGTCTGATTAATCTGAAACTCCGGATAATACCTGAGCAGATCGAGACATGAAATCGGCTTTGCTATGGAATGCCAAATTTTCCAGACAAATGCTACATCTTACAACCATAGTTATAACCGGAACAGACATGAAATTTCATCTGACAATTAATTTATTGTACTATTAAATTTATAAAGACTTAGCGTCTTTCTCAAACACGTTAAGTAAGATGGTTTCGGATGAACATGATAAACATATCTATATTCTAAATTAACCGGCCAAAGCATACATGGCTAATGGGACGTTCAAAAGCCCAATACAAATATCCACACCCTATCTAGCTGGCTGAAGCATCTCAGCTAGTGGGCAGACCATCATGCTCGACGAATGTGAGAACAATAACAAAATAAAACAAACATGGTGCATGCAATACCACAAATAATAATTTGAATACCACAACACAGACTCTAGATTAACGGTTACATAATACATAGTTCACATCCCATACATAAGGCAGCCAATTAATTTGCAAGCAAATCTGAGAGAGATCCAAAAGATAACATAGGGCAGCAGCGGAAACATATCAAGGTATCAGAGATGGCAACCACTATCATCTCATGAAAGCCACATAAGACCCACATTCAACCATAAAGCAAACTATGCAATTAGACGTCGCATTCAATATTTTTGTGATAGAGTATTCCCCTACACTAAGATTACCCGCAACATTTTAGGAGTGGAATTCACATGAGTACTTCTGTACTCGCAAGATACTTTTAAGTTTATCTCAATTCGCTTAAGCATGACATGAGGCAAGAAACAAACTACTACACAAATAATTCATTGACAAGGTAACATGACCTAGCATGAA
The DNA here is from genome assembly GCA_019208055.1 of Stipa capillata. Lineage (NCBI taxonomy): Eukaryota > Viridiplantae > Streptophyta > Magnoliopsida > Poales > Poaceae > Stipa > Stipa capillata. Next base: position 176,864 of record JAGXJF010001436.1, read on the forward strand.
CATGAGGAAAATACAAGCACCAATATGTATACTTCATAACCATCAATTCTCATATTTAAAACATATTTTTCAGATCAGGAACAACATGTGAAATCACACAATATTTCAATTTTTTCCTCATATCTAGTCAATTAAAACTCAATTCAACATTTTATTAAGTCAAACAAGACTTAATAACATGTCCCGAGATGTTGTTAGTTCATGACTGGGGGGTTAGGACTACCTAACGCTCCAACACAACACTTCCACCGTGGGTGAAGGATAGAGCTCAACGACACCGGCATCGACTGGACAACTAGGGTGCATATGCTCACCTCACTAATCGATCCATCAGTTGAAGCAAAACCATGGCTCTCATATCTCACTTATTAGGTTTCATATTTATTAGACATAACTCACTGGTCATAATCCATAATCAAGCCCTATCATGCTAGTAATTTCATCCATCACAATAGACAATGAATACCAAGCATAATTATCACATCAATAAACCATAGAATAATTAAATCAGGAATTGTAGCGAGTTGCGTGCTTGCCTTGCTGATATGGTTCTTGAAACTAGTGCAACAACCAACGCGGCAACAGTGGCAAACGACGACCTGACGGGACAGGTAGCCGTTGGCCACGCTGTCCCGGTGCTCGGGTTGCACGCGCCAGGGGTTGCGTGCGCCGAGTGTCCGGCATTGAGAGGAAGGCTTGGCTAGTAGGCCAGGGCGCTTAGCTAGAGGAGGAGGTGTGCAGGAGGATAGAGGGAGCAGGCTTAGCCTGAGTGCAGAGGAGTTGGAGATGGGTTCGGCCCGAGAGAGAAGGAAGAGAGTTGGCCTAGCTCCCGACCCAACTAAGATAGGGGGTTTTCTCTTTTTTTATTTTATTTATGTCCTGCTTTCATATTTTAATTCGCATATTTTAATTCGTAGAGAGTTTAAATATACATTTCAATTCTGTAAAAATTTAAAGAGCCTTTATAGCATATATGACCTATATGAATTTTCTCAGATTTAATAAGTGTATTTGACTACTATTTAAATATAAGTCTAATTATATTTTAATTTAGGTTTAAACTGTAAATAGGTGAAATAATTCTAAAGAATTTATGAAAATTTTATATTCGAGTTCAAGAAGAGAAATGAGCCACAAATACAAAATTTCATAAATTTAGAATAAGCAAAAATTCACTCAATTTATATATTACGGTTCTACCAATTTGAGACTTATTTAAATAGCACTATTAAAATAATCAATTTAGCTCCAAATCATATGAAAATTTTCAAGAGATCTTCTAAAAGGATGATAAGACCCATGAAACTTTTGGATGAATTTTATTTTCAAAATTTTATTTAAGTTAACTATAAGCCAAAATTGCAAGGTTTTTAATTTGAGCTATTTTAATTATCCTAAATGCAGAAATAACATAAGGATGAAATGCACTTTATTTATATTGACTAACAAGGGTCTCAAATATACAAGATTACAAAACTTGGGTCATTACACGTTACTAAAGGTTATAATTACGCTCAAAATAGTTTCAACTTGGTTTTTCTTTTTAAGTAACATCCGAATGAATTGGGTAAGCATGCTTATGGAAAATTTGCTAGCATCTCGAGGAAATCACATGATCTTGGTTGTTATTCAGGCCTTCTCGGAATCTCCAAAGCTCATCTGCAATCTGCTCCTACTGCTGCCTGAACAGATTTGAAACCATCCCTTTCCAAACATTCTGCTAGCTCAGCCTGAATGTGTCAAATAATCCATCAGTATCAGTTTTCAGAAATAATTATGTAGTATATAGAAGGGAATTGAAGAAAATATTTTGGTCAGGATGGTTGGACTCATTTCAGCGAACAGTGATCTGTTGTATTGTGCGAGAAATGCTGCAACTTGCAAGCTTTGTACTAACTATTAAGTAAAAAATGTGTTCGACTTATAACCTTTATTCTGGGGATGAGAGCTGGACCACCATAGGCAAGGGCAGTGTAAAGTTGAACAAGTGTAGCTCCAGAGCGTATCTTCTTGTATGCATCCTCGCCGCTGTAAGTACATTAAAAAATTGATTGAATATCTGCGTTAAAAGTGCCAGCCATCGTTGAGGTAAATACAAAAATTACATTACCTACTTACACCACCACAGCCTATAAGGGGAACCTTGCCCTGCAAGATATGCAAGAGTTGTTCATGAACGAGACTAAGACTCCAATAAAGAAACAGTGGAAGTAAAATGCAACAACCGGGAAGAACAAAACATGCTACACTTAATAGATACCACATTCACGAAAGCAACAAGATAAAAACACACCCGTGTAAGGATATACATCTCCCTGAGAATGTTAGTAGATAAGTCAAATAAAGGCTTCCCACTTAATCCACCGCCTTCCTGAGCTAATGGATGTGTGTCTGCAGGAGGCAGTCTTGAAATAGTTGTGTTTGATATGATCTGTGTGGTTAATAATGTCGACACAAGAATCAGCAACATTAGTAAAACAACATGGACGAGAGAAATGTAAATGTGCATAAAAGTTAAATAATATTGTGCTAGTGAGTGAAGTGCCACACAAGTATGGTCGTGGAAGAATTGTCCACCTACCAGGCCATCCAACCTAAGAGCAAGAGCAACCTGGAAACAATAAGAAAAGTCACAAGAACAATGTCAACTCAACAGTGGAAGAGCATGCAGAACAAGGCTAAGTTCAGTATGTTACTGCAGCAATGTCCTCGAGATCCTGCTTAGACAAGTCCGGTGCAATCTTCACGAGCAATGGTGGTGGACCATCTTCAGCCCACTGCATCTCATCTCGTGCAGCTTGCACCTGCACATCCAGTGTAGGTCATACTAACTGCCCATGCAGATGAACAAAAAGATGCACTTCAGTTAAAACGACTAACATACCTTCTTCACAAGATCTTTCAGTTGCTTTCTGCCTTGCAATTTGCGAAGACCAGGAGTATTTGGGGAAGAAATATTTATGACCTACATTAAGAGTAAGAAACCAGCTTTACCATTCACACTGTCCACATATATACTGTTCATCAAGCAGCCATCATATTTCATGCTTGAGATAGAGCATAAGATAATGACATGCTTTTCTTCAGATGCAGGACATAGCCCCTGATTTCATTAAGAAATAATGACATGTTTTCGCAGATGCAAACAAATGGGCAGCCGTCATGAAGTTCACAGTTTCACAAAATAAGCCCTCTCTTCTCCATTGTGCATTGATGACAAACCATTCAACAAATAGGAAGAACCAAAGAGTTCAAACGCAACAATTTTTCTTGAAATACAATTCTTCAATTATTCAGTTTTTCTCTCTTTTATGGGCCATGGTAAATGAGAATGAATTAACATGAAAAAAATGCAATGTTTCTGATTCTAACAACAGTATCCATCTGAATCTATAGTGCATATGAAGCTGAAGATACTGAAGGTATGATGTGAAGTTATCTTGTAAGAGCAAAATATGGATACCAAGTAATCAGCATATTGTGACAACATATGAACTCCTTGCACATAATCAGCAGCAGCATCTTCACTAGTCTTGTTCTTGCCAAGATTAACTCCCAAAATTCCAGGTCCTGCTTTCCCTCCTTGCTTTACATCACTGGTTGAGGGAGATGTGGAGCTCACCGTTTCTTCCATCTTCCGCTTACCATGTTGTGTCCCAAGACGCTTTGCAACTACTACAATTCCTTCACCGTTGAACCCGCAGCGATTGATTACAGCACTGACGAGAAAGCATGAAAACACCAATATAAGAAACCACCCAGTAGCAATTTTTCAGAAACTTGATTGACACAGAACAGTTTGATACCAATAACAACACATGAATGCTTACCTATGCTCTTTTAATCTGAATATTCGAGGCTTGGGATTTCCCTCTTGAGGATGTGGTGTCACAGAGCCAACCTCCACAAAGCCAAATCCAATACCTAACAGACCTTCAACTGCCTCGGCATTTTTATCAAAACCGGCGGCAAGACCAATTGGATTTGCAAATTTCCTACCCCAAACCTCTAGCCCAAGAACTGGTGGATCAGGTCTCTTTTCTCTTGGAACAAATCCATGAGCAGCAGCAGAAACAGCCAAACGATGAGCAAACTCTGCATCTAGCAGTGCAAAAAAGGGATTCACGAGTTCTGTTGATTTAAATAACCAGCCACTGCAGGATCAGAAAGGGCATAGCTATTAGTGAAGAGGCTCTTAGTTAATAATGATGCCAAAAAAAGGTTGGAATAAATAAGCAGGAGCTAACAGATGCCCAGAATCCCAACTAGTGGAAATTTCAAGCACACAGGGGGTGCTTCCATGCTATTTAAACCAAATTAGGAGTAGTATTGGAGAAATTAGGTTCAAGAACTTAATATCATGTACCAAAACTTGGCTTCATCCGCGGTACTCACGTAAGCACCTCCAGCAATGGCTAACCCTATCATGGCCCCAGTCAAAAGCCTACCCTGCCAAATTGATAAGAAATAACAGGAATTAATTAATGATGTTAATGACGCAAAGACAGTAAAAGGGACAGTCAATCATTCTATGAGTTATTCAGTCCCTCTCAATCTCTCACACGATCCTTCACAAGCAACTAATTCATCAATACAACTTAAAAAAAGTTGTGAGTTGGTATTTCTACCGAAATCTCAAAGAATAGTACCCTCTATCGATTCTTCATCTACACAAACATTAGAAATCACAGATTGACTTTGTATTTACGTCATGTCGAGACAGAATGCAAATGGCTGTGCTATAGAGCTTATGAAAAAAGATAACTTTCCTCAAAGATGCAATGTGTTAAGAACTTCAACTATGCAATGCGTTAAGAACTTGGGATGGCATGAGAACATGGAGCAAATCAACGACATAGCGTAGCACTAGAAGCAAGCACAACATGTAAAAAAAGGACACTAAAGGCAGTACGCATCAAATACGCAACAAACCCACTACTCCACATGCTACGTCCGGCGACCCTTTTCAGCAAAAGCAGCGCACGGAGCTCAGCAAGCGCCGCGCGCGCACGAGAGGTGAATGCGCAAATGCCGAGGAGACGGCAGCAGCGGGAGCGGGCGCGTTACCTTACGGGGAGGCGGGGGCACCTTCTTCGGCGTGGCTGCGGGTCCCGCAGCCGCCGCGCCCGATGAGGAAGCTGTGCTCGTACTGGCCGGCCGCGCGGCGGCGCCGCGCCACGGGGAGCCGCGCAGGAGGGCGTCGCGGAGGGCGCGCCGCCACGCGCGCGCCGCGGCGGAGGAAGACATGGCGTGAGGGAGGGAGGGAGGCGCGGGAGCCGACAGGGATGGCGGCGGCGAGGCGGGGCGTGGGGAGCAAGCAGAAGGGGAAGGAGAGGGAGAGGAACTGTGCTCTCTCCCTAGCACAGTTGGGCTAGGCCAAACGGGCCCAGGTCGGCAGCAGCTGCTGTATACTCCTACGGAGTATTTGTTTCACGATTTTGCGTCCTCTGATCGTTTCACCGTATTGTTTGTTTTTCGATGAGATGACACTAGCAAACAAGGCATGCATGTGTTCTTGATAAACAAGTAATACGTTCTGCAAAAGATAGCCATAAGTAAAGCTTCTTCAGATGATTACAGCTAAAGCCCGCGAAGACGAGGAATTAGGTCTGCGCGAGAGTTATCTGGACATAATTCAGTTTAAAGTTGATGCGCCATGCTGTAAAATCTACTAGTCACAATAAGATTTTACCGTTACAGGAAAAAGAAAAGAAGCGTAGACGGGTGACGGGAATTTATGTTACCGAACAATTCGCCTCCTGATATCGATTACACTTGCAAGTCGTACTTTATTCACATCAATATATGGGCACGCAAACAGTAGTACAAATGTGCAATTGAACACGTTTTAGAGCCAAAGAATGGCATATAAATGGAGACGCTCCAAGAAAAAAACTGCCTGGGCTCTCGCTTTACTTCAATCCAGAGAGTGCAAGACTTGATCTTGGTGAGACTGGCCGACTGCCCTTGCCGCGAACGCACCAAGCAGCCAGAGTCACCATGCTCCGGCCGCTGGCCGTCTACGTACCCATCGCGCTCCCCGGTATCCATGCGCAACAAATTCCCTGCCGACATCACACGCGCACGCGCGAAACGCACACTTGCTCAGTTCAGTCACCGCTACCAGCTAGCACCACGCCCCCCGCGCCCCGCTCGGCTCCCGCGACGCTGCAGCTCCCGGCGCCGCCTACTCATGCCGCTAGCTCACGCGCGTTCACGTGCCAACCCATGCCTCCGTTCACCGCCGCTCTGGTTCCAACTTGGAAACGGCACAACCGAACCGCGCGTCCCGCCCTCGTGCAAACCCCCACGCCGCGGCCACACCACAATGCCACCACGCCTGCGCCTGCGCGCGCCACCTCCCGTGCCGCCGCGACGACGACCTCCTGCCCGCCCCAACTACACAAATCCTCTCCTCTTCCACACCACCGCCGCCGTGGCCACCCACCAGCGCGAAGAAGACCCCACCACCACGTCTCGCTCTTACCTGGCCGTCCTGCTCCAGCGCAGCGCCGCCGCCTCCGACTCCCGCCTCGCCGCCTCCCTCCACGCGGCGCTCCTCAAGCCGGGCCTCCTCGCCTCCGACCAGTTCCTGAGCAACCACCTCCTCATCGCCTGCTTCAGGTCGCCCCGCCTCCGCCGCCACGGCCTCCGCCTGCTCGACGAAATGCCCCGCCGCAACGCCGTCTCGTGGGCCGCCGCCGTCGCGGGGCTAGCGCAGGGGGGCCGCCACCGCGAGGCTCTCGGGCTGTTCCGGCGGATGCGCCGCGCCGGGTGCCCGCCCAACGAGTTCGCGCTCGTGAGCGCGCTCAACGCGAGCTCGTTCGTCGGTGTAAGTGGCGCTCGCGCGCGGCAGCTCTACGCCCTCGTCGTCCGCCTTGGGTTCGAGTCTAATGTCTTCCTGATGAACGCGTTCCTCGCGGCGATGGTCCGTCACGGGCAGCTCGCCGACGCGGTGTTGCTGTTCGACAATTCCTGTATCCGGGACATCGTCTCGTGGAACACGCTGCTTGCTGGGTTCGCGCACCATTCGTGCGTGCACGTGTGGAGTCTGTGGCGCAGGATATTCAGGGAAGATGTTGGAGCAGAGGGGTTCTCGTTTAGCACCGTGCTGTCAGGGCTGGCGGCAAGCGCAGACTTGGTGAGCGGCTTGCAAGTTCACACGCAGCTTGTCAAGAGTGGCTTCGGTGAGGATGTCTGCGTGGGGAACTCCTTGGTGGAGATGTACATGAAGAACAAGGCCCTGGAATCCGGCACCAGAGCGTTCGCTGAGATGCCTCGAAGAGATGTCGTGTCGTGGACAGAGATGGCCGCCGGTTGCCTACATTGCGGTGAGCCAGCTAAGGCCCTTGGAATTCTCAGTCACATGATGCCGGACGGAATTCTGCCCAACAACTATACATTTGCAACGGCAGCCAATGCTTGTGCAATCCTCACCAATCTGAGCGAAGGTCGGAAGGTTCATGGATACGTGATCAAACTAGGAGAGGACTCCGATGTGGGCGTCAACAATGCGCTCATCGACATGTATGCAAAGTGCGGGTCGGTTAGCAGTTCACACAAGGTATTCCAATCGATGCGGCAGCGACCGGTTATATCCTGGACGGCGATGATCATGGGGTTTGCACAGAATGGGCAAGCTCGGGAAGCCGTGAAGGTGTTCGACGACATGCTGTTGGAAGGCATTGCACCTAACCACGTCACATTTATCTGTGTTCTCTACGCCTGCAGCCAAGGTGGGTTTGTAGATGAAGGCTGGATATACTTCAGTGCCATGGCAGACAAGTTCGGTATCAACCCTGGCGAGGATCACTACGCCTGCATGGTCGATCTCCTTGGGAAAGCAGGTCACATCGAAGAGGCGCAAGAGCTGATCTCACGGATGCCGTTCCGCCCCGGAGTTCTGGTCTGGCAGGCGTTGCTCAGTGCTTGTCAGCTCCATGGCAATGAGGCTGCAGCAAAGCGAGCTGCAGAGTATGCGCTCGCGCTCGAGAAGGAAGATCCATCGACCTATTTGTTGTTGTCCAGAACGCTTGCAGGTAGGCACAGTTGGGATGGTGCACGAAGGGTGAGAGAGCTCATGGGGGGCAGAGAAGTTATGAAGCTGCCTGGGTCTACCTGGTTGCAGTCCATGCGTGAGAGTACACAAGCTTGTACAGCGTGAACCGTAATGGAAAATTGCACATTTCTTGTATGGAAGCACTTGGCTCGTCTTTTGGCCTGAGAGGCATCAGTCTACAAAGGGAGGCAGATACTTCAAATATCTGAGTGAATGCCATTTTGGCTTGGATGGAAGTGGGTGACATTTTGGCTGGTTGGAAGTGGATGGCACTCTGCTGGATGGACTTCTGCATAATCCAACAGGTCAAATGTAATTGACCTGCAATACAACATGTAAGTATCAGCATTTTTATTTTTGAAGGATGAAGTATCATCACCGAAACCAATTGTAACATTCATCTAATATGACAAACAACAATCCAGTGTGTACAAGACAAAAGAACTATTAATTGAACTTGCTTAATCATTGAATGAGTGTACATCCTCATGATGACCCTTCATATATGCTAACTTTTTCCATCAACAATGAAAACCATACATAGCCCTGATCGTGTAGTTAATTACAGACTGGAGCTCATAGGGGTAAAAAACTCTTCAATATGCAAGAGGCGCAGCGCAAGCCAATGCCATTTGGCATCCTCCTGAGATTCAGTGTTGCAGACTGCAGGTGATGATATTAAGCGACAGTTGAGGTCGCCAAGAGAGGTTCAATGTATTCCTTGAACTTGTTTTTGTTTATTGCACCTTCTCTTCGGCTCCCTGGCACCTCCTGTCCATTCTTGAAGAGAATCAAAGCTGGGAGACCATAAACCTTGTACTTTTCAATAATTTGAGGATTTGCATCATGATCGATCTTGACAATCTTTAATCTCCCCTCATATTCCTGTTTCATGAAAAACTCAACATCAGAGCTGGTGATCCTAATTAAATAACAGACTTCCCTCCAAAATTCTTTAGGATTTCAGTGCCTACTAAACCATACAGAACATTTCCTATGGACTGCTATTTACCCGTAATTTGCCCTTGTTCGAAAAAAAGAGAGAGTAATTTATGTGCAATATCTAGTTGACTTCATATAGAGTACATGGTATCTCTACACATTGGTCAATTAATCAGAGAGTTTTCCATGGCTAAAAATACCAATGTTGGAAGTTGCAAACTAAGTCTTTCCTTTGAACATTGATCTTATTTAGGAAGGCATCACAGGCTCGTGGCATGAATCAAATCCTTAAGGCTATGGTTAATTATATGTAATCGGAACATGTAGTTGCTGAAATCTTCGCAATCTAACCTATCCTATACTCCCTTTGTGATTCCTAGTTATAATGTTTAGGATTGTGCCATAGTTTTTAGCAAGCATTTTGGCCATCTGTTTCAGCAGAACAACGTTCTTCTACTTGTTATAGACCCATCTAAAGATTGTTGAATTTCTCTTTCTTTTACTAACATGGATTTCATGCATTCACTGTTCATAGATCTTGCCAAGGACTTACGGCTATCATTGACATTGCCCCTGCTGCCTAACTCCATGACAGTTGCTATCTCTTATGCTAGGCATTATCTTTCTTTCTTTTTTCGAGCTCTGGTGGCACAGTACTAATTCTCAGCTGTTCGAACATGACAAAGCAACAGGACAAGAGCAAAACCCATATTGGACAGTTTCTATCAGGAAGCAGCACAGTACCTCGGATGCCCAATCAACGACTGGCGCGACGAGGCGGCACGGCCCGCACCAGTCGGCGACGAAGTCGACGAGCACGGGCAGCTCCGACTGCAGCACCTCCGCCTCGAACTCGCCCTGCCCGATGAGCCTCACCGCCGCGCAGCACCGGACGCGCTCGCGCGCGCGAGAGAGCAGTCGGCCTGCTGGCGCGGGCGGTGCCGCGCCACAGAGGGCCGACGTCGCGGGCTGAGGTTGCGGGAGGCGGAGGAGCGCGGTGGTGGGGAGGCGGGGGCCGCGGGCCGAGGAGGAGAAGGGCGAGCGGAGAGGATGGGGCGCGAGGGTGGAGGCGGTGGTGCTTGGTGCGGATGCCATGAGGGCAAAACAATGCCGAGGAGGGGAAGGGGTTTGGACGAGTAGGAGGTGGAGGAATCTTCTGGAAGGTGCCACTTGGCCACCAGTTTAACAGACTTTCCCCAGTGAAGAGCGGATTTTTGAGGCGCGTAATTCAGCCCACGGCGTGGGGCTTCAGCCTAGTCTTATCGAACATTATTTTTTGTGGCCCATGACCCATGTAGAACATGGTTCACTGGCGAAGGGACTGGTTAGGGAAAACTGACGGGGCGTCCTACGTGTCGCTCGCGCTGACTCTTCGCGCCCTGTTACGGCGTCGCCAACAGGCAACAGCACCGCCGTCTTCTCCACGGCCTCCTCCTTATTCTCCGTCTTCGTCTTCACCACTGACGCTCACAGCTCCGACCTGCCCTCGTCACTTCGTGCTTCTTCTTCATCGCCCTACCCCCTCCTCTACCATTCATGTCTAGCAGTGACCTTCTTGTCTCGTGGCACCACTCTCTTTTTCCCTTCCTCATGTCCTGCCGTTCTGCACTCGCTCAACCTAATATTCTCTGTCTCCAATGTCGTTGTATTGCTTCTTGTCATTGTTATCATCCTGCGTCGCCACTTCGACGTCTCTCTACAACGAGACAGTGAACCTTTCGAGAAGTGGAACAACTTTGTCGTCTATTAATGGAACAAGAGAAAGGATGAAGCAAGAGAGCAGCTTAGCGGCGTGGGAAAGACGAAGAACGCTACAAAATAAAATAGGACGTGTGACATTACTTAGGAGACATATGGATTGCGGAAACTTGACCAACCATATGAATCGCAGGGATCGACAGGTCTCACTCCCGTCGTGACGTCCTAAGACTTACCAATGCTATTATTCTTGTTCAAAAATTGTCTCACGATACACAAAGCTGAAAGCAAAAGGGTGTTTTCATTCCTTTAAAGTGTATCGAAGAAAATATATATGATGGGCCACACGTCAGCTCCTGGGATGGTCCACATGTAGCATTGCGCAGCATCTACAAAAGAGCGCATGAACCAAGTTCACGGGAAAAGCCCGATCCATAACCCCCCAACCCCTCCCTGGCTCCCTCCCTCCTCCGGTCTCCGGCTTCGCCATCACGACGCGTCTCCCTCGCTGACACTTTCTCCCTCCCCTTTATTCCCACCTCCACCTCCCCAAACCCCCACACCCTTCGTACATGGAGGCGCCCGCTCCGCAGAGGGCCGGTTAGGGTTCGGTCGTTCTCCGGCCATGGCGATGCCGACGGTGGCGGGCGCCGCGTCGGCGGCGCTGCTTCACCCCACTGTCGCCTACTTCCCGCCCTCCTCCACGCGGCGTGTCGGCGTCGGGAACGTCAATGCCTCCGTCGGAAACGGTGGTGGGTACCTGGCAGGTGGCCGGCGAGGGGCGGTGCGCGCGCGGGTGGCGGAGGCAGCGCCGGTGGCGACCGAGGGTTCCAGGCAGGAGGCTCCCGCTGCTGCACCGATGGTGGAGATCCCCGTCACTTGCTATCAGGTGAATTCGTTTGGCCGGCCGTACTGTTAATGGATTGGAATTTTCGGAAATGTGGCTCCGCTTTTGTTGCACTGCTTCGTCGCTTGATCTGGTTTAGCTCATTCCAGCCCCATTCAATTGGTGCAGTTACTGATTAAATATGCGTTGTATCATCATTACTCAAATCCATTTCATTGGGGCGCCATTGAAAATTTGCGCTTGCCATCATTTTGAAGTAAAATGCCGTGGACGGGTTCCGAGATTCATACTTTTTCCAGGTCAAAAGTGATTGGAGCATTTGTTGTTCTTTTTATGAGATCTACCCAAATGACCCTGCAGATTCTAGGTGTTACAGCGAAGGCGGAGAAAGATGAGATTGTCAAAGCAGCAATCGAGCTGAAAAAGTCAGATATTGAAGATGGATACACAGAAGATGTGTCTACCTGCAGACAGGTTGCTCATTAAATTCATGAACTACGTGGATATAGTTTTGCTTGGTTTGGTGGAGGGAATGCAGCATCTTGGTGTTTAATGTTTGCTTGTTGCTTGTCTGTCAGTCTCTACTGGTAGATGTGAGAGATAAACTTCTCTTCGAACAAGAGTATGCAGGAAGCATAAAGGCAAAGATTCCACCCAGATCCTCTCTTCATATACCTTGGAGCTGGTTGCCTGCTGCCCTGTGTGTCTTGCAGGAGGTAATGTGTAACAGAAACACCCTTCAATCAAAAGATTCATAAGTTTGCTTCGTTTTAACTTGGTGATAATCATTATCATTGCCATGCTTTGTTCTCCAAAATGTACCAAAACAGTAAATATTTAGTTGAGCGTTGGCTTTGTTTCTTGTTTTCTTATTGAGGGGATTTGAAAAGCTACAGACAGTTTAAGATTTATTCCCTGCTTCGTTGAAGACTAATAAAAGTAAAAAAAATTATAACAATTTCAGGGTTAATACGTTTAGGATTATGGTAAGAAGCATGTAGATATTGAGTTATGTCTGTTCTTCGGACTAGGTAATGTAAAATACTGAGAATGCGACTGATGATCAATTTGATGTTTGTGAGCCTTAGGGGCTCGAGCATGGAACCTTCGCTAGTAGCCCTTATTCATCAAAGTTGAATGTGCCTGTCTTATTGTCATGTACTGGCCAATTTATTTATTGTCAGTGTAAGGTACCACATGCCAGTATTGTTTGCAGGTCGGAGAAGAGAAGCTGGTTTTGGATATTGGCCAGGCAGCTCTACGACGCCCTGATTCTAAACCATACGCTCATGATGTATTTCTTGCAATGGCACTAGCGGAAGTAAGTATTGCAGAAGCTTAAAGAAAAATAATGGCACGGTACAATGTTCATGTACATCTTTGGTGCATTGGCAATGATTCCATGTATTTTCTTGTAGTGCTCCATTGCAAAAGCTAGCTTTGAAAAAAGTAAAGTATCTCTTGGCTTTGAGGCTCTAGCACGTGCTCAAAATCTTTTGAGGAGAAAACCATCTTTGGAGAAGATGCCCCTTCTTGAACAGGTAAAATGTTACTGCTTTCACTTTACAGATTCTTCGACATATGAAATCATGTCTTAACTTATCACGTTGGGTGAACTAGATTGAAGAATCACTTGAAGAGCTTGCACCTGCTTGCACTCTAGAGCTTCTAAGCTTGCCTCGGACACCTGAAAATTCTGAACGCAGGCGAGGTGCTATTGCAGCTCTCTGTGAATTGCTTGGACAGGGTCTTGATGTTGAATCCTCTTGTAGAGTTCATGATTGGCCTTGGTTCTTGAGCCAAGCAATGAATAGATTATTGGCCACTGAAATTGTGGATCTACTTTCTTGGGATACCTTGGCTACAACCCGTAGAAACAAAAAGTCATTGGAGTCTCAGAGCCAGCGGGTGGTAGTTGACTTCAACTGCTTCTATGTGGCGATGCTTGCACACCTTGCATTTGGATTTTCAACCCGGCAGACTGAGTTGGTACGTCCTTTTTTTCTTCTTCCACTCATAGCCTATAGAAACCATTGTGCTTGCTGCTTTTGCATTCTTTAATTTACATTATCTCTATGCAGATAAGTAAAGCTAAAACCATCTGCGAATGTTTAGTTACATCTGAGAACACAGACCTGAAATTTGAGGAATCTTTCTGTTTGTATCTTCTTGGAGAGGTGATAAGCAAATCTCAACTTCTATAAATTTACTTACATTACTAGGACTAAAGGTTAGGTCTCAGGAATCTGGCACCTCAGTATTTGAAAAGCTTCAGCAGCTTCAAAAGAATGGAAGTTCCAACTCAAGGAATTACGGTTTAGCTAAAAAGAAAGACAGTAGTGACAAGGTCACTGTCAACCAATCACTGGTACGTTACATTTTGCGATGCTATGTTTCAGAGCAAATAATCGTACTATACTAGATTAGTTGGTGGTATATTTGCCGAAGTTATACTGTGTCTATAGCTGTTGAAGCTTTCTCATGCCAGAAAACTTGTCTTTATCAGGAACTATGGCTGAAGGATGTGGCACTTTCTCGTTTTGCAGATACAAGAGATTGTTCACCATCTTTGGTTTGTGGCATGCTATTTTTAGTAATCAAATCCATCATAACATTTTCTATGGAGTAATTTTAATATTACCCTCTTATGACAGGCCAACTTCTTTGGGGCTCCTAAGCGCATCCTTAACACTTCCAAGCAGAAACTAGGAGCCACAAGAATGGTCATTTTGAGCTCTCAGCCATCTTCTAGTGTCTCATCATGCAACAGAATTTCAGGGCAGCAGAATCCAAGATTAAATTCGACCAGCCATCTGGGGGAAGCTGTAAAGCAACTTGCACCTACCACCCTGGGGGTCCATTTATCAATGGATAAGCCAGCAAATGGTTCAAGTACAACATCTGTTCCCCTGAAGCGCAATCCTGGATCCCATCCTGTAAGAACCTTGGAATCGTGGGGCCTAAGTGGGGATCTTATAGGAAAACTTGCCTATACTGCACTCCTGGGGTTTGCCCTATTTGGTACATTAAAATTGCTCAGATTTCAGTTTGGGCACACGAAACCTGCCCCCACAACTAGGGAATCTGCAGCCACATTTTCTCTGAATGAAGCGTCTACATCAGAAGGTTCTTTTATCACTAGCAGTGTCAGGAAACATTTCGAAAAGCTGTCAAGAATGCTTTGGTTAAACAATAGGCTCCATTCGAGAAGTGAAGAAAGTGATCTATCTCCTCTGGCTAATGCTGCAGCTGCTACAGTTTCCAAGGAAAGGATGTCTCTTCAAGAAGCAGAAGCACTTGTGAAGCAGTGGCAAGATATCAAATCTGAAGCTCTTGGCCCTGACTATCAAATTGATATGCTCCCTGAGATCCTTGACGATTCAATGCTCTCAAAGGTAAGTTCCTTTTATTAAACACGTAGTGGCACATGGAGTTCATGCGTAACTGTTTATGCTGTGCATAATCAAAGACCCCCTTGTTGAGCAGTGGCAAGATTTGGTATTATTAGCAAAGGATCAGTCCTGTTATTGGAGATTTGTTTTGTTGAATCTCTCCGTCGTTCGAGCTGAGATACTGTTGGATGAGGTTGGTGCCGGTGAAGTGGCAGAAGTTGATGCTGTGCTCGAGGAAGCGGCTGAGCTTGTTGACGAAGCCCAGCCCAAAAAACCTAGCTATTACAGGTATTTTCAGAAGATGTTGTTCCTGTTGATCACTCTTTCCCATTCTGTTCTAAAATAAACATGGCATGATGATTTATACGATTATAATTGCAGTACATATGAAGTTCAGTACATGCTAAAGAGGCAGAAGGACAGATCATGGAAAATATGTGAGGCTGTTGTCCGGGACCTGACATGAATTCCGCCAAAAGGATGACTAATGCGTCAGCTGATAGGTCACAGAGCAGTGTTTAAATTAAGTTTCAGCATGGCGAGCTTAACATATTAGAAATCCGTAGGTCATTGTTAGGTTACCTTTGAATCAACTTGAAGTGCATGCAACAGTTTGCTGAGCTCCGTTGGGATGCTCGAGCTGCTCATGGTGATCTCCGGGGGACCTTGCATCAGGACCTTACACAATAGCTGCTGATTTGCTACATTAGTACAGATGCTAACCTCTAATGATATCACATGCCTTTGTTTCTTTACCTCTATACGGTGTTAATTTGTGATATTTTGTTGAAAGTGCGAGCAACCCCACATGTAAACTGAATTGGGGTGGCCGCATCTTGTTAAAATTTTCCTGTGTTTAACCGCAAGCATCAAGCTTCCCTTTGTTCATCGCTTTTTTAATTTTTTTTTACTTTCCCTTGTTCATCGTTGGTATATGCTTTAGTGCCTAGAGCTCCACATTCTTACTCTATTCCAACTTTGATCTCTGTCAGATATGATAGAAGCATTATCGTGAGCTTTCGAGTCTGAACTCTGTCAAGCACCCAACTGTGCCATTTGTGCTTCAGAAATATGCGTGTGAACGGATTCACATCCTATACCACTGCATAGCAGTAGTATGGGTCTGATTGGGCTTAGAGCGGAGAACTGGTGCAAAGTGCAAAGCAGGGTTTAAAATACGTGTTGTTATGTGCAAAGAAATAGAAACATTGGTGTTTTGGGCGACGGGTGTCAGATTACGTGGTGAATTAATCTGGTTTTTCACGTCTTTCCGAAGGTCTTGTCTCAAGGTACACTTTCTGAAGGTTGTGCAGATTACACAGCTGAGATGCTTCTCCAGTTTTCCGTGCATCAAATCAGATCTCACCATCTCCCACATCGTAGAATCCCAGTTTATGCCGTCTGCAGCTTCACATCGTCTTTGCTACAACTTTACAACTACAAACCGCGGATCGTTCAAATTCACTTTCTCTTTGCTTTAGCATCACCCTGCCTCCCCTAATCCTCGATGACCGCCGGCGCATGGCCGGCGGCCGCCGCGGTGCGCGCGGCCATGCGCACGCTCGGGCGCCTCCTGCCCCGCCCCCACCCACCACGACTACAGCCGCCGCCTCCTCTTCCGCGCACACCCTCGACGACTACAACCGCCTCCTGGCCGCCCTCGCTCGCGACTGCGACGGCGACGCGGCCCTCCGCGTGCTCCGCCGCATGCGCCACTCCTCCCCCGACTGCGCGCCCACCGCCGCCTCCTACATCTCCGCCATGTCCGCTCTCTCCAGGCCGGCCGCCCAGCCGACGCCGCGGCGCTCTTCGACGACATGCTCGCCCACGGCGTCGCCCCTGACCGCGCCGCATTCTCCCTCCTCCTCCACATCTACTCCTCCCACCTCCACCTCCCCTCCGCCGCCCACTCCGTCCTCCTCTGGATGTCCCGCCTCGGCCTCCCACCGACCCCAATCGACTACGCGGACCTAGTTTTCTCCTTCTGCTGCGCGGGGCGCCTCCCGGACGCGCTCCAGCTGCTCGACGAAATGCGCGCCATCAACTACCCACTCACCCCACACATCTATGCACCGATCCTCCAGGCCTACTGCGCCAATGCCGATATCCTAGCGGCAGACGCGCTGATCAGCTCGATGCGCTTCTCCAGGTGCCACCCCGATGTCGTCATTTACAACATCTACATCCATGGGCTATGTAAGATCGGGGATTTTGATGCTGTGGAGAGGGTTATTGATGAGAGTGGCCGGAATGGGTGGGTGCCGGACGCAGTAACATATAGCACCTACATTGCTGGGCTTTGCCGGTCTGGATACATCGAGGATGCGTTCCAGCAGCTGGAAATCATGGTAGGAAAGGGGCTACAGCTGACAGTAGTTGGTCTGAACATACTGTTGGACTATGCTGCACAGGATCTAGATATGTGGGTAGGCAAGGAGGTGCTGGAGCGATGCCAAGAGCTGGGCTTTGAGGTTGATGTTGTGAGTTACAACACAGTCATGGATCATTTCTGCAAGAAGATGAAGTGGCTGCGTGTCCTAAAGTTATTCACGGATCTGCTCAAGAAGCCCATAACACCCAACGTGGCAGACATACAACATTTTGATTTCATGCCTTTGCCGAGCTGGCAAGTTTCAGCTTGCCAAGTTCGTGTTCAGCTGCAAGGGGTTCGTGGCGGACACTGTGACTTGTAACATTCTGATCCATGAGTTCTATGGTTCTGGAAAGGAGGATGAGCTTGGTTTTTTGTTCTCTGATATGAATGCAGGGAATATTGTCCCAGATACAATCACATATAATACACTGGGTTGATTGCCTCTTTAGGTCTGGGAGGAGGTCGGAGGCTGCCAATTTGGTCAGGCACATTGATGATGGCTACCCTGCAGAGCCCGTAGCACATTTGACATATTGGTTGGTTAGGAGTGGAAATATTCGAGAGGCTTTGAGGCTGTTTGATGATATACTAGCAAAAGGAGTGGCTTTAGATAGTAGGGTTTTTGCTAATGTGATCAAGGCATTTTGCAGAAAGGGTCCAGGGATGCACACAGAGATGAAAACAATTGTGTTCTGTATTGGAGAGGATGCTGGGATTGGATGATCCTTCTCTAGCTGTCTTGCACTTGTGTATAACTTGGAAGCGCCTGCTGATTCTTTCTAGCTACTATACATGGTAGTGGCCTCATTTTTGAACTTGTACGTTGTATCAGTAGCAAACAACGATTGAAGGTAAAAACACCTGTTTGGTTTTCTTCATGCCGTTCTTTGTCATTACAAACATTATTATATATAATCTGTCATCCTAAAACCGATTTTGTTTAGCCTGTGGAATTTGAATTACATATATATTCTTCAGAATTGAAATTAGTCTGTCCACGAACTGTATGCTGAATTGGTTTATTTGACCAAATTTCCCATGTATGGAGGATGTCCTGTTTTGGTATTGTGTGTCAAAGTCCTGGTCATTTAATTCGTGGACAACAAACTGTCAGTGCACTTTCCCTGACAGGATTGGCGCTGTGGGCACAACGTGTTGTAACTTTTCATTTCCACTTGTTGTGCCAAACATGAAAACACCCAAGTAATGGAGATCTGCTTTATTGTTCGTGACTTCGTGTATCTAGAATTCTGTTCACTCACTTCTGTTTTTGATGCTATTACTCTTTGGCAGTCGACTGAATTGTGGGTTCATTTCCAATATCTCGCTTGCTTCTAGAACTTCCTATGGAGGATCCAGGTACAGCATTGGTTGTTCTTGATGTTCACCTGAATGCGTTCTGGCCATGCAATCCGATCCAAAGGAAAATTGATTATGTACATTTTTTTTGCTTTTTTAATATAGAAAACTGTTTTTGTTTCTTCTTCAAATCGATTTCATTATTTCTCCGAGCAACTGTATGCCATAGGACATGCTATAGTTCCGATCAGTCGCATTTTTGCTATATTTTCTTATTGATTATTATGACAGCGATGTAATTTAAGCATGACGTTCTTTACTGAAATCATTACTTTATAAGGAAAGAAACTAACTGATAGATACAAATTTGCATATCCTGATAGATGGTCAAAACCAACGTGCCTCTTGTCCATCCATTCATTTACTCTAGTTGCATGGTAATACTAGGTTTTGTTGTTTTAATCTCCTGCTGAAGTGCTGATGGCACTTAACGTGGCAATCTTTTTGGGGTACTATACTACGGCTAACTGCAGCTTTGTTCTGTGCTTTGTTTTGGTCCGACCTGCAGGAACCATCAATGCTTCTTGTGTCTGCGAATTGCACATGCTGAAGATGTTTGACTTTATATACTCCCTCTGGCTTTTTTTTTCATTCTTGACACCATGGCACAATAACCAAGGTTATCAACCTTTCTTTATTCCAATGTGACCGACATGGAAAATATGTGGTCGGTGTTTTGATCCGACAATAATGAATATGGGGCAGCGTACGCACAGCAGATCTAGATGGATGCACACGGGACACAGAATTTAGGCGGGTTTAGACCCTCGGAAGGAGGTAATACCCTACGTCCTGTGTTTGGTGGATGATATTACTTGTATCTCGAGTGCCGCAAAACCACGAGAGTAGATCTCAGGGTTGCTACGGTTTATGTGTCTAAGAGTATGAAAGTTTCTATGTGAATCTACCGATCGGGGGATCCCTACCTGGCGTTATATATACGGCAAGGACAGAGATACATGAGTCCAGATCGGTTTACAGATATGTTTCCTAATCAGTTATAATCAAATCCCGAGATATCAGGTAGTTACATGTTTGTGTCTTGTACTCCAATCGATGAGGCGTCCCCGTGTAGAAGTCGGACTCCGAATAGTCGGTCTGGCCCACCTTATGTCAAGAAGGCCAGCTTTGTCCTCCTTGATGATACCCGGGTGCCATGTCATCGTCATATGCGTAGGGAGACAAGCTCACCAACAAATGAAGTGTGACCCTGGCAAAAAAATGACGAGTGACTGAATGGAGGTAGTAATTCTTTTTGCATGATCACACTTGATCGTGTATGTCCTACTAATCTGTATCTGGAAATTTCCTTGTTGTTACTATGTAAGATAAGCGCGTATGAACTTTCTGCTCTTGTCCATATCGTGCAAGCTAGTTCATCTGTAGTATATACTGGACATGTGGGACCAGCCCTACCGCCATTGGGTTTCATTAGATCCACCATCATTTCCCGGCGCGCGCACGCCTGGGTAGGGGTGGATATCGAGCCAGCTCGACTCGATTCAACTCAGTTCGAAAATACTAGTTAACTTAACGAGCCAACTCGACTCGACTTATTAATGTAATGAGCAAAACTTTCAACTCGACACCACTCGTTAAATACTCAAGTTGGCTTGTTAAGCTTGTTAAAAACTTGTTAAAGCTGTTAACACCAGATCACTTGTATTTAAATACGAGGTAGAATAGTCACTATAATTGAATCAAATATAGCAAGAAGTTATAGTCACCATAGTTGGCTCGCAATCATAACATATTATAAAACGGAACAATATAACTTGATTCATGTCAAACTATTAAATGAATGGCTTAGCAGCTATATCTAGTGACATATGAGCTTGTATGTAACCTAACTGGCTTCAGTCACGGGAAATGGCTCACAGAGCTCAATAGTTTGGTGATTAGCTACTTAGCAACTAATTAGCAGATACATGCACATTATTATTTTAACGAACATGACATATAGGTCCAGCATGACATGCTGTTCGGATTGAACATTTCCAATTTAAATGAAACAAGCATAAGGGGCTTATTTGTCGGGTTTCCTATACACAATCAATTAAGTAATATGATAATTACCTTAGTGAGCCATATAGTTCAAAAGATGCTAATAATTAGCAATCTGCCATTATACTCTAATCAAAATATCGAGCCATCCCCTCCACGGGCGTGTCTACCACCTTCTCCAGCCAATCGCCTGCTTCGGTACAAGTGGGCCCAGGTTCTAGTGTCACAGAAACACCCGTATTAATTATGCGACCATCCACGTGGTTAGTATAGCTGCCACGCCCTCACACACAAACGGATATCCATTAAGACTCCGACCTGAACAACCTTCAGCATCATCTTCCCCGATCTCCCAGATCCATACTGTGTGACCTGTGTTCTGTCCGCTTCATGAGTTCTAAAAAGATTCGCACTCGGCAAGATGAAAGATTAAGGCATGTTTAGTTGGGCTGTGGATTAAGGTCTTATTTGATTTAAACATATCACGACTCTGATTTTCGGAGCCATGAGATAATGCCCGCAATTGTCCAGGAGTTTCTCAATTGCAGACGCAAAGTCATCACATTGCCAACACAGCGTTAAGCATTCAAACTTTATTACAGAACTAGAAAATATGCTTAACAACAATTTATTTTACAGCGGACAGAGGCATCCGAGCCCAAAGTTTATATTATAAACAAAAGGAACCTACACCACAGTCGCCTCGAGGGTGGATAAAACCTAAAATTTGCACTCATCTCCATCGAAGTATTCTTCATCAAATGAGCCCTCCTCGTTTTCATGTATGTCTGAGATGATTGGTGCAGTAATGAGTACATGACGTACTCAGCAAGCCGCATTGGGAAAGTGCACTACTTAGCTACATATTCGAAATCTCAAAGGGGGTATATGGTTTAGCATTTGGTGGATGCATAATCTTAATCTCTGCCTTAATAATTTAAAATCCTTTCATTAAAATATTTCAACTATAAATCATTGTGTTTTAGCAACCCTACTGGGTCAATGTCAGATTCAACTAATCATTATCAATTTCTACTTGTGTCTTGTACCGAGAATCACCTCTAAACACAGCTTCATTAACCGGAAGCACGGCGTATTTGAATACCATTTGGTTTAACTCTGCAGAGTGGCTCAGCTTTACCCACATGATATCCATACCTCTTAGTGTCACTGCAGATCTACACACACCCATCGGTGTGTCGACAGAGGTAGGTTAACAAGGCTTTTTATCTGCTCTATCTTTTGAAGTTTCTACCTAAGAACACTATATCACTCGCTCTCCTGGGAGCTAACGGGCCAGTATTAACTTCGCGATCCGGGAGTCAGGTGAGTTCCAATTATGATTTCCCAATAAATGGCATATCATCTTATTCGCTTCTGCGGGCCTTCCAGAGAAGTGGAACGGCAAGCTAGTATGTAGTTGTTCAGCAGGTAGAGCGGATTTACTAGGCCAGATTTGACAAGTCAAACATGTGGTTGAGTGATTCTATGTTCATCGCTAAGCACAAGAGTCTTGCCCTTAACTGCCCTGAGTAAGGTAATCCACCAGATTACCCCTACTCCACGGAAGGGGTATGGCTGCATGATCAATACATGAAGGGCCCCATCTTCTCTGTCCCCAACCGTCGGCAATTTTTCTTTAAAAACACACACTCTGAGTTTTGAGCTAGGTTATCAATATTCATGAATACTGTCTAGTCTAGCCTCTAATGCCGGTGAAGGATACTGATATGACTTATATTTTTTCTAAAGTCTTCAAGGTGAATATGGCCTACAAAAATTAACTGGGCTGTGGGGTGGTAGGTATTAACTACACAATCATGTCATTCAAAAATATCTCATATGAAGTTAACATGCAAAAAGATAATTAACTAGACAGGCATGTGGGATCAACATGAACAAGAATTGTGACTTGCCTACTACACCGAAGTCTGTCGGATCGATGTCTTCAGGAGTTCTTCACCGTCGGGATCCTTTCCCAGCGTCGGATCGTCACTACCGTTCCCTAGTTGCAAAAAGACCCAAGTAACCAACAAACACATATAAGTCTGGACTCGACGAATGCGAGCTGGGAGCAAAATGTAAAATAATTTAAAAATAATACTAAAAATAGGAAGTGGGGTGTGTGAGGTTGGAACCGGGATGTTGAAAGGATGGGAAGGAGGTATAGGACGCGGGTTAGGGGTTTCGGACGGGGATTTGGAATATATGAGGTATTAGAGGGGTTTGCGGATTTTGGGTGTTAAAAAGTGAGAATTTGGATTAACGGTGTGGAGAATTGGGATCGTGGCGTCGAGATGATCGAAACGGTATATAATAGTGTTTTTAGGGTTTCGGGCCCGACGGGTCGGCCCCCCTCCCCTGCAAAATAATATAGGGCCCATTAGGGTCCTTAGGTTGGGCTAGGCTGGATATGGGTTGTGGGCTGAACATGGGTTGGGCAGTGTATGGGCCTGGACTTGGGCTTAACAGAAAAAAAGAAAAAGAAAATAGAAAATTTTTCTAATTAATTGGGCTCAAAGTGGTTCGGGTATTGGGCTGTTATTGGGCCTCGGCCCGATAGAAATTAAAAATAAAAAGAAAAAAGAAAAAGGAAACGAAGGCTGGGCTGGCCTGAACTGGCCCGTTGCGTTCGTGACTGGCCCAAAGAGGGAGTCGGGCTGGCTTGCTAAGGAGGAGAGGCCGGAGGCCTCGGTGGGGAGGGAGGGGAAAACAGGGGAGAGGCGGCCGCCGGCGACGAGGCTTGAATTCGTCGCTGGTGGAATTGAGGCCTCCAGAAGGACCTAGGAGGGAGTGGATCCCATTTTTTGAAGAAAAGAGGGGAGGTTTTATGGGAGAGAGGCTCGGCGACGGCGGGATGGGCTCGGGCTTACCTCGCCGGAGTGGAGGAAGACGGTAGCAAGCTCGCCGGGCTTGGGGAGAAAGAGGGGGAGCTTGGGGAATGCTCTGGGGAGGTGGCGAAGCTTGGGAGAGTAGAAGGGTTCGGGAGAGAGGAAAGGGGGCTCGGGAGCTCGGCTTTTATAGCCGGCGGGGCGTCAGTCGGGAGCGCGGAGCTCGAGGGGATAAACTTGCCGGTGGCGAGGGCTTGGGCGGCGTGGCGTTGTCTCGATGCTTGGCAGACCAGCGAGCTCGAGCGGCGAGCCGTTGCAAACAGGGTGGCAGGCGGCGCTGAGAAGGGTGGGGGCGGTGGTGCAGAGGGAGGAAGGGGCTCGGCGACGCATGACCGGCTGCCTCGAGCACGGGTTAAGCAGAGGGACGGGTCCCGCATGATACCAGCGTTGAGCCGGGGCAGTGCGACGGGCGGTGGCGACGGTAGGCACAGGCGGCGGCGACGGGAACGGAGGCGATGGAGATGGTGGGCCAGATGGGCCGAGGGAGAAGGAGAAGTGGGCCGGAGGAAAGGACTTGCGGCCCAAGTGCAAGGATTTGAATTTTTAAAACTTTGAAAAAATTCATATCACAGAACATAATTGTCTATTATGAAAAAATTATTGTGATTGTGCGGTAGGAAAGCATTGTGCAGACCGCGTCTCATCGTCTCGGCTAATGCCATGCATTGACTACCCCCACCGTAACCACAGAGATCGCGCCGCTGTACTTGAGCTTCCACCGGCCGCACACCACCTACTTCGTGCTGTCAACGCTGCTGAAGGGATGTAGTGGAGTCGTCGACACCCTCCCAAGCTCTGTTCTACTTTCATATAACTAAATATGTTTTTCTTATTCCATCTTCTCTTTCCCAGCCTGACTATAGAAACTAAAACAAAAGAAAACAATAGGTTAGAATCGAAAAACAACATAAGCTAGAATCGAACAACAAATCAAACACGGGTCCAGAAAAATAAGAGCTCAGAAGGGTCAAAAACTTGGATGCATCAAACAAGAAATTAAACATGCAGCCATAGTGGACGAACACGTGAAGGACGAAGCGGCGAGCATGACACCGACAGGGAGCATCGTGGCCAGAAGAAAGGTGACCTTCTGGTGCTCTTGCTCTCTCTACACTGACCTAGCTTCGAGCTCGACATGGAGCCGCGCTGCATATCTGCATCTCGGTTGCCTCCGTTGTTCCCTTTTTCTAGTCGTTGTCCTCCGTTATTCTTCAGCTAGCCGGTGTCGAGCTAGCTCTAAATGGAACTCTAATAGCTACTGCTGCATTCCTTCCTGGGCTCCTTGTCTACATGCCAATAGAGAGAGAGAATGGGAGGAGGAGGAATATGTGGATTTGTGCTGATTAGGACACTAGGGGATACGATCAATTTGCCTTTGTCACTGTCATCATAAGCAAGTTTAAACTTGTGATAGACCTCTTTGACAAATTTAAGGAGCTAAAATATGCGTGTCAAAAATAGAGGAATTAAAGTGAGCTTACCGCAAGTTAGCGGACTGCGGACGAATTTTACTCGTGATACAATTGTCTTTGTTTCCCTGTATTATCAGTACGCGACCATCCAGGTCAGTCAACTGTCCTGCCGGCCTGCCATGGCCCACCGGTCAGTATAACTGACCCACACAAATGGAAAATTAAAAACAGAGAATCGTCTCCCCCGATCTCCCAGATCCATACCAACCCAAACCACACGAACTCCACTCTAAACCCCCCTGCTCCGCGCGCGGATGAAACCCTAGCGATCCACATAGATCTCCCGCACCCGGATCGCCGTCGCCATGGCCGCCTCTGCGCTGGAGTCCATCCCGGCGCCGCTCCTCCGGTCGCTGCGGCTCAAGACGAAGCAGCAGGAGCTCCTCCTCCGCGTCTCCGCGCTGGCGCTCATCTACGTGCTCGCCTTCGCCGTGCGCCTCTTCTCCGTGCTCCGATACGAGTCCATGATCCACGAGTTTGACCCCTACTTCAACTACCGCACCACGCTCTACCTCACCGAGCATGGCTACGACGAGTTCTGGAACTGGTTCGACTCCGAGAGCTGGTACCCGCTGGGCCGCGTCGTCGGGGGCACGCTCTTCCCGGGACTCATGGTCACCGCCGCGCTGCTCCACCGCCTCCTCCGCGCGCTCTCCCTCGCTGTCCACATCCGCGAGGTCTGCGTCCTCACCGCGCCCTTCTTCGCTGCCAACACCACGCTCGTCGCCTACGCCTTCGGCCGCGAGATCTGGGACTCGGGGGCCGGGCTCGTCGCCGCGGTGCTCATCGCCATCTGCCCAGGGTACATCTCGCGCTCCGTCGCGGGCTCGTACGACAACGAGGGCGTCGCCATCTTTGCGCTGCTGCTCACATTCTACCTCTTCGTGCGCGCCGTCAACACGGGATCTCTCGCCTGGGCGCTTGCCTCGGCGTTCGGGTACTTCTACATGGTGTCCGCGTGGGGAGGCTACGTGTTCATCATCAACCTCCTCCCACTCTATGTGCTCGTGCTGCTCGTCACCGGGAGGTACTCGCAGAGGCTCTATGTGGCCTACAACTGCATGTATGTGCTCGGGATGTTGCTCGGTATGCAGATCCGGTTCGTCGGGTTCCAGCATGTTCAGTCTGGGGAGCACATGGCCGCCATGGGAGTCTTCTTCCTGTTGCAGGTATGTTCACAAACATTATTGTGACGTTATTGTGAAATGGAGTGCAGATATTTGTGAATAGAGATGAAAAAACATCTTGTTTCACTCTAAAACTAATTAATCTTAGTACAGAGGTAAAACAATGGAATAATCATTTTGGCTAAGCTGGTGGAATATTAACACTTGACTTAAAAGTAGTGGTTCAGATGAAATGGTCCTGCTAACTGCCTGTGTTAGGCTTCATTGGCTTGGAAAATGCTTCCAGATCACTTCTGAATTGAGAATTTGAGAACAGAAAAACCATCTGGTCGAAGGCCAACTGATCTTAGCAGGTAGGCAAAATACTGGAATAACTAGATGGCTAAATTAGTAGGAACAGTAAAACATGCTAGTTAATTAGGTTGTTTATATCATTTATGGCTTCCATTAGGCTTCAATTGACTTGAAGATGTTGGTTCAAATTAAATGGTACTACCATTTTATTCATCTTTAGATAGATTGTATTGCTGGGTTTACTTGTTCATTTACCATGCTTAACTTCCATTTCATTATTGGCTATGAAAAACGACCAGTAATACTCTTGATTTCGAATGTAGTGTCAACGATCAACTAGCTTAACTCATTAGTGTCATGATGTTTACTGCTTATCTTTTCAATGAAATTCTTAGAGACCTGCCCTCCCATTCATCTCAAGAAAAAAAATGTCTGCTGCTTATTATTGTGGAACATAGTGTAGATCTTATGTTCTACTGTTGTTAATATGATCTCTGCCTCGACGGTTATCTATTCTAGTTGAAGTTCTTCCTGAACTTTCTCTAGATATAGCATGGAAAAAGAAGAGCTATCATAAACCCTTCCCTTTTTTGCAGGTTTTCTTCTTCTTGGATTGGGTGAAATACCTGCTGAATGATGCCAAATTATTCAAGTCATTCCTGAGAATTACTCTGACATGTGTGATAACTGTCGGCACCCTGGCTCTTGGGATTGGTACTGCGTCGGGCTACATCTCCCCTTGGACAGGACGGTTTTACTCCCTGCTTGATCCGACATATGCAAAAGACCATATACCGATCATCGCGTCTGTTTCTGAGCATCAGCCAACAGCATGGTCTTCTTTTATGTTTGATTTCCACATCCTTCTTTTCCTGTTCCCAGCAGGCCTCTACTTCTGTTTCAAGCGCCTGTCAGATGCCACAATATTTATAGTCATGTATGGCCTCACAAGTATGTACTTTGCTGGTGTGATGGTTAGGTTAATTCTTGTTGCAGCACCAGCTGTTTGCCTTATTAGTGCCATTGCTGTATCTGCTACGATAAAAAATTTGACAACATTGATCCGGACAAAAAGCAAAAGTCCACAGACTACTTCTGGAAAAGCAACTGGCTCAAAGGCAGCTGCAAAGGTATCTTTAGTTTTTATTTTTACCTATACTTGCTCTGATATAATTTGCTTGTGTAGTGTAGTGGAAAATATAAATAAGTAAGTTTGATCATATGTTCCAAATAAAAACACAGTATTTCTGACTGAGAATTGAGTAGTACAATTGAAGTCCTTGTTTCTCCTTCAGCATTCTACATCCTTTATAGCAGAGATGTGGAAGACTATATTTCATAATTTGGCATACTGGTAAAACTGATTTTCCAAAACAAGGTTCAGGAGATGATTGTTTGTCTTCTTTGAAAAAAGACGTGCTTTTGTTAGTGTTGACACAATACAAGTTTCCAACTGTTTAACATGAATTGCACAATAATTTCTCAATTTCACGATTTTGTTTCTGCAAACTGTTTTAGATTTCAGTTTTCACTTCACTTTCCAACTGACTTGGGTTCTTGTGTAAACAGGGAGCAGTTGATCAACCCTTACCTTTCCAACATAATGCAGCTATTGCTTTACTTCTGGGTGCTTTTTACTTGCTCAGTAGATATGCCATACACTGCACTTGGGTGACATCTGAGGCTTACTCTTCTCCTTCTATTGTTTTGGCCGCAAGGGGTCATAATGGAGGCAGGGTAATATTTGATGATTATCGTGAGGCATACTATTGGATTCGTCAGAACACTCCCACTGACGCCAAGATTATGTCATGGTGGGACTATGGATACCAAATTACAGCCATGGGGAACAGAACTGTTATTGTTGATAATAACACGTGGAATAATACACACATAGCTACTGTTGGGCGGGCAATGTCCTCTTACGAAGATGAGGCCTATGAGATAATGCAGTCACTGGATGTGAATTATGTTCTTGTCGTATTTGGAGGTGTTACTGGGTACTCCTCAGATGACATCAATAAGTAAGTTAATCAACTTAGTCATGAGCACTATTACGTAATGTCTATGCCTCTGATTTGATGTGCGTGTGAGATAATTTTGTACTGAATCACAAAACAGATCCTCTGACTTAGCTGCTCATTTCCAGGTTCTTATGGATGGTGCGTATTGGTGGAGGAGTTTTTCCTGTAATCAAAGAACCTGATTATCTTGTTAATGGGGAATATCGTGTTGACAAGGGGGCAGCACCAAAAATGTTAAACTGTCTAATGTAAGTACTATTTATGAGTGAAGTACCTTTTTTGTCTGTGTTGTGATGCTGCTTTCTTCCATTACTTCATATGTGGAGAAATAAATTGCCAGACTGAGAAGGAAAATTGTAGTAGTATCAACCAAAATTTGTGATGGGGCTGATACCACTGCAAAAGTGAACAAAGATAAATTGTGTTTGTTCTGTAGCAGCTCTGCCATGATTTTGGCTTGTGTTTTGGTAGGTCATTACTTCAAAACATGGTAGTTAACCTTCAATATTTAGAACTGGCTGTTCCAAATTCTATTCCATGAGGGGTATGCTTATCAAAGATATGTTTCAAGAATACTCAGTTTTTTAGAGTTCCAGTTGCCCCTTTTGGTATTGTCAAACCTGTGAAAATTCTCAGGACATTTTTTGTGTCTAAATATGTGCTACTGTTATCCTTCTATTAGCTATAGTTCATGTTAAGCTACCCATTGCTGTTTTTATATGCTTTATCTCCTTTTTTGTTTGGCAGGTACAAGCTCTGTTATTATCGATTTGGAGAACTGACCACGGAATATGGAAAACCTCCAGGGTATTGCACATCTTTACCATTGTTATTGTTCATTCACGTGCATATTTCAAGTTCAAGATTAATTAGTCTAGAATGAAGATGTCTCTACTTGATATCTTTGATATAAAAGTTGCAGTTCATTGTTCTTTAGGTTATTGGTGGTTTTCTAGATAAGCAGCATATTTGCTGACTATATTTTTCCCAGAAACCTGTAGACTATATTTTTCCCAGAAACCTGTAGACTACATTTTTATGACGATTCGACTATAGATGTATGGTAGCAACTGATCGATATAATGCTACATTCTTGTACTCTGTTTATTCTCGATGCAGATATGATCGAGTGCGAGGAGTGGAGATAGGCAACAAAGACGTGAAGCTTGAGTACTTGGAAGAGGCATTCACAACATCAAACTGGATAGTGCGCATATACAAGGTGAAACCTCCAAAGAATAGATCCTGAGGTATCCTCCCAGGAGAGAAGCGCTTAGAGCTATATTACCTTGGACAAGTGAGAATGCTTAAGGAGATGGGACGATTGTTTTGACATTCATCTGGAGAGCGCCCAAACGCGAACTTTGTTTTGGTGAGACTGACAGTAGCAGCCCATAGTTTCATTTCAAAGTTGAGAACATCCATCTTTCCCCTCATCATTCGGTTAGATGTGATCGGTGTCATTCAGACGTGCGATCATGACAGCTGCGGTTACTTTTTTGATTGAGGATGTTATTACGGGACTTTAGAAGTTTCTGTAAGCTTTTGCGTAATAACACTAGATTGTGTTAATTTATATGGCAATTGAAATTTATCGGTGCCGAGTACAAAAGAAGAAAGAAATGTTGGTTGTTCTGACGTCCCCTGTTTGTCTTTTAGTATCTTGTGCAGATGCAGATGACGGTGTTTTGTCCACTGAGAGTTGCCATGGCTCCAGACAGGATAATCATCGTCAATGCAATTGCTTACCGACTTTTGGGTTAGTAAGGTGATAATTAAAGAAAACCAGACCGTTAGCACGTTGTTGAGACGCAAATCAGTTCTAAGAGCGGATCAACTAGACCTCGCTGGTAGTCAATGTGTATGTGTCGTGTTTGGTCCTTTCGTTTTATTGTGTCAATTATGTTGGGGAGATTTGGTAAAATGCACAAGCTTAGTAAGGTTTCAACGGGTAACTGATACAAGGCCGGGATTTATCCGTTTAGGAATTAGGTATAAGAAATAATTTACCCGCGGGTATGCTAATAAGCAAAATCGTTGTCCACTAGGTAAGATGGGGACATGACCTATTACATGTCTCCGTTACCCGGCGGGTACCTATTAATATCTATGACAGGTGGGTTCACATCATAACATCAAACAAAAAACAATTTTAGGTCAGTTTTCAGCCCACAGGCCCACAACCTATAGCCTATTCAGCCACAGCCCACGATCTTCTAGCCCATTTTTTATCTGGTACGGATACCCATCGGTGCCCTGGTACCCAACAGGGGACAGGGATGGGGAAAAAATCGTATCTGGGCACAAAAAGGTGTACGAGTAATAGGTAAATTAGAGGAGACAAGTATCAGCGAAAGGAATCTTACCCCGTTGGGTATCATACTGGTCATCTTGACATCTTACTATGTTCTTTATCTAGGAAGAACTAGTTACATTATAATATCCAAAATGACCCTCTTTGATAAGATGCCATAATTGAATTAAAAAAAATTCTTTTATTGAATGTGCCTCTTTGCCCCCACGCAAAAAGACCGTCCTGCCCCTGGGGCATTTCATCAAAGAGTAAATTACTCAAAACTACAACTTCAGGATGCCTTATATCACTTTACCACACCTTTTAGATATTTTTCACAAAACCACAACTTATAATCTAATCAATCACAAATAACCAAAATCAGCAAACTTTCGGGACAATAAAACTGACAGAGGCCCATTTGTCCATGCTTACATGGCCGCTCACGTGGAGTCTATGTTGAGGTGGACGTGGGCCCAACTTCTCAGTCTCTCATTTTCTTCCCATTCTTTTCTCCTTCCTTCTCTGAATCACGTGCCTCAACGCCTATTTATTGATTTCTTCTTGTGGTCTGTGAGGCATGCACACACGTCAAGAACCACACCGAGCTTGAGCCTCGATCTCATGTTCGATTGATCTGGCGCGATGAGATGGTGCAAGAACACAACAACAATCATCATCATCTGCAGGCAGTAGTAGCAGCAGACGCATCAGTTGGCTAAGTACGGTGGCGACAGCAACAACACAGCTACCGGCGTGGCGCGGGCGTCGAGGAAGAACAAGCCCACGAAGATTCCACAGTGTGGCCTCGGTGTGACGCAGCTCAATAAACTCCACATCGAGGAACAGAAGAAGTTGGGAGGAGGGGTCACCGTGCCGGCCACGGCCAAGGCCACAACGTCGCCGCATGCACTCAACAACGCTGGCCTCTGCCACCTCCCACCTCTGCACTTGCACGCTCTATCGAGGCCAGTCGTGGACAACAGCGTGCACTATGGCTTCACGCACCGAGGAGCAGAAGAAGATGGGGGGAGGGGCCACCGTGCCAGCCACGACCACGCTGTCATCACACATGCTCAACGGCACCGGTCTCTGTCACCTTCCCTGGTTGCACCATCCGCCGCCGCTAGCGCACCCAGTGAGCACTCTATCGAGGTTGGCCGCAGACGATGGTGTGCATTGTGGTTTTGCGCGACGACGAAGAAGGATGGGGAGGTTGGGGAAGCCGCAAAGGTGAGGGAGAAGGTGGAGTTGGGAGATGACCACGACGAGGTCGAGCTGCCCGGCGAGAGGGAGGAGCACAGGGGATGTCGGCGCCATGGGACGGGAAAGGGAGGTGGAGGGGCAAGAAGCAGCAGTAGTTGAGGAGAGCAAGATCTCCCTATGCAGGTCACATCTTTCTTTCTCTGGTGGGCTAGAGCAAGAAAATACCTGGTGTATTGCGGCATCAATGAGGCTGAGGAGGGGTGGAGGCACACTGTCATGGTTGATATGAGAGAGCCGGGATTTTGGGAGATAGATGAGGCGAATGGAGAGCCAATTTTAGGAGCGAGGCGACCAATTTAAGGGATTTGAGGACGGGACGACATGAATTGTTGTTCACCGAGCTCAAGGAAGAAGATGCGGAAGAATTGCTTCTCATGCAAATCGATGCAGTGGCGAAGTCAACGCCTCCCATCCCATCCGCGAACCTGCATGCATGTGGAGCCTCACGCCCTCCTCTACCTCGTCTTGTACCTACGCCCCTATGGGTATGAAGGCGGTGGTGCACATGGCCAGCGGCGGTGGCCGCGAGGTCCAGCTAAGAATAGCTCCATGTGAGCGGCCACATAAGCGCTGACAAATATGTCTTCTATGTTAGTTTTACTGTTAAATGCCTAGAAGTAGCCGGTTTGAGGTTTTGTGAAAGATTAAACTACAAGTCGTGGTTTTATGAAAAGAATTCTAACATAGTGATCAAGTAATATAAAGTATCCTAAAGTTGTGGTTTTGAGTAATTACTCCAGCAAAAACGACCGGGTCATCTCCCTCTAGTCGCACTTCCATTTTGGCTAGACTGAATCACTCTGTGTCGTCTTCTTCCTCATCCTGTTCCTCTTCTTCTCTAACCCTAGCTCAGCTTGCTGGGCGGTGCACCAGCGAGACACAAAACGATGGGCTCGGTGTTGGTTGCTCGTGGTGCAGAGGAGCTGCTAATGATCAATTCCAGCGGTGCAGAGGAGGCGCTTGGGTGCTGCTGCTGACCTCGACGACGACGACCACATCAGGGTAGATATTCGTCAAGTGTCTGAACATTCAACCATGGCTGCAGGTTAGAGCTTCACTAATTCGTTCATTTTTTCATTTGTAAATCAATTTGTAGTGTGATTCGGTTTAATTGGTTTGAATTTTTGGGTACATTGGATGAGATGCATAGCCGCTGAAGAGGTGTAAATTCTTCATGTGGGTTGGAGATTACCAAGAGTATCAGGTGAAGATAGGCATGCTGCAGAGAGGAAACATGGTGAAGGAGGAAGGGCAGCGTGGAGATGGAGTGAAGAGAGGGATGAACAAGCATGAAGATGGACTAAATTTACTTGTAGTGGCACTTTACTAAACCTTACATGTAAAAATGTGATTGATTTTTTTCATCTATCTGTTTATCGAATATTATCAAATAAATTAAAGAAGAAGTATTAATCAAATTATCATTATTATGTAAGTCAATATTGATAGATAGTGGTAAAACTTCTCGATGGCAGGGATAACGCACTACTACAGAAAACGTTATTACTGACGGGCATAAAACCCCCATCACTGACGGGTTTCCAGTCCGTCAGTAAATAATCGTCAGTGGTGACAAAGACTGACGGCATCTAATTACCCGTCAGTGGTGACACTGACCGGTAGATTTTTTAGGTCACCACTGACCGGTAGAGGTTTGCCCCTGTCAGTGGTGACTGGTCACCACTGACTGGTAGATGTTTCTACCCGTCAGTGATGACTTTTTAGGGATTAAAAAAAAAGACCACATCTTAAAAAATAAAATATTATCACAAATTTCTCACATCATTCATATCACATATTCTAGACATTACACATGTGGCACCATTTACACCATTTAGATACATAGCTTAGAGGCATACATCACATATAGACACTTTTAATCAAACATACAAATGAAGCATAGCAAACAAAAATATCACTAAGTTCAAAACAAAATTTAGGAATATCACTAAGTTCAGAACATAACTTAGGAATATCACTAGCAATCATTTGCTCTAGATTCGATATTTGATGATCCACATGTGATAGTAAACCATATTCTGGACATATAAAAAAAAGAACAAAATATCTCATTAAGATTACATTTCAAAAGAGAAACCATATTCTAGGATCAGCAACAAACTATTCACTGATTGAGGTAAAATCGTGGTGTTAGGTAAAACAAAATGGGTCCAAGTAATGGTAAATTCAAGGTGTTAGGTGCTCACCAGATGGCTGGCGAGGACGACCTTGACGCCTTCTTAAGGAGGAACTTGATGGTGGGTGCGGACGGGGGTGTCATCGGTGGTCTTCTGGGCATCGTCAAGCGACACGTTGAGGTCGGCACGCACGAGCACCTTCTTCCCTCTTAGATCCTGCCTCCCCCAGGGTGCCCACGCTCCTCTTGGTCGCCATCACTCCTTGCTCCTTGCACCAAAACATCCGTCGCAAGCATCAAACAACAGCCCGCGAGGAGGCGACGGCAGATCCGGGCATGACAGGAATGAGAGATGCCACCGATTGTGGATGAGGGGAAGCGGGAGGAGGGGAGGGATCGAGGGAGAGATGGAGAAGGAGAGGAGAGGGACGGCGGGCGATTGGAGAGGACTAGGGCTGTGTGGGAGTAGGGGAAGCGGGAGGAGGGGAGAGATCGAGGGAGAGATGGAGAAGGAGAGGAGAGGGGTGGCGGGCGATTAGAGAGGACTAGGGCTGTGTGGGAGTAGGGCTTAGAGTTAGGAGAGTAGTAGGATTTTATATGGGGCTGAAACATGTCACAGACGGGCTGGATGTAAGCCCGTCAGTGATGTGTAGCACACCAGTGACGGCCCCAGAAAGTACCCGTTAGAGTTGACTTTTCTCCAGAAAAACGCGCTGGTTAAAACAGTCACCACTGACGGGCAAGTTTCCGACCATCAGTGATGACTTTTCTCCAGAAAAATGCGCTGCTTAACACAATCACCATTAACTGGCAAACTTTTTGCCCGTCAGTGATGACTTTTTTCCAAAAAAATGCGCTGGTTAACATAGTCACCACTGACGGGTGATCAGCTACCTGTCAGTGGTGTCTGATCATAATAACGTTTTTTGTAGTAGTGACAGCAACTCAAGAGACCTGTAGATTGTGACAAGTATTAAGTATCATAGTGTTTGTGTATTGAATAAATGTCACATATAAAGATATGATTGATTTTTTGTCTATCTATCTATCTATGTTATCATTTAATTTAAAAAATAAATATTAATCAAATTATCATTATTATGTACATCAATATCGATAAATAGCGGCAGAACTTCTCGGTGGTGGAGGATAACTACGACTCAAGAAGCCTGCAGATCGTGACAAATATTAAATATCATAGTTTTCCTGTATTTCTTCAATAGTTCTGTCCTTGAGTTTTCTTTTATTTTTCTGCTGTCCGATTCGAACTTCTTTGCTCTTGAATAAATCTAAAAAAATCGAGATACTTATGATATACTACAACTTCTTGTGTCCAGAACTGTAAGTAATTGTTTTGTCTCCAGAGTTGTAAGAAATTGGAGTGCATGGTATCTACTCTAGAAGTTTTTTGTCATCTTCAACATCTTCGGGAATGCGTGCGTGGAAGGTGGTAAAATATAAATGCCATTTTCTGAAGATTAGTTGCAGACGTCTAATAGGTTTCTCGTCTCTAGCCTGATTATTCGTGGCGGATTTTTTTCATTCGCCGGTACCTTGGAACCATCAACTTGTCAAAAGATTCCGCGTTGACATTTATCCTAATTTGGAAACAAGGGACATACTACGAATTTGCAGTTCATATATTAGCACAGTACACATTAGCACGTTAATGTATCATCACAAAGTATTAAAAAGGCCAGGCCTCACACAAGATTGAGATATCACTTTAAATCATATTTATAAAACCTTATTGAATACCTAACACTATATATCAGTCACATTGACAACCATATAAACTAATTTGGTGAGAAAAAGAATATGCAAGTAGGTCTAACATATGCGATATCTTATTACCATGATGATAAACAAGTATTCGAAGGCGGAAGCTATTGTCACAAAAAAATATTTTCCATTGCACCCAAAGGAGACTAGGAAATTACTGACCCTTTATACCCACATGGTCGGAGAAAAATACCAAATTGTGATTTCACAAGGTTGCATCGCTATTTCAAATATCTTACCAAATCCATGTTGTTAACAACAACTAACAAGCTCTCGACACCAAAGCTTCTAATAAGCTGCTAGTGTCTCTTTGCGTGTCTAATCCAATCGACGCCCATACCCAACTGAAATGATCCTACAGAGGCATCAACAACGTGTAAGAAATGAAATCTGATAGTGAGCATCAAATTAATTTTGCGAGGGAGGCACACAACCGTCGCTATGCCAGCTCAAAATCTTTGTGACTGGGGAGTCAAGCAAAACGATGTGTAATCGCGATATTTAACCAAAACAAATTATATAAATTAGCAAACCATGTGTGGGGGTACTGTGGCGCGGTGCGGCTGTGCGCGGTGTCCCAATGTTTGCTCGCCCGGTGTCTGCAGTGACCCGGTTGGTGGTCGCTGCTCGTCTCCTTCGCCGGCTCGCTTCAGCGATTTGGGGGAATGGCCGCTGAGCTGTTGTGCTCCATAGTGCCACTGGGCCCAGGAAGCCTCTCACCCTGCCTTGCCAGGAGGTTCGTTCTCCACTATATGATTAAAACCCTAAAGTTTGCATCTTTAAACAATGAATCATGAAATAGGCTAAGCGATAAAAAAACTAAAGTTTGTTTTTTGAAAGCTTGAAAGCACCTGCACAATTCGATCGACCAAGAAATCACACGTTAAGAAACCATAAAGTTCCAATTTTGAAGCTTGAAAACCTCTTATAGTCCACGATTGAGCAACAAATCAACCAAGAAATCGACTTACATTCAAACTATGTTGTTCATGTGCTCGAACCCGAGCCTCTGCCTCGCCAATGCCGCATTCACCGCATCTTGGATGAACACTAGAGGTACCTCTTCCTCATTTTCTTTATCTTCTTCCTCCTCTTCATCTTCTTCACCAGCTATCTCATCCTTGTCATCCTCTTCTTCCTCCTCCTCTTCTTTATCAATTATCTCCTCCTCTTCTTTTGCCAATGAGGCTAGGGGCTAACACATCTGCCATACGAGAGCTAGAGAGGGGAGTGTGCTTCCCGCAGATTTGGGTGGCAGTGAAGTGAGTGTTCTGCACTCTTGCTTTACTCTGTCTAGAAGAAGATAATATGAAACCATAATGGGCCGGGCTACGAGAGTTACGGCTTAGCGAGCATCATTATAGGAACATTGTTTGTTGTTGTATTTTCTTTTCTTCTAAGTAAAATTTTCTTTCAGGTTCTAGGTACACTTACACGCGAAGAATTAAAAGTGTGAATCCGAACTACACTGAGTTTAAGACCCCGCGGACCAAAGCTCAACCATGGCACAGGGTAGGTATTAAAGTAAATGAGAGGAAGCAAGGTAAGGACCTCTATATATTGCACCTTTTTTTTTCTTTTAAAGTTACATCTCCTATTTATTTGTATTGTCGATCATGAAAATTGTGAGAGGGGGAAAGGTGGGTATTAAAGTAAATGAATCAAATTGACCCACTTTCTGTGGCGTGCCCGGTTTTAAAGCCGGATAAATCCCTTATGTTTACTGTACCGGTCCCATGATCAGTAGCCGGTACACACAAGTTAACCTATATATTATTGTCATACACGTATATTTCAGTATCGGAGATATAAATAGACCCTCAGGTCGAGGTCCTTTACCTGTAGCCCAAAGGCTAGAAATTTGCAGCAGAAATCAAGTGGTGATAAAGCCCATCAATATGCTAGTAGTAGATTCAAAAGCATTTCGGAAAAACAAGCCCGTCTCTGACGGTTCAGTATCCATTGCTAGAAGCTCCAGCCAGACATTCGTCGACTAGAGGACGATGGCTCCTTCCATCACCTCAGACCGTCCTTAATGCCTACCCGTGCTACCGCCCAGTAGCACGGGCTAGGGTTCACTTCTGCAGTTCCTCTCTACCATCCTGTAGCTCAAACTGCACACTGTGGACACATCATGCCCACGTCCTTAATCCCATTCCCAGATTTTGTAGCCAAAACTTAGTCTAACGAGTGTGTGCCATTTTCAAGTTGTGTCTATAACCGAGGACGCGGCTGAAAGGACCGAGATGCCGACTAGAGGGGGGGGTGAATAGTTGGCTTATAAAATTTCCTCTTTTAGTCTTCTGTTTAAGTTATCAGATTAACTTCACAAGTTAATAGTGGACAGCTGTGACACAGGTGAGAGACACAGATGAAAACTATGTGTAAATTAACACACAGCTGTCACACAGGTGGAAGACACAGGTGAAGAGATAACCTGACACAGGTGCTCTACTTAGACTAACTGTGACTCAGGTGTTAGCACGGGTGAATACAAGTGAATGAAACAGCTGAGTAACAGATGATCACACACAGGTATAAAGGTAATCTAGCACAGGTGAAAAGGTAAGCTTAGCAGATCAAGTCTAAGAGACACAAGCAGGTAAGTATGGGCAAATATGCATGCAATACAGGAAGTAAAGGAGACTCAGAGGATTTTCACCGAAGTTTCCAACTCTTTGCAGAGAAGGTTCGTCTCCGTTGGAGAGACCACTCCTAAGAGTTGGCCAGCACTGAATCGTGCTTGTTCTCCGAGTACCTGATCTTTCAGGACTCTTCCTTTTGCTTGTGGAGATCCTTTTGCCTTGCAGCAGGTAGACCTCAGAGCACCTTCACAAACTACTGGTTCAGCCCACACAAGCTTGGGTGATACCAGCAACTCCTACACCCGTCTAGGAGCAGACAAACTCCAAGAGTAACAGATGATCCAGCAGCAATCTCTTGGAGGAACCTTTGCTCGTGCTCTAGCTCACAAACCCACTCGAACTAACCCTTAGGCGCTTGGCTCTTGTGGAGTGGTTGGAGGCTTTGCAACGGTCGTATGTGAATCACTGATTTGAACAAGGTTGAGGACAGAGTCCTCCCCTGGTCCCCTATATATAGGGTCCACAGGCACCTGACCGTTACCCTGTTGCCACGTAGGATTAAGTGAGCCACCGGTGTCAACCACTGGTGACACAGCTACACCCTACGCCCAACTGTACCCGGCTCAGGCAGACCGACACCTGTGTCACCGGTGGCACACACACAGGTGAACCCTCAGCTGATAGCAGCACTACACAGCCCGGTCCTGGCACACTACATGCCCTTAGCATACTCTACCTAAGCTACTTGAAAAGGAGAGAACCTCCGATAGACCCCTGACACAGCAGACCCTATCGCAGAGCAGTTCCCTTAGCTTTTACAAGCTCTCTCCCGGTACAGAGGTGTACCTGAGTCATAGAGCAGAAGACCACCTGTGACACAGCTGTGTCACACAGGTGCCTAAGGCTCTAGGGTTTTCACACAGCTACATACTTTTGTGCAAAGCTATTGACACAGGGCAATTGGCCTCAAAGCACCAACCCCCTTGACCAACACTCTGAGCAATGAGCAAGGTTCCCTTAGACAACTGCTACTATTTCATCCCTCTTGATAGTACGGGTGGTTCCTATGGACTCAAAGAAACTAGCAAACCTAGGCTTCACTTGCCACCAGCTGAAGTCACGACCCTTGATGCATCAAGCCACCATCACCTTGCTTGCATGTCCCTGCACAGCACCGGCTTCTTCTCAGCTGTGACACAGCTGCCTAGCACAGCCATCTCTTTGTCCTTGAACCCACCATGTACCTTTTTGGTGGCCATCCTTCTCTGGATAGCCCTTCATCATGGAACCTGTAAGATCTGCTTACACTCAAATGTAAACATTAGATTCCAGTTTAGGTTGCCATTAACCATCAAAACCAAATTAGGGCCTAGATGCTCTTTCAATCTCCCCCTTTTTAGTGGTTAGTGGCAACCCAAGCTTCACACATTCAAAAATATATATAGAATTGAAGTATTGAAACATGTGAAAGTTGGTAGAATATACTCCCCCTGAATCTGTGCATGAAAGATTTGTTTGACAAGAGATGCACAGTTAACAAGTTTTAAGCATGGGAAGTATTTTCTGATGACTTGCATTCTTATCAGTTTAAGTATGTTGATGAATGATCAGAGCATTATATTCCTTATCAGAGGATATGTGAAAGTCAGAGCAAGCCATATTAAAAACATATGTATATCAGAGCACAAAATGCACAAAGATATCGGAGCATATGAATTAAGCATTTGATATGTGTATCAGAGCATGATAAACATGTACATATCAGAGCATACACATATAAATGGTATCAGAGCCATAAAGCATGTATAACAAAGTGTATGGCAAAGCAAACTATGAATCTGAACATTCACACATGTTTGTATCAGAGCAAGATGTGCATTAAAGCATACCAAACATGTGTGTCAGAGCATTCCAACATATAAAAATGAGCATAAGAATGTATAAGACATGTATCAGATCAAAAGATTTGCATAAAAAGATACAATATTATCAAGACATAAGATACCACAGAAGAACCAAGTCTTGATACATCATTTTGAAAATAATTTCTCAATAAGCTTTCCCTTGCACCACTCTACTCTCTCTCTCCCCCTTACTCTACACTCTCTCTCCCCCTTTGACACTAAAACACCCAAAAAGGAAGACAGGAGGAAGAGATGCTTCAAGAAGACTTGCTCTTCAGCAGCTGGAGAACCTCTGAGAACTGGTTGGACATAGCTGAGAGCTGATTGGACATATCTGAGAGCTGAGATTGCACTTGATCCATGTTGGCTTTCAGATGAGAGACTTCTTCTCGAAGCTGGTGATTTTCTTTGCGCAGAGCAGAGAGATGAGCTGGTAGGACCTTGGTCACAAAAGCTATGGAAGGGTTGCAAGAGGTGTCATCATCATCATCATCATCATCAGCTGGGTTTAGCACAGGTGCAGCAGCTGTGGCACCGGTGGGGACTTGTCTTTGAACATGTGATGACCTTGGAGGAGCAGGTCGAGCAGCTGTGTGACTAGGAGATGACACAGCTGGTCCAGGGGAGTCTCCAAATAACGCAGGGACTGCAACCTCATCTGGATGATCATCTGCCTGAGGTCTAAGCTGGGTTTTGATTGTCTTCACAGAGAGATCAAGAGAAGAGCTCAGAAGACCTGTTCTTTGAAGGATCATATACATGATGTACGATCCATACCTCAGCTTAGCCTGTTTGTCCTTGGAGACAGCATCTATCTCATGAAAAATGTATCTTGCTATATCAAAGTGCTGATTCTTGGCTATGTGCACCAATATCTGCCAGGTTGCATTGTAGACAGCATCTGTGTTACCCCCTTTGGGTTGAAGAGTGACATTGAGAATCTTGATCAGATGCTTGGCAGTGATGGTTATACCATTGAAATAGACATGATCTGTAGGGGCCTTGGCAGGGAAACTAAAGTTCCTTGGATAAAATTTTCTTCTCACTTCATTAGGAACTGGTGCAAGCTTGAAAAGATTTGGCATGCCTGGTTCTAGAGGAGCATGCATTAAGCTATTGAACTCTGGAGCTGTGATTGAAAGAAGTTGACCTCTTGTCATCCAGAGCATAACATCTTGATTCTTCTGTTCTATCCAAACTGTGGCATAGAACTCCTTGATGATCTCAGGATCATAAGCTTGCTGAAGATTGCATAGGAAGTCAAGACCTGAGGCTTGAATCAGAGAAGGAACTGCTCTCAGTCTTGAATCTGTCATAGCTGACCAGTCAATGGTCTTGCAATCTAAAAATCCTTTGGAGGCAAGAATCTCATGGTATACACCCCTTTGATGATCATTGTGGAATCTGGGGTCTGAGCAAGATGGAGCTATAAAATCCTGATCTTCAGAGAAGTATGGGTTTGTTGACCTTATCTTTATGAATGAACTTAGTCTCATTGAGACAACTTTGTTCTTGGATCTCTTGGGATCACTCTTTGGCAGTTTCTTGGCATCAGCTCTGGAAATAAATTCCATCTGATTGGCCTCAGTCCTCAGAGCATGAGAGAAGATGTAATGATATTGGTCTTCCATGTTTGCTTCTCTTACAGAGTGACTGGGAGAGCTGTCCTCATGTTCTGCCATTTCTTTCTCTGCTTCTTCTTCTTCAGCTGCTTCTGCTGATTTGTCACTTGGAAATGAACTCTCTCCCTGATAATCTTCATCAGAGTCAGCTCTGGCTGCTCTTGGTCTTGGAGGAGTCACAGACACACCTCTGCCATCATCAGATGAGCTCTCAGAGCTGTCTTCTTTTTCTTCTGGCTCAGCTGACTTACTGACCTGTGCCACAGGTGATGACACAGGTGGTTGAACTGACTGAGCTGGGTCAGCTGGCGGCGGCACAGGTGATGGAGACCGGTGAGAGTCTTGAGTCTGAGTTTTTTCTCCTGCCTGAGGAACAGCTGGTTGAGACAGCTGTGGACTTGAAGATTTTACAGCCACTGGAGACTCTGCTGAAACTGGTCTTGAAGATGCATGCACTTGAGCCTTGGGAGCAGCTGGATCTTCAGCTTCAGAGACTAGAAATTGAGAAGGAGATATTGACTTCTGAACATCCAGAGTTGAAATAGAATCAATGCTGGTTGAACTCTGAGATTTTCTGCCTTTCCTCTGGTATGACTTGCCGGAGCTAGCTACCAGAGACACAGGTGGTAGCTTTTCCTTCTTAATTTCTTGAAGATCTTTCTTCTGCTGATCCAGCTGATCTTTGAGAGACGGCTTAGAGCTCTGGGTTGTTTCAGAGATTATTTCAATCTCAGGTTCTTGTTCAGGCTTCTTTGCAGCAGGCTCCTCAGTGATTTCCACTGTATTAGATCTCTTTCTCTTTGGAGCTGCTGAAGCATCAGCTTTAGGAATAGGGATGGCACCAGAAAGCATTCCCTGCTTGGTTTTGAGCTCAGCAAGCAAAGCTTGTTTCTCAGCACCCCGAGGTGTCCTTCTGATCTTTCCAAGCAAAGTATTAATCTCTGCAGCAAGAATTGTTTCAACATCATCTCTGCTGAGTCCTGGTTTGTGTATAGTTCGAGCTGGAGGAGGATTTTTGAAATTAGCAGATAATTGACCCCTCTTAAGTCTAATCTCAGCCAATAGATGTTGTCTGTCAAGCCCACTTGAGGATTCTGCTTTCTTCTGCAGCTCTTTTATTTCATAAATTAGATGCCTATCTCTGGCATCAGTTTTAGATAAGCTCATCTGATCTTTGGACCCTTACAATAATAACTTTGTTGAGAGCTTATCCTGCTTTTCAATGATTTGCTTTCTGATTTCAACTTCAGCATCATGAGAAGATGTTGATTGCAACTGCTTGTGTAAATCTGTAATTTCTCTTAAAAGTTCCTTGTCTCGTTCTGTTGGAGCAGGAATGCCCATGGAAACAGGCCTTGCAGCCTCTGAAAGCTCAAAGCTTTTGGCAGTATAGATAGTGTTCAGCTTTTTCTTGGTTTCTTCATCTGTTTCTTCTCTTATCTGAGCTGCTATCTTATCCATCTCTTCAAGGATTATCTGATCATGCTCAAGATCTTCTTGAGACACTTTAGGCGATGGAGTAGGTTCCCTGATTGTGAGTGTGCCACTTTGGCACCACTACATCTTCAATGGATGGCTTTGGAGATTTCTTTGCTATCTTTTTGCCCTTCTTGGTGGCCTCTTTTCCCAAAGAAGTGTGCTCAACTGCAGCTGAGGACCTTGTCCTTTTAGATGGAGCACCTGAGAACCAGTTTTAGAAGCAGCTGCCTTCTTTCCAGCAGCCATTCTCTGCCTGTATGCCTTTTGCTGTGCCTTTCTTTTCTCTGCAGCCTCCTTTTTAGCTAACTCTGCTGGAGACAAGGGGATTTTAACAGCTCTCTTTGATTTCTCCTCAGCATCAAGTTGTCTAGCAAGTCTCCTTGCTTTCTCTGCCTCCCATTCCTCTTGGCTTTTCTTATCCATG
Source organism: Stipa capillata (assembly GCA_019208055.1). NCBI lineage: Eukaryota > Viridiplantae > Streptophyta > Magnoliopsida > Poales > Poaceae > Stipa > Stipa capillata. Next base: position 220,839 of record JAGXJF010001436.1, read on the forward strand.
ATCTGAGTTCTGATGGCAAGCGGGAGATCTTCTGAGATATCCTCAGGCTGATTGCCAGAACCAGACATCTGAAGAAACAAGATAGATAAGAGAGAAGTAGGTAAGGGGTGTTCATTTGATGCAGAGTAATAGCTGTGTTAGACATCTGTGTCAGGATAGGCAGACACAGGTGAGGACTTAAGCATTACCGAGGTCTTAGCCTGTTGAATAGGCACACCTGTGTGACAGGTGAGACCCTAGCGGTGACACAGCTATGTGCGGGGGCGGACAGCAAATTCATGGAATTTTGAGTTTGACAAAGATTTGCTGGCTGATTTAAGCTTGGATGAGATTTAAAGATGGCACAAGAGTAGGACCACCCTATGGCTGCTAATAGATTAGGCTATCAAGACCTAGAACATGAACTGAGCGTAAAGGAGGGTTTTGCAGAGGCTTACTTTGATCGAGATTGAACTTTGCTGCAGTTGAATCGACGTTAGAGTTCAATGGAATGCTTCCTCCAACTTGTTGAAGAAATTTCGATGGCGAAACTGGCGAAAAAGATGAGAACTCGAAAAATTGGCGCACGGCGGAAGTTTTGGGTATGGGAGTTCGAAGCGGTTTCTGTGTGGACGCAGCAACTCTTTATATAGGCCCAGAGGTTATAAGGTGGCTGTGTCACAGCTGACATAAGGACCTGTGACACAGGTGAAAGAGATGTATACTCTGGCCTATGGGATTTTCAAAGCATTCACCTGAGACACAGCTGGGAGACTCAGGTGACAAGTATTTCATCTAGTGAACACCAAGATGGATTGAATTAGATGAGAAAGAAAGCATTAGCGCTATCAGAGTGTCCTTAAGAGATCTTCTCAGTGTCAGCTCGCCAGAAAATCAATCAAGCAAAGCTCAAGCTGACATGAGTTAATCTAGATAAAGACTTGCACACAAAAGAGTGCATTTTACAGACTATAAGATATGATTTCAGCATGATGCAAAGCACACACCTGTGAGACAGGTGGGTAGCACAGGTACAAAGATGCAAATGATAAATATGAAATCACATCAGCTAGACACCAAGCCAAACCTTTTATTGCAGGTTAGAGACATCAATGATATTCAATTCACTCCTCAGGGCACAGAACCTAGTCTCATCTAAGGGCTTGGTGAAGATATCAGCTAATTGTTTTTCAGTCCTTACATGGCACAGCTGTATATCTCCTTTTTCTACATGGTCTCTAAGGAAGTGGTGCCTCACTTCTATGTGTTTGGATCTTTGGTGATGTACTGGGTTGTTGGCTAACTTGATTGCACTTTCATTATCACAGAAGAGGGGTACTTGATTAAAAGATATGTTGAAATCTTTCAAGGTCTGCCTCATCCATAATAATTGAGCACAACAACTACCAGCAGCTATATACTCAGCTTCTGCAGTGGAAAGGGCTACAGAATTTTGTTTCTTGGATGACCAGGACACCAGAGAGTGCCCTAGAAACTGACAGGTACCTGAGGTGCTTTTTCTGTCAACCTTACACCCAGCATAGTCGCTATCAGAATAGCCAACTAGCTCAAAGTTTGCACCTTTAGGATACCACAAGCCAAACCCTGGAGTGTGAATCAAATATCTCAGAATCCTGCGGACTGCCACTCTGTGACAATCCTTAGGGTTGGCTTGGAATCTTGCACACATATAAACACTAAGCATAATATCAGGCCTAGATGCACACAAATATAGCAAGGAACCTATCATAGATCTAAATTCCTTCTGATCAGCAGACTTACCTTCAGTGTTTAGATCAAGATGGCCATTAGTTTGCATGGGAGTGTGTATACCTTTTGCATCCTTCATGCCAAACTTGGTGATGATGTCTTTGGTGAATTTTTCTTGAGAGATGAAAGTACCTTCCTTCAGTTGATGGATCTGAAGTCCTAGGAAGTACTTGAGTTCTCCATCCAAAGACATCTCAAATCTCTTGGTCATCAGCTTGCTAAACTCTTCACTCATGGAACGGTTAGTACTACCAAATATTATGTCATCGACATAAATTTGGCACACAAATAATTTTTTTCCATTTCTTTTAGTGAATAGAGTTGTATCAACTAAGCCCATTTTAAAATCATTGCTGATTAGAAATTCTTTCAATGTGTCATACCATGCTCTTGGTGCTTGTTTTAGACCATAGAGTGCTTTGTGCAATTTGTAGACATGGTATGGCTTTTTATCATTTTCAAAACCTGGTGGCTGCTCTACATATACAAGCTCAGAAAGCTTACCATTCAGAAATACAGACTTGACATCCATCTGGTACAGCTTGATATTGTGATGAGCAGCATAGGCTAACAGGATTCTGATGGCTTCAAGTCTTGCCATAGGGGCAAATGTTTCTCCAAAGTCCAGACCTTCTACTTGTGTGAATCCTTGTGCCACAAGTCTGGCTTTGTTTCTTACCACCAGTCCATTAGTGTCTTGCTTGTTCCTGAAAACCCATTTAGTTCCAATCACATTATGGCCTTCAGGTCTTTCCACCAGTGACCATACTTCATTTCTCTCGAACTGGTTGAGCTCTTCATGCATAGCATTGATCCAATCATCATCCTTTAGAGCTTCACCTATGGTCCTGGGTTCAACACTTGAGACAAAGGAGTAATGCTCACAAAAATTAGCAATTCGAGATCGAGTGGTCACTCCCCTATTAATGGCACCGATGATGTTGTCCACAGGGTGATCCTTCTGCAGCCGGCTGATCACAAGGGGATCGTGGGTCAACTGCCTGTGTCACAGCTGATGGAGTTGGCTGTGACACCGGTAGTTCTTCCTGTGACACAGCTGGGTGCATGAAGGCTTCTGCGTCAAGCTGATCATTGGCTGGGTTGCACTCGAACTCTATTTCATGATCTCCAGTGTCTTCAAGGATTGATGCAGAAGAGGGTTCTTGATCACTTGGTGAGGCAGGCTCCTCCTTGATGGTGGGTCTGATCTCACCGGTGGACTTCTTTAGAATATCCTCATTTCCTACATCAATAGCAACTTGCTCTCCTTGGGAGCCATAAGACTCATCAAAATCCACATCTATAGATTCTTCAACAACCTGAGAGGAAGTGTTAAAGACTCTATAGGCATGGGAGTTAGTGGAATAACTAAGGAATATACCAACATCAGATTTAGCTTCAAACTTAGTTATGCGTTTGCCTTTCCTAAGAATGTAGCACTTACAACCAAATACTCTGAAGTATGATATGTTAGGCTTGCTGTTGGTGAGCAGTTCATAGGGAGTCTTCTTGAGTAGTGGATGAAGGTATATTCTGTTGACAGAGTGACAGGCAGTGTTGACAGCTTCAGCCCAAAATCTTGGTGAAGTCTTGTATTCATCTAGGAGAGTCCTTGCCATCTCTATCAGAGTTCTGTTCTTCCTTTCCACCACCCCATTTTGTTGTGGAGCATATGGACCTGAAAATTCATGCTTGATTCCATGCTTGTCCAGAAATACTTCCACCTTGGAGTTCTTGAACTCACTCCCATTGTCACTCCTGACCTTTACAAGATTCACCTTCCACTCATTTTGGACTCTGACAATGAGATGCTTGAACTTCTTGTACACCTGTGTCTTTTCCTTCAAAAAGAAAACCCAAGTATACTTAGAAAAGTCATCTACAATGACAAAGCCATATTTGTTACCTCCTAGGCTCTCATATGTTGTGGGACCAAATAGGTCGATGTGAATGAGCTCGAAGGGAGTGGAGGTGGTCATGATGTTCTTCGGTCGATGTGCAGCTCCAACTTGTTTGCCGGCTTGGCATGCACTGCAGGGTTTGTCCTTTTCAAATTTCACCTTCTCCAAGCCTTTGACATAGTCATGCTTGCTTAGCTTGTTAAGGAGCTTCATCCCTGCATGTCCTAGCCGTCTGTGCCACAGCCATCCTAGGCTGGTCTTGGCCATTAGACACCATGGAGCTGCTGCAGACTGTTCATAGACGTTCACAATGTATAGCTTGCCAGACCTGCATCCTTCAAATACTTGTGAATCATCAGATAGTTTGGAAGCTATAACCTTTTCAGGATAGAAAGTAACTTTCATGCCTGTGTCACACAGCTGTGACACAGACATCAGACTATAGCCTATCTGATCAACAAGCATTACATTAGATAAGGAGTGATTCTCAGAAATGGCAACTTTACCAATGCCATTTACCTTCCCTTTTGAGTTGTCTGCATAGATCACATGTTTGCTTGGAAGATTTTCACTTGTGATCTCTACAAACTCCTCTCTGCCTCCAGTCATATGTTGTGTACATCCACTGTACACAATCCAATCAGTTCCACTGGAGACAGTTTCCTACAAGATTAGTGATGACACTTAGGGACCCAAACATGTTTGGTTCCCTTTGCAGTTTTATCATAAGCAGAAGTAGCAGATGTATATATAGCATATTTGTGCTTAAGGTTAGCAGCATCAGCAATAGATGATATGACTTTGATCCTCTTTGGCTGGCAGTCACCTGCAACCTTAGACACATGGGTTAGTGGCCTGTTAGAACTGCCTGTGACACAGGTGGGTACACAGCTGTGTAAGCCACCGGTGACACCGGCAAGAGTGGACTTAGGCACCCAGATGGCAGGCAACCACTTCGTCAGGCGCCTGCGACCTACATACTTGGCCACTACCTTTTCCCTTCATATCCTTCTGCAAAACATAGCCTGGGTTAGAAGGAATGCTTGCTTCATTCCTCTTTCTCTGCTCATGACCAACATTCTTGTTGTCATTAGTTCCTGCCTGTTTCACAAATTTTGCTGCAAGACAAGTGTTAGTGGCAACAGGCAGTTTATCTTTAGCAGTAGAAGTAGAGTAACCCAAGTCTCTTCGATCATCATTCTTTCTCAGCATTTCAGCTCTTATAAGCTGATAATTTTGCATGCCAATGTTGGCACTGCAGAGGCCTTTTCTCATGAGCCTCTTAAGCTCTTCTAACTCCTCTTTGAGCTTGTTGTGCTCAGCTGCATCCACAGAGTTAGTAACAATAGAGGTTGAGGCCTCCTTAGAGTTGTCTACCACTCCACCTGTAGATGTTAGAAGATTGATTCTGCTGGCACAGTTTAAGCATGATTCAATAACAATAGGAGCAGGTAAAGGCATAGCTTCAGCAATATTATCAGAAATATCAGTGCATAAGGCATGCTTTGCCTTTAACTCTTCATGCTCCTTGAGAAGAAGCTCATGTGCTGATCTGAGCTTCTCATGAGCTATCTCCAGGTTCTCATGATTCAACCTGAGATCCTCCCTGTCATCTGTGATTTCATCACAGGTCTCTTTCAGCTCCCTCAACTTATCCCTAAGGGATATGTTCTCCTTCCTCTCCCTGCAGAAACCCTTCTCTGTTCTCTCCAAGATATCCATTAGTTCAGCATAATCAGGGTAAATCATCTTCAGTTAATACCTTGGAGTCCTTAGCCATGAGGCATAAGGGAGCAGGAGTGGATGAAGCTTGATCAGCTTTGGAGATCAGCTTGGAGCTGTCTGACTTAGCTGTGACACAGCTGGGTGTGTCAGCCATGGAGATTGCTATCCCAGCGACCTGGGCTTCTTCTTCTTCTGATTCTCCATCTGAACCAGAGTCATCTGAGACCCAGGCTTGCCCTACATAGGCTCTAGCAGTAGCCTTGTTCTTGGAATAGGAAGGATGCTTGTTGAAAGTCTTCTTCTTGTTGTGGAATTCCTTCTTCTTCCCTTTGTCCTTCCTTTTGCTGGGGCAATCAGCTGCGAAGTGGCATTCCTTGCCACATTCAAAACACTTGTTGTCCTTGGAGGGCTTCTTGCCTCTGAATCTATCTGTTGATCCAAACTGTTTCTTCTTCCTATAGAATTTTCTGAAGTTTCTGGTAAGAATGAGCAGTTCATTCTCTTCACCACTTGACGTGTCATCAGATAGATCATCACTGCTATCACTGTCTGGTAGTGAAGCTTGAGCAGTGGTCTTCAGAGCAATATTCTTCTTGGGTCCTGAGGAGGTGCTGTGCTTGCCCTCTTGTTTGAACTCCATCTCATGAGTGAGGATTCTTCCCAGCACTTCTGTAGGCTTCATCCTACTGAATCCCTCTTTCTCCTTGAGCATCAAGACTAGGGTTCTGTAAGGCTTGGGCAGCACAGATAAGAATTTCTTGATGACATCTTCATCCTCAACTCGGTTGGAACCCAATGCCTTCAGTTGATTGGTGATGAGAGTCAATCTTGAGTATAGAGAATTTATGTCTTCCCCATGTTCATGCTCAAATCTCTCTAGAGTTGACTCCAGCAGTTCTCTCTTGGATTTCTTCAGAGTGTCACTGCCCTCATATATCTGCTGAAGGGTATCCCAAATCTCCTTAGCAGACTCCAGTGTGCTGACTCTGTTAAAGTCATGTTCTTGCAAGCCCATGAAGATGGCAGTGGCAGCTCTGGCATTATTCTGGATATTTCTTTTGTCATTGATGGTGAGAGCATCAGCCTTCTCTACCCTGTATCCTGCATCAACAATATCCCACACATCTGGATCGATCGCGGTAAGATGCATCTGCATCTTCCTCTTCCAGAAAGTATAGTTAGATCCAGTGAAGACAGGTATTTTACCCTCGTAGCCCGACATCCTTTACTCTGGCGGTTAAGCCAATTCAAAGAGCAACCTTGCTCTGATACCAATTGAAAGGACCGAGATGCCGACTAGAGGGGGGGTGAATAGTTGGCTTATAAAATTTCCTCTTTTAGTCTTCTGTTTAAGTTATCAGATTAACTTCACAAGTTAATAGTGGACAGCTGTGACACAGGTGAGAGACACAGATGAAAACTATGTGTAAATTAACACACAGCTGTCACACAGGTGGAAGACACAGGTGAAGAGATAACCTGACACAGGTGCTCTACTTAGACTAACTGTGACTCAGGTGTTAGCACGGGTGAATACAAGTGAATGAAACAGCTGAGTAACAGATGATCACACACAGGTATAAAGGTAATCTAGCACAGGTGAAAAGGTAAGCTTAGCAGATCAAGTCTAAGAGACACAAGCAGGTAAGTATGGGCAAATATGCATGCAATACAGGAAGTAAAGGAGACTCAGAGGATTTTCACCGAAGTTCCCAACTCTTTGCAGAGAAGGTTCGTCTCCGTTGGAGAGACCACTCCTAAGAGTTGGCCAGCACTGAATCGTGCTTGTTCTCCGAGTACCTGATCTTTCAGGACTCTTCCTTTTGCTTGTGGAGATCCTTTTGCCTTGCAGCAGGTAGACCTCAGAGCACCTTCACAAACTACTGGTTCAGCCCACACAAGTTTGGGTGATACCAGCAACTCCTACACCCGTCTAGGAGCAGACAAACTCCAAGAGTAACAGATGATCCAGCAGCAATCTCTTGGAGGAACCTTTGCTCGTGCTCTAGCTCACAAACCCACTCGAACTAACCCTTAGGCGCTTGGCTCTTGTGGAGTGGTTGGAGGCTTTGCAACGGTCGTATGTGAATCACTGATTTGAACAAGGTTGAGGACAGAGTCCTCCCCTGGTCCCCTATATATAGGGTCCACAGGCACCTGACCGTTACCCTGTTGCCACGTAGGATTAAGTGAGCCACCGGTGTCAACCACTGGTGACACAGCTACACCCTACGCCCAACTGTACCCGGCTCAGGCAGACCGACACCTGTGTCACCGGCGGCACACACACAGGTGAACCCTCAGCTGATAGCAACACTACACAGCCCGGTCCTGGCACACTACATGCCCTCAGCATACTCTACCTAAGCTACCTGAAAAGGAGAGAACCTCCGATAGACCCCTGACACAGCAGACCCTATCGCAGAGCAGTTCCCTTAGCTTTTACAAGCTCTCTCCCGGTACAGAGGTGTACCTGAGTCATAGAGCAGAAGACCACCTGTGACACAGCTGTGTCACACAGGTGCCTAAGGCTCTAGGGTTTTCACACAGCTACATACTTTTGTGCAAAGCTATTGACACAGGGCAATTGGCCTCAAAGCACCAACCCCTTTGACCAACACTCTGAGCAATGAGCAAGGTTCCCTTAGACAACTGCTACTATTTCATCCCTCTTGATAGTACGGGTGGTTCCTATGGACTCAAAGAAACTAGCAAACCTAGGCTTCACTTGCCACCAGCTAAAGTCACGGCCCTTGACGCATCAAGCCACCATCACCTTGCTTGCATGTCCCTGCACAGCACCGGCTTCTTCTCAGCTGTGACACAGCTGCCTAGCACAGCCATCTCTTTGTCCTTGAACCCACCATGTACCTTTTTGGTGGCCATCCTTCTCTGGATAGCCCTTCATCATGGAACCTGTAAGATCTGCTTACACTCAAATATAAACATTAGATTCCAGTTTAGGTTGCCATTAACCATCAAAACCAAATTAGGGCCTAGATGCTCTTTCAGCGGCTATTCGAATAGATTTTAACACTCTGCAGAGGTTGTACGGCTTTACCCGCAAAATATAAGTCCCCTTTGTTGCCATGGCCAAACGAGCACTCTTCACGAGGGGTGCCGGCAGGGTTATTACAACAAGACTTTCCCCCATTTTCATACCAGTACTGGACCCGCTAGATAAGATCTACCTAGTTTCCGCTTATGCTCCCGCGAAGGTCCTCTAGGGATACCAATCTACCTAGTACTCTCTTCCTACTACCCACGAGTCTAGACACTAGTACTCGACAGGATATATAGTCAAGTCCTTCCATAAAGGACATATGGACGTAGGGGGTGAGCTTGGTCGAGCGGCACTTAGGCTCGGTCCTTAACTGATTCGAGCAAGACTGCACATCATCACATCTTCTCCATGTCACTACATGCTACAATCATACCTCCGATCTCCACTTACTGTTTTCACCCGAATCAAAATCATCCTACATTTTATTTTAGGATTTTGGCAAATAATACTTTCAACAGTTACCTCGGAAGGTACACGCCTTCCCAAGGGTTTTAATCCCATATCCAAGGGGTTTCGCATGAATCGAATAAAATTATGTTTTTCTCTATAGCAGGTCTAAGCATGGCTATTGCCTATATCCTTAGTATTCTGCTGGTCGTGCGATGACCGGCTATTTATTACTAGGGTTACAAGGATCAGATTCTCGAGCCTATGTCATATGCAACTATTGGGTATATCTAGATCTAGCACAAAATTGTTGATACTCACATAGCATGCAGAGTTGCAAACAAAATATTTAAGTTTTGAAAACATATAGGATTCAACATGATCAAAGTGGGTATGCTTGCTTGGAAACATGATCAACATATAGGCTTCGCAACATCAGAACTACATGTCGGAAAAGTACCGAATAAGAAACGGTGCGAGGAAAAACCAAGAACATCGAATGTAGAACCAGAAGAATCAACACATAAAATCATAACGTGTTTGCTTAGCCATTTGATTTTAAGAAGCTTTAGAGAGTTAGAAATGGCACTTTAGGTCAATACAACAAAAGGTACCGATATTAGGGCTTTCTGTCGAGATAGGATTCCTTTAGTTTTTATTGTGTTATGGTGAATGCATGTTAGGATTTCCTCACTTTAGCGTGAAACCATTATGTCTAGTATTTTTCGTTTAAAACAGACGTGAAGATATACTCATAAGGTTTAGAAATCTTTATTCGAGAATTATTGAAAGAACCTTGGTAATAGGTGATCATTTACACAGATATTGACGGAGTATAGAATTTCTATCACTCTACTAACTTTAAAAATACTATGAATTTGAATCTCAAAAGTATACTGGACCCAAGGTTCTTTTCATCATTTTAGGGGGAATAATCATTTTAATCGGAGTTATACTGAGAGAGACATGCCTCATATACCTAAATTTGAAGTATATTCAAATTTGACCTTCAAACATTAAAAAAAAATTGTGAGAGTTGTACTATCTGCTAGATCTTGATTTTAGAAGTCTTCAGAGCTATGACAGAGGAGAACCGATGATCCGAAGGTTGGTTGGAAAAGAAGAAAGAAGGGGGGAGAGCATCAGGCTCGGGCTCGGATTAGAAAAAGGAGGGGTGGAGGGGTGTTTTGTTTTACTGGTGGAATAAACAAAACGATGGATTTGGGCTGGCCCAAAACCGGACATCCAAACAGTGTATTCCCAACCGAGCCGAATTATTTGTGTGGGCTGTATTTTACGCGCGAATTGGGCCAAAAACCGGCCATCCAAACGGGCCCTAAAGCTTTGCTTTGGCGGGATTAGAAGGGGGGTTTAGAGGAGGTTAGAGGGGGTTAGCAGGTTAGGCACCGGTGGCAACGTCTGTGCGTCGGAGGCCAGCGACGACCAGGGAAAAGGGGCGGGTGCCGAGACAGTTGGCTAGCTATAGTGGCTAGGGGCGCCTAGAGCGGCGGCGGCGGAGGGAAAAAGATCTCGGCAGGTGGGAGAGATTAGCTTGCCGGCTCGGGGCCACTTACTGACGAAGAGAAGCTTGCCGCTGGTGGCGGCGAGTGGGGCGTGGACCTTGCCTAGTGGGTGCGACTTGAATCGGGATCTGGGCGGCGGGACGGAGCAGCGGGGAAGCTCGCCGGTGGTTCTTGGCAGGTGGCGATGTGGTGTGGCGTTTGGAGCGGCAGCCTTCAGGTGTAGTGAAGCTGCGTCGTGCTTGAACCGATCTGAGGCGTTGTTCGCCAGTGGCCATAGTGGGCGCTTGGTTGAGGAACTGGAGGACTTGGTCGCACTAGTCGATGGGATTGAGGAACGAGAAGCTCGGTCGCAGCTTTGGGAAGAAAGGAAAGATGAATAGGGGTGGTGGATGTGCTGAAAGATGAATAGGGGTGGTGGATGTGCTCGAGAAGATGGAGTAGCTTGGGTGTAGAGGAGGAGCTCGGCTTGCTCTAGTCCGGAAAGAAGAAGAGGAGCTGGCTGGCTGTGCTGTGAAGAAGAAATCAGGATGGGAGAGGAGAAGCAGGTCCTGTGCTCGCAGGGGAGCAGCTCAGCTTGCTAGCTCTATTAAGAAGAAGAGAGGAAGGAGAACTAGGAGAGAAGAATATATGTGTGCTGGTGCTGTTGCTCGGGAGTGGTAATGGTGGTGAGGTAGGAATTGGATGGCATAGGAAGAAGTCGGGTGCTTTTTACTGTTGTGAAAGGAAAGGTGGCATGGTGAATAGGAGGGAGCTGTAGATGACTAGAGGTGTTAAGCGCCGATTCAAATGAGCTGTGAGCTGGTTGAGCACAGAAGAGGGAGAAACAAGAGAGTTAGCTAGCATGTGCTATGAAAGAACAAAGGAAATTAGGCACCGACAGTGCGTTGGCAAGCAAGTAGTGCGTGTGTGCAGCTGAGCAAAGAAATAGCAACCGGGAGTCCGTACTGTTGGAATTAAACACACTCAAGTTTGGTCTAGTTGGAAGGGAATCAAGGTCTTTTTATGAGCACCTACACATGTAGCATATACATGTGCATACCCATATATTCCCTAGTAGGATCACGTGAAAAAAAACATGCATGCGTGATGGGATTAATGCCATATATATGATTAAATACGTATACTTATGTGACTGTTGATTTTTGTTGTACAAAAGGCTTTGTTTCAAAGGACACGGCATTAGACCAATGAGGTGCAAAAGAATTTAAATCCCAATTATTATGCCAAAATAATTGTTTACTACATACATATGTTTGTAGCAGAGAACACTTTAGCAACCTTTGGTTTGAGGAGAAAAATACATACGAGAGGAGTTACAGAGTGTCGAGAGGTAGGGGTTTCGACACTCGCAAATTTTTAAGGGGAAAGGGGAAAGTAGAGAAATAGAGTGCGATCACCTGGCACATGACCATGCGGGGTGATAAGGCAAGTCTAGCCAGAGGGAATAAAGAGATAGGTCTGAGGGAGATCTCTCCAGGAGTGAGAAAAAGTGGCAGAGTCTAGGTAGGTTTTAGACAGGTATAGATGGAAGTGCCTGCGTCGAGGAACACGCATGAGTAGGCACGTGAATGTGCTAGGAAGGAATGGAATAAACATAGGATATCCAAGGGTGTATACGCGTATATATGGCGGCCATGTATATACATAGGAGTGATCGTGCGATAGACGAGCATACACACGTATACGTGCATGGGTATATGCATATAGGGTTTTGCACGTACGCATGCAAGTATTCTGGTAGGGCAAAAAAAGAGGTAACCGAAGATTGCCTTATGTCGAGGGACGCAAGGTTGAGTTTGGTGAAGAGATAAATGCGGTAAAAGTTCGAACGTGTGTGTCGAGAGGGGAAGGGGATCACCCGGTAGCTATACCAGACGATGATAAGGTTACGAAAGAGACAATAAGGTTTTTAATTAGTTTTATTTAAGAGAATATTATTATTAATATATAAAAAATTGTTAGTCCTAATTTTCATGTTTCGAAAAATCAGAGTGTGACACTTTCCATTCGACTTTTTGATATACCCCTTGAGATCAGGACTTTTACCAAGGACGGGGCTGCTCAGATAAGCCGGTGACGGCGTTAGCTATGATGGGATATTTCATCTTAGCGGTAGCGCGCTAGAGGGGGAAAAAGAAGTAAAGTGGACATTGGATCCACGGTTATTTTTATAATTTTTAATATTTTTGTGAAATAGATTAGGCGTGTGGCCACATTAGTGTTCATCATTCATCAATCAGACAAAAAGAGCCAGACCGACCAGCATGACGATATCATATATCAACTTATTTATTTGTGGGAGGAGCTATGATAGATTATAGTTTGTTTGAACAGATGCCATCCTAAATATTAGGTATCTGCTGATAACCAGTTCTATATTATTATCTCTGATTTTTTGATCACATTCTACCTTTTGTTCTTTTTCGATCTATTTTACTTGGGAAAGGTCCTGCATTATATTCTCATAGCAAAGGTCCAATTTTAAAGTTTAAAGCCTCCGTACAAACCACCGCACTACAAATGGGCACACCATAAGCAACTAATACAAAACCTACACTTGAGGCTATGCGTCGCAGCACCCGCTTAGGAGGTTGACACGTCAGCGGGGCTGCTCAGACCGGAACACGTTCCACCGGCAGCAACCGACGGTAGCCACGCCACCTTCAACACGCCACTGCCATTGCCGCCGATGAAGTTGGTGAAGATCAGCGGCACCTTGAGTCCTTGACTGCCTCCCGGAACATCAAGGTGGGAGAAAGAGAATCCGGCCGCCGGGGCAGAGAATGCAGGAGTCATTCATCCACGGGCGAGGAGAAGGTGTGCACCGGAGAGGACACCGGAGAGGACCACGCTCCTGAGACGCGCCGAAACGCCATGGAGACACGACCCCTAGGGTAACTTCTTTATTCAAAGACCCATTATACTTGTTAGTATGCTATACATGTATGATTATATGTTGAACATTCTATACATTCTACACGTACTGAGAATTACACCTTTGCTCTATCCTGTATGAGTAGCCATGCATGTTACATGCCCTGCACATTCATTCCCTGAACTCTTCTTCTTCGTTTCTTCTTCCAAGCACTTGAATCATGCCGGCGACGGCCGCGCCGATGACGAACCAGGTCATGCCGGCCAAGACAACCTTGAGTTCGAAGCTGTTCACCACTCCGAGAGCAACCGCGCCACCGACATGATCCTGAATGCCGCCTCCGGCCATCTCCTCCCTGCTGTACCCAGAGATCCCCGCCGCGACGATCGCCATCAGCAGCGGCGCCGTCAGGTCGATCCTCACACCCTTTGCTGCGCCGGCGGGCGCTTTCTTGCCACCGGTTGCTCTTTGCAGGCGGCTGCGGGGCGGCGCGGTACTCTGAGCATCCGGTGCTGGGAACGAAGCTGAAGACGGCAGGTTCAGCTGCGGAGTCCAGTACTCGTCGCGGCGGCGGGCGTACACTGCCGCCGCCGTCGCGCCCTCCGCTTTGCGTCGCGCGGCTGCCTCCTTGAGCCTCTCCGTCACAGGGTCAGCGGCGTCCCTGGAAGAAGGCGGCGGCGGCAGCAGGCGGAGAGGAGCGGGGACGGTGGTGGTGGCCGGAGCTCTGAATGGCCGCCAGTACCACCAGTTTGAGATGGACATGATGGTCTGAACTGCCGAGGTCCTCGATTGCCGCACTGCCTCCGAGTCCTGCATTTGCCATTGAGACTAGTTGAGCTGAGCATATGCAGAGGAGTCGCACTGACGATTGGTCGATGAAGCAACGGCTTTGTTATTGATTCTGTTAGACATGAGGAAGCTGGATCGAATTACCTCGGATTCTCTTGTCGCGGATTTCTGCTTCATCTCCTGGAATCTTGCCTTGAACTTGTTGACGTCGGTGAAGATGTCGGGTGACCCCGCGGTGTTGCCTTCGGAGACCCGGACTCTGCCACGGGGCTGCTTGGACATCAAGAACTCGAGAGGTGCCAGGTCCGACCTCTCGACCATCCTACAAATGAAATCAATCATGGACATCAAGAAATCAGATAGTACCAGATAATTCAGTAGAACTGAAAAATCATATTTTTAGATGGGGTGTTTGGTTTGGTTCGTACGAGATGCAGTCGACGGGGCAAGTCTGGATGACGTCGACGATCATGTCCTCGGCGTCGGCCCACTGCGCGATGACGCGTGCGCGGCCGTAGACGGACTCGATGGCGAAGGTCCTGCTGGCGTGGAGCGCGCACTTGAGGCAGCCGACGCAGGTGACCTCGTCGACGAACACCGCCCTCGTCTCGGCCTCGCCACCGAGCCACGACGAGTAGAGCGGCCGCCCCGTGTACCCCTGGAACTCGGACCGCTTGGCCTGCTCCCGGTCGTAGGCCAGCCGCGCGACGGGGTCGGACAGGAGCGAGTACACCTCGTTGAGCACAATGGCCATGTCGTGGCCGCCGGTCCCCGCGACGTCCGGGTGGCAACGCTTCTGCAGCGACCGGTACGCGGTCTTGATCTCCGAGTGCGGCGACGAGGGCTCCACGCCCAGCAGCTCGTACAGGTCGTACTCCGTCGCCCACGACGAGCCGCCGGTCCTTGCGCGGCCGGCGCTAGAGCTGGACGACGAAGAGGAGGAACCGTTCCCGCCGGTGCTGGTGCTACTCGAAGAAGCAGCTTGGCATCTGTGGTGGCGAGAGGGCCTGGAGGAGCGTGGCAGCTTGGGGTTGGTGAGGGAGACGGTGGTGCTGAGGAGAAGCGCAGGCATGGCTGCTTGCTGGCGAAATCTGTTACAGTTTTAGATGGGGCATATGATCAAAGGCACGACAAACATGGGAGCATTTTATCAATAACCTCATCTGATTTCGCGTTGGTCGGCTCGTCTCCCGGACGGTGGGAGCTTCACCGAGCAAGTGGCTGGCCCTGTTTGTTTGGGCTTTTTTTGGCTTTTGGATTTTGACTTCGAAGCCAAAAAAGCATCTAAATAGGTGCTTTTGGCTTTTAGCTTTTTGGAAGCCGAAACTACATAATAGGTGCTTTTGGCTTTTGGCTTTTTGGAAGCCGAAAGCACATAATATGTAGTTTCGGCTTCTAAAAAGCTAAAAGCCAAAAGCACCTATTCAGATGATTTTCTGGCTTCAAAGCCAAAGCTTCGAAGCCAGAAAAAGCCCAAACAAACAGGGAAGACAGGGTGATGCCTTAGCTAGCGTCCTGTAGCTCTGGAACGACGAGAGTAACATGAGATATTTCACTGCGTCCGCGTTGCGCCTTTCGCCTTTCTTGTGACCCCACGTAGCACTTGGGTACTGATATTTTGGACGGGTGACGGGGGTACTGATTGTGGCCTTGTGGTGTGGGCATCGTCGGTCGACCTGCGTAGCTCGGCCCCAGAAATAATGGGTTCTCTGTCATCAGATTGAAATCAGGAGTTCTTATGCTGAGATGAGAAGATTGATGATCTCAGGCTGGAGCGAGACATCGACACGAGGAAACACATCCTCAAGGCCCAGTAAAACGATACGGTATATTATTACTCCTATATATAACGCACGGCCTACCTCCGTTTCTTTCATCCCCTTGTCTCCGCACGCCAACAATAGCTGCCGTGTCTGCGTTCCATCGGATCTTGGCGTCTTGGATGAGCCTCGCCACTCCCTTGCGATGGATCATAGTTCTATTCTGTCAGAATCTTGCCTGTCCTCGATGGACACAAAACGTGCACGATGGTAATATTAAGTGTACATTCACTGCAAACTTACCTTCCCGATTTTTTTTGCCGTGATGTCGGGTACGTTATGACATTACGTCCATCAGCAAAGAAAACAATATTTTAAAGAGTTCAAAGAGATAGTTGAACACTTTCAGCTAGATAATTTGTCAAATGAAAATCTGATATGTCAGGCGTCCTGCAGCTGTAACTGTAAAGCTAGTAAAGAGGGAAAACCAGCTTCAGATATGCATTTTTATATAAGGCTCGTTAGTATCATATCGGAACACACCATTGCTTGAAGTGAGAAGGGATTTTGCAAAGAAGCTGCACTAAAATGCACTGTGGCTGTACAGGAGCTAGGGTTTATATTTACACAGCCCCATTGTTTTCCATTTTGGCAAATTATGGAAAGTGAAATGCACTTTTGCAATGCCAACAATCATTACACATTCATGTGAAGAATGCAATCGAAATATTGCCAAACAGATACCCAATATTTTCATGGCCTGAATATTTTCATCATTCTGGATACTTGCGTCCGGCAAAATGGGCATCGTGAAACCGAACTTGAGCATCTATTACACAGAACATGACCGCATGGTATTATAGTCATATTGACCTCAGCATTCAGGCAGACACGGCATGCCCATGCTGTCTTGGCAACATCAGCTTCTCTAACTGCAGATTCAGCTTTCTCCTACAGTAGTTCAGACAACTTTCAGTGTCGTAGGCAAGCATATGCAGAATAAGTGTATTCCGGTAGAATTCAGAACAGTGATTTATAATACTAACTGGACAGCTTACAATATGCTATGCAGTGCAACTATGAAGTTAAGGATTTCCCCTAGAATGTTATGTTGTGCAAATTGTGAACTAAGGAATTTCCAAGTAGGGTCGACACCCCTATGAAATATCTAAAAATCCTGGTGAAAATCTCCTTAAAGAAACACTATCCATCCACGATGCACTGCATGTATGGTATTACACAGGCACACAGCCTGTCTAAACAGATATCCTTGATGCTACCAATAAAACTGAATTCAAGACAACAGAAGAAGATATTGAAGTGGACAAACCTGCTCCACCAAGAGAGCAACTTGAGATTCTTTAAGCTGGTCTTGCAAGGAAAGAGTAGTCTGGAGCAGTGTTTCCTTCTCAGCATCCATCCTTACCCCTGCAGCTGAAAGCATATCATGGACTGCTTGCACCAGCTCAGTGGAAGATACTTTGCCATATTCAAGCCCAGCAGCCTGTAAACAGTAAAACTATTTTACAGCAAGAATTCAGCTTACAAAAGTAGAGACTGCACAAAAAGGAAACTAACCACATCATCTGCGACTTCAGTTCTAGCGTTGATGGATGAGTGGCCCTGTCGTCCAACTTCTGCCACTCTACCACCATCCAGTTGGAAAGGTGCAGAAGAGAGATCAGCCATTGAAACGCTCTTAAACGAGTAAACCTGGCTAGAAAGTAGCATGCGGGTCTCGCCGGGAGCTGTCTCCACTGGAAACCTGTAAAGTGCTTGGCCAGCTGATGGCCTTACATCTTCAGGAACCCTACCATACCTGAGCTTTTCCCCCTCTTTTCCTGTCTTCCATGCCACAATTTCACCGCTATAGAATGGTCTTAAAGGAAGGAATTGTACCTGGCGAGCATCTTGTGATAATAACTCTGCTCCCAGGGAACAGTCGTATCTTCCTTCATGTTTTGAAACTCCAATGTCAGTGCCCAGATGGAGTATTTCAAGGACTTCTTTCTCTGAACCATGTGGACATGCAAATATTGAAGCGATTGGCAAGATAACTGGTGCCCCTAATCTGTGACTAACAACAATTGCAATAACATCATGTATTGTCAAAAAACTAGGGGGCTCTGCAACTAGAATATGACCCATGGATTTGTTGGCAAAATAAATGCTTCGGTGCTTTCCATTGCTTGACCATTCAGGAATAGAAGGATGCTGAGCAGTTTTTGTAACATCTTGGAGATTCGGAAGCAATAGAAAGCGAGTATGGACATGTTGAACAAACTGCAGATTATGTGATATATCCTCCAGTATACTTTCTATCTGCACTAAATTGAGGGCTTCAAATGAAGGGAAATGATTGGTTATACCGCTCATCACAATCCTTAATGCATCTTGCAAAGATTTACTGAGCAGTTTCTCTTTTACTCTGTTCAGAGTAACAGAGCAAATGCTATCGAGAACCTTAAGTTCTTCTTTTCCATCAAGTTCCTGACAAGGGAAAATTCAAGTGAATTTGAAACATAAAATCAATTAACCTTACTTTAAAATTATTTAATTGGCAAAAAAAAAGCCAGATCTCATAATAGAAGTATACCTCCACAATGACATCCGAGAGCTTTTTTATGCCCAAGGCCTTGCAAATATTCTGAGGAAGATCTGGGTGAGCAAATCTTATCCTAGATATATTTATATTACTCAATAAATGAGAACCATATGGGTCAATATATACACATGATGTAGCCGAGACCAGCCTGCAGCCATCATCCGGTATTACTGAATCAAAAAGCCCTTCTGATCCGTCTGAGATAGCCTGGTTGGCTCCAGAACACATGTAGTCCAAGATTTCCATCACTGCACGGAGTTCATTTGGATTCAGGCGTTGGTAACCACATGCCTTCTGGATATCTAAAAGAAGTTCCCTTGCATAAGAGTTTGTAAGGCTTTCCTGCATCCCGATTTCTCTAAGAATGGTGACAAATGGAAGATACAGACTTGGAAGTTCAAAAGCAAAAGGTGACATGTTGATTGTCAGACGAGCAAAAAGTGATTTCACTGCTATTAAGCGAGTACCATTTGCAACTGGTATAAATGCCAGTTTCTGCAATTCTGTTTTTTCTGAAAAGAAAAGGAATCAATAAAAACACTTAGTTAGAGTAATGGCGGATCTCTTTTACAAAGCAATAAAAACTTAATTGCATCTTTCTGTTCTGTGGTTCTCTTTATATAGCAAAAAAGAGCATATGCATAGGCTCAAGGGCATGTCAGTAGGTTCATTATTAGCATTACTGGCTTTGTGATTATGACTTCTTACTGCCACCATGGATAAGCATACTTACAATATCATACATTTCCATGGTAATATATGTTCAGTTCTTCACGATACCAACAAGAAGTTAATATTACTCAAGCATCACAACGACTATTGCTAAAATAAATGAAAATATAAGCAAATCGGTGCAGAGAACAAACCATCCTGAATATTTCACTTCATTTTATATAGCAAATGGAGGATCTACAGAGTTGCTCCCAAAGTTTTACGTAAAAAAGGAATTTTAATTAGACTAAATCTAGATATTTTAGGAGACTGCCATATGTCCATTTCAGGTCCAAGTTTAATTTGGAAATGTTGTCTTGAGGGCTTTACAAAGTTACGTGGTCCTCAAATACAATAAGACTACTGTGAAATAATTGAATTGAATGAGGACTATGGTTCACGAAACACTCTAAATTAAGATTTTGGGCTATTCCTCGTATAGTGTACATGTGAAGTACAGCATTTCCATTTCTGTACGTTCAAGTCAATTAGTCAAAAAGGACTAATGAACTTCAATGCTAATTAGTGCATTAAGCATCGGTTCAAATGCTCACTGGGAAGATATACAGTGCAAACTCATATTTCAGTGCAATCATGAAAATTCATGTGGACCGCTGGATGAGGATTGGGTGGATTATATTTATTTGTTCTTAGGAGGTGGGAGCCCTAAAGAATAGCCATCCATGTGACCCTCAAGCTCATGTGAATCTAGCCAGACCTTTATCCTACAGGCTACACAGAAATTTGCATGATTGCATTCAAATACGATCCCTCACCAGACATGTCCCTCTATATTTACATAGACATTAGTTCGTAATATTTTCCTCCAAAAGACTGAATAAAAGATGTCAAGACAAGACAACAGCAGCAGCCTGCAAGCAATCAATCAATTGGATATGATTAGTTGGCAATTCCTTTTGGAAAACTCGGATGTATACCATTAAAAGAACCTCTCATTTGCAAAATACCATTAAAAGATTTTCATTCAGCTATGTACCACCCAAAGAACGCCCCGTTATTGAAATTCCCACTCCATTGGCCTTCCATTCCTTTGTTCGCCGTTTTTCTTTCCTTCACACGATAGATTGCGGTGCCTATTTCCCATCCTGCCCCTGCGGCCCTGCCAAAAATAATATCCACTGCCTTCACTCGTACGCTCCCGAACAACACAGACCGAGCAACTCATCCTCTCTCCTGAAGGCCCATCACTGGAGCAAAGCAGCAGCGCCCTGCCAGCGACTCGAGCTGTGGCAGCAACCGGCGCTCCTACCGCTGATTCTCCCCCATCGCCCTAGCTTTTCTTTTTTGAGGCAGTGTAGTGAATGTCAGCGGGAGTAGAAGAAAAGTGGATCTCGCTGAGTTTCCAAAAGGGAATTGAATGTGTGTTGCAAAACTCTTGTAGTGGAGAAAATGATATGTTCATGTGGCCTGGAGTATGGATGTGTGATTAGTGCATTAGTGCATTTATGTTCATGCTGTGTCTCGGCTGGGAAGAAAAGAAAGAGAAGGAATGGCAGGCCATGTCTCGCTGGGGAATGACAGGTGGAGGGAGAAGGAAGACAAGGCATGGCTGGGCAAAAACTGAAGAAAAATGGCAGCCTCGCTGCATATGCTCAGATTAGGCTCGTTTGGGGCTGTTTAATCAAGGGTAAAATGGTCAGAGTTAATGGTGGGATGGAGAACTTAACGGAAATAGTATTTTGAGTATCAGTATGTTCTTTTGATGGCATAGAGCAAGAGAGAAATCTTTTAATGGTATTGTGCAGAAGAGTGGTTCTTTTAGTGGTACAGACCCAAAAATTTCCTTTCCTTTTTAGTTGAATTTGCTTGGGCCTTAAGCAAATCAGATCAGATCAGATCAGATTGCATTCTATCTTTTAGTTGAAGTTATTAGGGCATGTTTCTATAAAAGGGAAGACAACCAACTGTGATCAATTAAACAAAGACAAAGCAAAACTATCCTATCCCCCTTATATCTCCCACTGTCTCTCCCCCTGCCGAAGCTCCTCCTGTTCCCCATCTATTTGCTGCTAGCTTCCCTACCCCAACTACTCTCATCTATCCAAGCACATGACAAACCAAAAAATCAGCGAGTTTTTCTCCTTAGCACTGTGAAATGAAATAGGATTAGGATTAGGAGCAAGGGTGAGTATAGCATTAAGTGTCTCGTAGTTAAAAAAAAACTTCAATGCTAGTAATTTAAACTAAAGAGGGCCACAAAGGTGATGGAAGAACTAAAGATGTTCTTCCATAATGGCAACAAATCTATTGCATGTACAGTGAGGTAAATGTAGTTAGTTGAGCATTTGTGGTACCTGAAGAAGATATTGTTCCCCATGCTTTATCTAAGTACTGCAAGATCCGGAGAAAGGCATCTTCTACTGTCATTATCCCTGATGAAGATGGCCAGTGCGCCAGTGTGTCCTCACCATTGCCTCTCCCAACACTCTGTTTAGTTTCAGAAAAAAGGTTAAGGAAAGAAATCATTTTGATATGAACATACAAGTATTTTACAACATTGACCTGCAAGTGCATCAAAACTGTAGAGAAGGCAGGAGGACTCCGAAGCTGAAATGCTCCCCAAGAAAATTCAGGCGGGACAATTGCTTGTTTAGCAAGAATTGGAGCAGAACTCCACGCTAATGGCCAGTCTTTTGATAAGATAGCTTCACTATAGGAGGCAAGTACCCTTCTACCCCCTCTCTTGCCACCAATACTTGGAAAACCTTTTTCAGCAGGCACAAATGCAATTTTTCCAATCTTTTGGCAAAAACCATTATCATACAAAGTAGCAAAATTTGCCAAAATCACATTAACAACAGATTCTGCCAAAGACCATAACTCAAAAGGAATTTCATTTTTTCTGTCTGAAAATTCTGCCTCAAAGTCATCATGGTTTTCTAAAGATGACATAACATCATTTCCCATTGTTTCTATTTTCGTCGCACACTGTACTATCATATCAGCCTCTGTGGATGTTCGAAGACCCGCTTTTCTGAGTATACCAAGCCAACCATCTGACATGAACCTTTCGGCAGGGAACTTATTTCTCTCCCCAGAGAATACTGAAGCAAGCAAAGCATCTGAAGGGTCAAGTAATTCCTTTGGTTTGAACAGCTCTGCACAAAACTCATTTGCATTTGTCACAAAATTAGTCTCCTTCAAGGTATTCACTACGGCCAAATTCAGCTGCAGATCTTTCCAGTTAGTATACAAGTAAGCTAAGATGTCTTCCTGCTCTTGAGCTGTTTTATTCGCAAAGCCAGGCAAAGCAAACCTCACTAGTATTTCTTGATCATCTAATTGTTCAACCCCTAGAGCCTGAAGAAACAATTTTGCATTAGCTGAGCTAGAAAGACACCTGGAATCACTGGGGTGAAAGAATGCTGTAGGAGAAAGAATGCAATGATCAGACCCTAACAGACTAGTGTATGTTCCTGTAACTGTTTTATACATTGGAAGCTCTCTCAATACATCTAATTCTTCTCTCTGATAAAGGTGGTTGCCAGATAATCTGAACTCTGAGACAAATAATGCAAACAGTCTATCACAATCTTCGCTTGATAGACTAAGTGGCGAAGGTAAATGGGCATCATTTTTTGTTGAAACCAACTTAGAAGCAATTGTCTGTCCAAGAGTTCGATCACATGAAGGAAACAAATTGCATATGGCACCACACTCCGGGAAGGAGAAATCAAAAATTGGTATGTTCAACTGGTTAAGCAGAGCAGGTAACCATGGAAACTTTGAGTTCATCGACTCGAATGCAGTATCAAGTACGCTCTCATGTTTAGCTTCAGCAGTATCATCTCCACCAGGACCAGATGTATCAACCTCTCTAGTTACATCATCAACAACCCCACTAACATGTAATGTCCGAGTATTTGAATCATCAACTGGTGGTACAAATATTAGATGGCATTCTTTCACACGACATAGAACTGGCCTGTTTAGAAAAGCAGGAATCAAGGGCCAATCAGATAAAAGTGAAAGGTCACCATTCAAGGAACTAAATATTTTCCAGAAGCTTCTAATCCATTTGGGACTTGGCCCAGTAGTTGATGAATCAGCATTACTATCCCAAGGAATCCACTGGGATTTCTTCACCAATGCAAGGTGTAACCAGCGCTCATCAAATATGTGCTTCAAATGGCCTGATAATAAGTGAGGAGAAAAACTCCTCAACCTCAGAGGCGTATGAATAACTTCAGTGGAGAGCAGCAACTCCAAGAAGGGTTTTTCTAAGCATTGATGATGGATAAAGCGATCCAACAACGGGCACATCAATAGCTGTTGCTCCTCACTGGCTATCCAAAGTTCAGTAATTCCCAGCCTTGTTAGACACTTTGTTGACGTTGGAAATGGGACACCTTTGAGCTCAGATATGATAGATGACAACACATTATTCTCAGCAGCTTGGGACCTATGGGATGCTGGGCCACTGGTCTTGCCGATATCCTCAACAACACCCCGACCAAAGTCATATAGGGCCTTTCCGAAGTATGTCATAATCTCAAGTGCGTCGCCCCCAGAAGTACCTGGCCTCTGTGTGCTTGTATGGTAAGACGATGATCTGCTTGAAGATGGCATAAAATGTGATATGGAAGAATTCATTGGTTCAACAAGTTGACTGTTAAGTTGTGATTCATCAGGTATATGAAGATCTGAGAACCGGTATGGGTCCATATCTGAGAAGCAATATTCAAGAACATCTATATATGTTTCAATAGATCGAAGTAAAATGGATGAAGAATCTTTTAGTAGATTTCTAACCATCTTAGGCCTGATCTCTCTTACAGTAACTCCAACTGCTTGGATTTCACTAACCAACTCCCATGGTACAGAAAAAACAGGATAGTGCTCTTTAATGAAACTACAGACAGTAGCCGATGGCAGGTTATCATCATCTCCACTCCCTGAGTGGGATAAGAACATTCCCTCATCCACTTTAACAAGATTTCCCCGGTAAAGTTGCCAAACAGGAAGATCAGCCAACCGTAAATAGAATGGTCTTATCACTTGCTCTATCAAGGATTGCCAATCTGCTTTAGATGTTCTTGGTGAATTCAAATTAGTTACAGCAGAACCATGCCCAGTGAGTGAAGCTGTATGTTGTTTCGATCTTGGCCAAAAAGAGTATACCCTATCACCATAAGCCTGTAAAATAGTACTCACAGTTTGTGCACACCTTGATTCAATAGCAGAAGATAGAGGGTCCTTCCTAAGCTTTTGAAATTCTAGGACCATCTCAACATATGAATCACGCACGCATAGCATAAGTTCCTCATTCCATGCCTCAACTAATTTGTTTCTGTTCATTTCAAGTTCCCGCAAAGATTTATCATGTGTGCTGCCAAAAATGTAGCGCCCACTGTCATGCCTCACAAGGAAATGACCTAGAGTCGTGACTGGCATGCTTATTGACCCAGATAGTGGTAGGGGAGATAATATACAACTGGATGCATTTATGTTGGTTGGTACTCCATTTCGAGCTATGTGCGCTGCTACTCCAGCAACAGGGGTTAAGTTATAGGCAAGATACCGTCTGAAACAGAAATAAATCAGCATGCGTTATCCCAAAGGTCCTTTCGTCAGCACACACATTTAAAAACATTAATGGAAGTTTTTTGGGAAATGGTGAAAGTAGGTAAAGCAAGTGGGATTTAAATGTACAAAAGGTTCTCAACTACAATATGATCTGAGACAAACCTGTCAAGAGCCATATTCCGTGTTTGCCCTGATCCAAGGCAAAGGGAAACAAACCATTTGTCAATATAACTGCAGCCACTCTCAATTACATGCACATCTATAGCTTGCATTTTGATAGCTGCACTAGTGCTTGCAAATATTCTGGATATTTGGAACTTTCTCCATTTCTTTTCCGAAAATGGGTTCCTCAAAGTAGCTACTGATGGGTCAACAAGTACAGAATAGTTCAGGGTAGGTTGAGAAGCTCCATCCTCCCATGTAGATAAAGATACCTGATTTAAATCACATTGAACACTTAAGACATGCAGAAGCTCATGCGTGAGTTTTACAAAACAATGCTTTCAAATCATCCAATAAAGCTTTATCGTCACTATTTCTGAATAATTGGCATGTTCTCTTGTGAGTATGGTTTCTCGTAAGTATTACCAGCATTCCATATTGTAGGATACTATCGTGTGGATGCAGTAAAACTTTTTCAGCTTTGATTGCTATCATATGGAAAGAGTATTTTTTTTTCGAAAGTCGGCAGGAGCACTACCTATTCTATTAAGGAGAAAGAATTTTGGTGATCCTTACAAGGTTTTTGATTTTTTGAGGGGGACAAAGAAACCGAAAACCCCCGTACAGACCCGCATGCGGATTACTCGCCCAGATGGTTTACACTAGTAACGTTTATGTTTGCTCTGTTCCACTGGAGAATGTCTTCTAGAGCTCTAAAAGCGACATCTCTAAACGTCTTTTTTTTTGCGTCAAAAATCCTTCTGTTACGTTCCTTCCAGACGTTCCGAAGGATGAAAATCAGATGCTCACTTCTCGTTCGCCGCCTGTCTTTAGATTCATGGTTTAGCATAGCCTCCCACCATTGGTCAACGGTGCGGAATGCCGATGGTGTAGGGCAAGCCGTTTCGCCTAGCCAATCATTCACCGTGTTCCAAACCGCAATGGTGAAGGGGCAATCTGTACACAAGTGGGAGATGTCCTCTGTTGTCAAGAGGCAAAGCTGGCAAGAGGGGTTATGTGGCCAGCCCCTCACTGGAAAGAGTATATGGGTTGGCCATGTGTAGATAATATTAGTAGCTCTATAAGAAAGTACTTGTGTACCAAATACCATTTGGTAAATTAGTCTACCTCCAAAAGAACACTGGCATTTCTGCAATCATATTATCGATCCAATATTTTAGTTCATAGGAAATATTGTCCCTCCGATCCAGCTCTATAACATATTCACATTATACACTCAATAAATCTACTAAAATAAAAAAAAATTGTGCATACTGAGTGTCTTTCAAGAAAACTCAACATATAGGCAAGTCAAAGGAAAATTCCTATTGCAGAGGTAATGTGGTCAGTTTTCACTTTTCAACATATTATCCTGCTAGAACTAAAGATTTGCAACATGACAAAGAATGTCAGTAATCTCCAGTTTATCTTCAATACATGCTTTTAACCAGTTAAAAATAAAATAAAATTGCATTCCCAAATAACCCCAAGAGAACAGAACAAAATGGAAGAAAGGATAACAGCAAATAACAGTGGACCAAGATAAAATAAAGTGCTTAATTATAAAATATGGCAAGGAAGAAACAAAATATCAATTTTCAAATATAAGCCTAGGCACCTACTCAAGTTAAGTACAAGAAATGTAAAACTTCATCTTAAAGGAATGAACAGTGAAATATAAATGAAAGTGTCTTATTTGCAGTTAAAGTACATCAATGTGGTCTCAGGATATGAAATTCAATAGTACAGTAACTAATTCTGAGTGTAGAAATAGACAAGCCTTGCAGCGGAAAGATGAAACGGGATGTGAAGAAAGTATTAGGAGTTACAACTTTACAGTGAAAGCCTTCCAGAAATAATCCTTACCTGAATGACTGACCTCAGGAACAGGGGCGTACTGGATGGATTCTGCATAAATCGATCAAAAATCTGCTTTACTCTGTTGCAACCTGCTTCAAGTTCTTTCAGACATTTCGATGATAAAGGCATCCGAATAACCGTTGAGTTTGCAGAAGACAATGAAGCCTCCTGTGTAACACGCATTGGGAGGAATTGATCATGAAATCTCTCAACCAAGTCATTTCCTGAAAAGCCAGTAGCATTAAGGGCTTCATCAAAATATCAAAAACAATGTCCTGATACTAAATGAGGACTTGATTCAAAATATACTAATATAGATAACAATGCACTAACACTAAAAATTCACACCTGTCCATAATTTCACAAGTTCAAATGTTGCCAAACAGGGATGCAACAGTTCAATTAGTGCAGTAGCATAATAATATATCCAGCAGACACATGTCTGAACATGGATCCAAAATAAAATTTAGCAGATTAATGAGTTATTAAGTTTTGACCCTCAACAGAGCCTTCTGCCCAAAAGGAATCGGCGCAGATGGTGAAACTCTTTGTATTTCCTAGCCCCTTTTTAGGTTTGTGCTGTCTAATTTCCGAGAGTGTAAAAGATAAATATTTAACATAGCATGACATATCTTATCTAAACTTAAGCTGGTGATCCATGCAACTTACAAGTATTCACATAAAAAATATTTTCAATCTAAAGATTAACATCTTGACCATACTAGATCTACCATGCATCATGCAAGTTAATTGTCAGAAACACAAAAGGTTGAAGTAGCAGAAGTTCAAATAGTTGGAAGGTAGCAAAAGTTCAAAGTCTTTCAACAAATTGCGACACAAATTATTCTCCATGCTCAATGTTTCATGAGGAAATTAAACGCATCTTCGTACAACCCCTTGAGTGTTTTAATGGAACAAGGTATAACATTCATATTATCCTCTGATAAAAATTGAACTTCAAAAAAGGAATTCTTTTGATTCAACCATCTCTTTCTCAACTCAGCAACTTGAGTCCATGTTTAGCTAACCATTTTATCGTTTCTATTCTTAAGATAAATCCTCCAAAAGAAAACAGGCAACATAAAACTATCCAATACTTTTTAATGCGACATGGTTTTGTCAATTGTGATGGATAAGGAGCTTCTTCCTCCCTGAAATTCAGTAATGAACTTTAGTCCAATAATCTTGAACATTTTGAATAAAGCGTACGCCAGTGATTCTACTTTTTAAAACCATAAGAAATGTCAACTCAATCAAGTCTGTACTGCTTGGTGAAGAAGCCTATTAGTTTTTAATGATGAAGAAGCTAGCATTAAGCGATGAAGAAGCCTATTGGTTTCTAATGGCAGAAAAGTGCCTCCAAGGTTTTGGTAAGGAGTATATACGCAGGCCTCATTTGCCTTGGCGCAGAGCTTACCTTGGACATTTGAGTGCACTGTAACTATTGCTAACCAACCAGAATATGAAAGTTCAACCTGACGGAAGGATATGATTCTAACTTGAAACAGAGATATGCTTTTACAGTAATAGAGGTATTTACACCTCATGATTCATGAATCACGTGCAGGTGCACAGCATAAAACAAATCATGATGGTTCTGGCTATATAAATGAATTCAGCAATTGTAATTGAAGAAACAACTGCACCTGTCAAAGAGAAGAATCTCGCTGATGAAGTAGCAGTGGAAGTTGTACCACCAGTCAAGCCCAAGGGATCAAAAACATAGAAATAGCCAGCAGAAAGAATAGTCAAGGCATCACATACAAAATAACTGCTAAGAAGTCCCAACCCATAGTTAAGAATGTTTCCCCTCAGTTTCCAGGGGGGAGGAAGTTGGAGGCTGCAAACTTCTTCTCGGCTCATCATGGTTCCTTCAAAGACCACTGTCAATGAAGACCCCTGGAGGTCACCTAAATTTTTGTTTTTTCAGAAAAAGAAATGCAGTAAACATACATTAAATAGGTCAAATCTTTAGGTGAACTAACTTTGCAGTCATATAATTAAGCGTATAAACATAAACAGAAAGAAAGAATAATAATTACTGATGGCAGATGTTTATTTGAAAAAGAAAAATACCATTTAAATTATTGAACAGAGATGGCTTCTGGCATACCTAGACTTTGCTGCAATAAGGACTGCTTCGGATGTTCCCGTTTATCATAGATCAGGTGCACTTTCTTTGCATTGCAATAGTCAGCTAGCTCTATAAGGTCAAACAAAAGGAAGTCACTCTCACCATACAAAGCCAGCAACTCACTTATTTGAGCATATTCCATGCATGGCAAATCCCTCATTAGCTCATCGTCCAATAATGATGATCCGCGAAGGGATCTTACCCCCAGCCTATTAGCTAGATCATTACCAATACTAAGATGCACAAAATTCTTTGAAGTGGGATCAGTATTCATCCAGGGTGCGTCATTATAGACAAGGTTTCTAGGAGGTGTCAGAACACCAAATGAATCTGGAATCACCAATGAATTCAGTAACACATCAGCTGCTTGACGGTCAGGATAACAGTCCACAAATGCCTCCAAAACACGATGAACAAAACTCAATTGCTCTGTAGACAGTGGCTCTCCTTTGGCATCACCTTGTAAGCGACAAAGTACATTCAGATAATCTATTGCATCAAATGTCTGCCGCACACCCAATTCCAAGAGTAATTTTTTAAATTCTGACAGTTCAGATGGAACTGCATAAAGATAAGGATGATATTTTACAGGCGAGTCAAAAGCAAGTGCCTGTGGATGCACAAACCTATCCCCTATATAAACCCAGGGGTGTCCATCCAGACTCTCTTTGAGAATGTTTGCATCGCCACTGTCAATAAAATCTTGCAATTTCGAGTAGATTGGTTGGATCTCCTTTTGTAGGACAGCATCGATGGCTGTGTCCTCAGAAAACATCTTAAGTCCATCATAAGACTTGGAAAGCTCAACTAACTGTGAAGATAAAATGTTCACATTTGGTGGGTCTAACCAACCGAGTTTTCTTTGCAGATACATGGAACAAGAATCAGCACTGAGGATCCGCATTTTTGATGAAACAAGCCACATTTGTGATCTCGGCCTTGTAGCAACTGGAGGTGCTATATGATCTTTGGACATGAACCATGGAAGGCCTTTGAGTAATGGTGCAACATGGACAGGACACCAAGAAATATTTTTCAGCTCTGACCAAAACTCATGTTCTGGTAGGTCATGTTCAAAGTTTGAGAAAAAAGCCATAATAGTTAGGTCTGGGTCACACCTATCCCCATTATTTTCTGCTTCTGAATTTCCATCAGTTTTAGAAGCTTCCGGATGGCCATCCTCATGGATAGTTTCCTTGTCCTCCATGTTTGAAGTCTTCAATTCAAGAACATTTAGGTAGGTAAGTAACATTTGCCCATGCGCAAATGCATCATCTTCTTGCCCAGAATTGTGCACCAGTGAAACTGACCTTGCAATGTCAAGTAAAGTACTAAAACCCAATTTTCTTTTCAGTCCAAAACTTGCCAACAATTCAATTATTTCAGTTGTCATGAACTTCTCCGAAGGAAAGAAGGTTTCTTTGTGCAGCAACTTATATAACTCAGGCACACGAGGATCATAAAGCCTGAGGAAGAACTAGTTTATTTATTTATACTTAAGTCTAGAGAGTAAAGGCCAAAAGGAAAGGAAATGAAAATCAGCTCGTCCTAGTGGTAATGCAAATAAAAGCTGCTGGAGCATACAAGAAAATCAAGAAAAGGTCTACCAACCTAAATACACATTCTTGCATATCAGAGAGAGAGAGAGAGAGAGACCTGGAAGGATGTAGCCACGCTCCACTAGCTGCTAAGACAAAAGGGGTTTCAGACAATGCAGCTCTCACAGAAGTATCACTTTCTATCAACAGTTTCACATCATCAACAATTGCTGAAACAACAGCTGGCTGTGATAGAAACTCTGACATTCGAGGAAGCACATGGTCCTTGTAAAATTCAGCCTTTTCAGGTTCCCTGATATCAAAGTATGATACTAAAATTGACTTTTCCTTATCAGATTCAGTTCTTATAAAACTTTCGTTCAACAGATCCACATGTATACCGTCAGGCTTAAGCCATTTTCTAGGATTTGTCAAACTAACAAGCTCCCTAGATTTATAAGATTCAAATATAGGGAGGTTCATGATTGTATTCATATGGGAAGAGTTAATCTGATTTCCTGAAAACCACTTTGACTGGAAAATAAAACTGCGGAGCTCATGTGTTTCTGCCAATGAGGTACTCACGAACAGTTCCTTAATATCCTGGACATTAGAAGCAACAGAATGCACAGCATTCAAAACACCAGCTGCAGTGGATTCCTGAACAAAATTAGCTAACTGGGGATGCTCTATCTGCAGATCAGATCTCAGAAAGGAACAGCCCAATTTCTGAAGCAGTGAGTACATATTTTCACTCCAACCATCATCTCTTATTACATTTGAAGCATTGCCAAGTTGCATAAGCTTGCTATCTACAACCGGTAGTATAGGCCATTTTGCAAATATTGAAAGATCTTCACATGAATGCTGCAGGAAATTCCAGAGGGACATAATCCATTCTACGCTTGGTTGACCTTGCTGTTCAGGAAACCAAGATAACTGTTTAGCGTGCTGCCATTCAGGCGGCAAGATCCGAGGCAACAGCTCAAGGAGGAAATTGCATGTGAATAAGTACATGTTTGACCGTGCAGAACAAGCTATGCCAAACAACTTCTTTGAAACGCAATCTGGTAAAGAGTTGTCAATAATAAGATGTGGTATGGAATCCTTAAGAAGATCAAATTCCATTTGTGAAGTAAAGAATACTCTTTCACCCTCCCCTCGGTTATTGAATGTTGTGAACGATCCATTTGCCAAAGGAAGAAGAGGCAATCCTTGCAATTTATCAGAAAGGGAAGGATCATCCATATCACTCAAGCAATACTCCAGAACAAGTATGGCCTCTTCTCTGCTTCTGAACCCACGCTTACGTCGGATCAATAAATTCCTTAGCAAATGAGGATTCAAGAGATGAACTGATGGATATGCATTCATGAAACTGTCTATGATTGGCTTGGATACAGATACCACAGGCAAACCAGCTTGGGAGAGAATTTCTGCCAGCTCAAATGCCTTTGAAAAACTGAAATCAGGAAAAATAGCTTGCCTTGTTGACACCCAATGCCCTCCTCGAGCTTTTGTATACAGAACATGAAGTCCAAGTTCTGCGATACATACATAAAGCTTCCTCGCCATGGAAGACCATGGTTCCACACCTACAGCAGTAGGCCAAAATGAGAGAAACAGGTCAGAGGGACCAAGCTCTTCTGCAATGGCTGCAAGGAGGTGGCCATAAGCAGGAGCAGCTACATCTTCGAGCAGCGCAAGATTCCATTCTGATCGTACTCTTCCTCCCCCAGCCATGTCATTCCCAATCCAGATATCCCTTCGATTTGAAGATAGTTCAAAATAAGCATTTACATGCACTGGTATGCTAGTATTGATTGGTAAAGGAAGAAAGCAGAAAGCTCGACCCTCAAAATATTTCCTGACCTGAGAAGATCCAAGAGCTAGATGCTTGAGAACCAAATTTTCATGGTTGACTTCAGCTTCACCAGACAGTTCTTTGGTATCATCTACACTCACAGAATGCAGATATGCAGCAACAGATGCCCAGGGAACAAAGAAGTGAGATTGACTATCAGAGGCAGTTGACAACTTTCTAGCATGACCCCCACCTATACACTCAGTTAAGATCCATGAATGCAGCAAGTGGGCAGTAGGGCTTTGCTCAAGAATGGCAACCTTTTGACAACTCCAGGGCAAATCACTGTCTTTAGTCTTATTCAACTTATTAAAAAAAGTATTCCTGTCCATTCCTGATGATTGATTTCCATGTACAAATGCAAGCATTGTATTAAGTGCATGTGGTTCTTTGGACACTTCACAGCTATTATGCTTTGAGACCTGATGAACAAGTCGCATCTCCTTACAGTCGTTTTCCTTGACATACAGAGTTATCTTTTTAACATTGCGAAGAAAAAGTAAAGCCTCAGACACAACTTCAGAGAATAATGAGAAAAGCATCTCTACATCTTGGGTTGCATATTGTTCTCGCTTTATTTGACTTCTACAAGCAGCAGCTTCATTCCTAAGGGGAAACCGGAAAAGTGTACCTGGAAATGGCTGTTGCAAGTTGCAGCCAAAGTGTAAAAATGGGGTGAACTGATCAGGGAACTGTTCTAAGATCCTCCGTCCTACAAACTTTATCCTTAAACCTGGATGAGAAGGAGATATTCCTGGCAAATAACAGGCGTGTGGATCAAACATGACAATATTCTCACCAGAAACAAATCCAGGCATGTCTGTGAAGTGATAGACACAATTGAAGCCAAGACCAAACCTTCCTATTGCAAAAGGTTTCTCAAGTTTGCTGTCTTGACCAATTCGTGAGATGGCATAAAGGTCTTGTGGACTAAAAACTGAGTCATTGAAGCAATAGAGAGCAGGCCCCTGCCATTCAGCCATTTCAGGTGAAAGAATGGATGAAGTACCATACTGGGTCTTATCCAGTAGAAACACAACCTCAGAAGCCTTAGCATCTTCTGCATTCTGTACCAGCTCAAAGAGAATCCCAGGACCATCTGCATACATCTCGACAATATGCTTGAGCCTTGTGGTCAAGTCTTCGTGCTGTCCAAAAGCCTCAGCGACCCCTGATAAACTCAAATTCATTGAATCGGAACTCTCAGCAAGCAAGAGACGGCGAAGAGAGCGGACACCTAGTCTTTCTGCCACATCATTAGAAATATTACCGTGCACAAAATTGTGAACATACTTCTTTGAGCTGAAAGCAATGCTCGATGCATTACCAGTGATGTCATGACCAAGGTCAAGAAGCCAGGGGCATCATTAAATACAAGTTCAGAAGATAGACAGAGCCTAGCCAAAGAATCAGGTAAATATATCTGTGTTTGCTGATCCTGAAACCGGAACTCAGCTAGATGCTGCACTATCAAGACAGCTGTTCTTAGTTCTTCAACTTCTAGTGAAGCCGTAGCTTTCCTACTGGACATTCTGGCCAGAATACTAGCATAATCCACAGGGTTCAGGTGCTCCTTTATGCCAAGTTCCAAAAACAAGTCCTTGAAAACAGCTAAATCAATTGGAATGACACGAATATAAGGCGCAAGGTGAAGGTGGCCACTTAGAACAACTTCATCAACTTTTGCGAATCCATCACCCACCCAAATCCATCTGCAGCCCTCTAGAACTACTTTGACAATATCCATTTCATCAGAACCAATCAAATTAGTCAGCAAGGAATAAATCTTAGGCATCACCAAAGCTAACTCTTGCCGAAGGACTTGATCACTGACAATTTCATTGTTCTTACCCAGCTCAAGCAATTGAGCTGCAATTACACTTCCAGAAGGAGGAGATGACCAGCCTAAGCTGTAAGACAAAGCTGACGAAGTGCATTCACCATCAAGTATACGGGAGCTAGCAGAAACAATCCACATATCTTCCTGCATCCGTACTTGCTTAGGTGGAGCGACCATCGATGATACTGAAGGCCATGGCAAAGCTGGGCTTGGTGCAGTAACCAACACAGGACACCAACAAATCATTCCCAAGTCACTCCAGAACTTCTCAAGATCAAATTCCCGAGACGTATCACGAGGTCTGAGCACAGTAGTAACTTTAGCAAACATATTTACCTTCTTACGGGCATCAAATGACTTATTTACATACCATTTGTGAGCATGAATTTCAAGATATGAAAGAAGCACTTTACCCCTTGAATGAGCTTTCTTCTGATCTTTGTGCACAAGTGAGTCAACTTGCCGAGCACTTTGTATTACAGTATCAGGAGAAACAGAAGTTCTAAGCCCCAAACAGAGCAACATATCAAGAACTTCTGGGTTTTGAAATGAGCCAATGGGAAAGCAGTCCGATTCCTGGAGAAGAGCATAGAGCTCTTCCACCCGAGGATCATAAAGAGATTGAGGACTTTTCAAGGTCCCATTAATTGTTGGGACAAATTTAAGGACTTTCAACCCTTCCTTAAACCTTGGATCCTCCAAGGACAGCTGAGGCAGATCTTGTAAGATGGTTAATAGAACTGAATCACGATCCTCTGTTTGCAACTTGTCTAACCTGTTCAGAACATACCTCTGGTAGAAGATTGATTTTGACATGCGTTCAACACCATAATACCTCATTATGATATCTTCATTGCTTGGGGATATACAGAAGACAAAGTCAGAGTTGAGTAAGTGCTCAGGAACACCAAGAGGCGGCAGATACTTTCTTGAACGGGATAAATCTGAGAAGCCATACGAACTGGGAGACCCTTCATCAAATATTCTAAAGATGGGCAACTTTTTGCATAGCTGTATGCTCATCTCAGAAAGGCAGACTCCTAAGTACCATTTTGGATCCAGAAGAAACTGGTATAGTTCATTTTTCTCACCAGGCGTGATGCGTTGAAACAGCGTGTGCAAATCGACTCCCTCCAGTGAGACAATCCCAAAGATTGAATGGAGAACTCCAGTTGCATCGCCATCATACACGTAATGAGACAATTGTTGGTACTCGCCTAAATATTTGGTATCTAGTATCTTGCAACCTAACTTTGCCAGGAGTTCCTGCATCAAACTAGATAGTGATTCTGTTTTAATTAATTTTGATTCTGTAGATGCTCTGTAAAGGTGCCCAGAAGTAGAAGGCAGTACAGGCCAGTTACTAAACAAATCAAGGTCATAAGAGTGTTCCGTAATATACTGCCAAAA
This sequence comes from Stipa capillata, assembly GCA_019208055.1. Taxonomy (NCBI): domain Eukaryota; kingdom Viridiplantae; phylum Streptophyta; class Magnoliopsida; order Poales; family Poaceae; genus Stipa; species Stipa capillata. The sequence continues at coordinate 256,283 of JAGXJF010001436.1, forward strand.
AAGTTTAAACCAGGCTGCTGAAGGAGATGACCCACCCAATAACGGATCCCAAGGAACTTGGTCTCTACACTTCCATCCAGGAGGAAATAGTCTAGGGAAGAACTGGAGAAATATTGGACCATCAATGAGTGAAATGTTTGCCTGAGAATTGCTGGCTATCTGATACAGCTTGTCTAGTAGTACAGGGGGGATGCTTCGGTCAATTAGTCTATCACCAACTGCAGAAAGAAGCTCATATTCTATGCTATTGCAGACATAATATTGGTTCTCTTGTGAAATCTCAGAAAAATCCCATAATGCTTATTTGCTAGTGGAATCAGTGGGAGGCCATTCATGCATTTACCAACATCAGCACTGTCCAGATCAATAAGGCAATATTCCAGTAATATTAACTTATGAGATTTTCCTAATGTACCAAGTTTTCCAAAATCCTGGAGGGAATGTCTCACTGTAGCAGGAGTAACTCTTTTTAGCATAGACATCGTATAGAATTTCAAAAACATATCAGCAATTGTACTCGGTAGATGAACAACCGGCATGCCTAACAACACAAGAGCTTCACTAAGATCATTGCTTCTTGAGAACCCCTCATCATGAAGCAAAGCCTCAGCCGGTGATATCCATGTCCCACCTTCGATCTCTGAGCGCAAAACTGGAGATGCGTAAATAACTTTGTAAATTTGTTCCACAAGAATACTCCAGGGTTCCTCAAATAAACCAGTTGGCCATAAGGAATAATATGATATTGTGGAGTCCAAAAGTGTCCGCAATGCCAGCAGCAGTTCTCTGAACAATGGAGCAACAGCATCTTCCAGCAATAGCCTGTTCCAGTCAGAGCGAAGCTTACCACCCCTGTCCATGTCAGCTCCGTACCAAATGTCACGTCGGTTGGACGAAACTTCAAAATAAGCATTCACATGCACAGATAGTCCTGTCCTTACTGGCAAAGGAAGAAAACAGAATGCATGACCTTGTCTGAGAATAGTATCCTGTAAAATTCAGTAATTACCATAAAGTAAAAAACAGCAAACCCTAAGAGACAAAAACTAAAACACTGAAACGATGCGTCAAGCCTTGAAAAATTGTGCTATACCATGAAGTTCATTCTACGACATAATCAAACAAACAAGTTGCAGTTCTAGATTTACGAATTACAATCAGTGTTTTTAGTCTACATGAACCCAAAACAAAAGGAATAACAAATTATGCAGAACCCCTCTTTTAGACAAGGGCGCCGTTGTTGATGTGATTTATTTTATTAACCAACAGCAGATAACAACAGGCAGGGCCCAGCTGTTGCCACAGATTATAGAGAATAACCATGAAGAGAATGATCCAATGATGACCATTACACTAGCCATAGCTCCTTAGCCCGAAAAATTACCTGCGACCCTATGAGTTGGGCCTAGTCACATACCCGTCTTGCTAGTTTAAGTGCAAAATCAGATGAAAACAAACAAGCTTACACTTTACTTTCACAAGTTCCATTCCATTAACAACGACAAAAGATAATTGCTGACATGCATGAATAACAATTACTATGATCATAAATCAATAGCAAGAAACATGACAAAAGAAAAAACAATTTCAGCGCAGTTACAGGGACATATGAGGTTAATAAACTGGAAAAGAAACAATTCCAGTGTGTCACAAGGACATATCTAGGCTAGTAAACTGAAAATGAATCTGGGATTACCTCAAGCCCCACTTTAGAGATGCAAGCAGCAACAGAAGCCCAAGGCAGTAGGTGAAGATCATATTCCTCGGCAGCACCAGTTGCAAAGATACCAATTTTACTTAATGCAGATGCCATTCCCTGTACAATAAAATAGGTATAGCTCTTTTTCTCAAACTTATTTTCCAAAAATGCCTCCGATACAAAATCCATTTTAAAGGAATCTATCTTTTGCTCGAAGGATTCAGCAGGAGTGCCAGAGAACCTGATGAGAGCTTGGCGATGACAGGACAAATTGTCATCCTGTGATCCTAAGGAGCAAGAGTATACTATTTTTGGCTCACTCATACCAGATTCCCATACATACATTTTAAGTGAGAGGACATTTTTAAGGAACAGCAAATTGTATACAGCTTCTTCATACAGTTGAGCGAAAAGAAATAAGATATCATCTTCCGTGTACACTTGTCTCGATAACCGACTGGAAAATGCTTGCTCTGCATTCCTCAAAGGAAAACGAAACAAAGTTCCTTGAAATGGTGCTTTCATGTCGCAACCAAATGCACAGTAGGGTGAAAGCTGATCGCCGTACAATGCAATTGCTGTGGAACTGACATAATCTATGCGCTTTCCAGGATTTGCCGCCGACACATTCGGAAGATAAGCACCCTGAGGATCAAACATGACAACATATTTGCCACTCACGAATGATGGCAAGTCAGTCAAGTGGTACACTGAGTTAAAACCAACCCTGCAGAAATATAAATCAGGGGTTATTACAGGGGTGGACATTAATAAAAACAGTTACAACCTACAAATAGCATGCTTCAGAAGCTTTCCAGATAATAACTTACTAAACGCATGGACCTGAGTTCTACAACTAGAATAATGAAACATTCTCAACTCTTTGTGCTTCAGAGAGAAAGGCTAATATTGCAAAACGAATGAAAAAGGCAGAACTCATTCTCAACTCAATCATAGAACAAAGGAATATCTGCAGATCACTATTGTCATAACAAGAGCTGGAACCCACTCTGTCCTTACTAAGCATATTGATACATTCCCTTATAAATCATCGATGATCATGCCCATCAAACACATTGCGACAGTCATGACATCAGAACACAAAATAGTACCATTTTATGTGTCCCACCACTAGAAACTAAACACACTGGTGCAATTTCATTAGTCGGGAAGCTTAGATTGCAAGTTACAACTCCAAGCAAGCTTGGTAGTGAGAGAGAGAGAGAGAGGCGTACCCGAAGCGGCCGGTCTTCCAGGCCTGGGAGACCTTCTTGCTGTCCCCAATGCGGGAGATGCTGGCGAAGTCCTCGTCGGTGAACACGGCGTCGTTGTAGGCGAGCAGCGCGGGCCCCTGCCACTGCGCGAGCGCGGGCGCGAGCAGCGAGCGGTCACCGTGCGACCGGCGGTCGAGGCAGAGGCGGACCCGCGCGGCGCCGGCGTCGTCGGCGTTCTGGATGAGCTCCCGCAGCGCGGTGGTGCCCTCCGGGTAGTTGGCGAGCACCTCGCGGATGCGCCGCGTGAGATCCACGCGCTGCCCGAAGTCCTCCAGGAGCATCCCGCCCGGATCCATGGCGGGCTGGCGCGCCGATCGAAGCTACCGGGCCATCGAGAGAGGTAGGGTTTGGGACTTGGGAGGATTATTGACGGGGGCGGAGAGGCGGACTGGCGGAGGTGGGGATTTGGTTTGCAGATTTGGGCGTGTTCGTGTGTTCGTGGCGTCCCCTCCCTGATGCGGAGGAGGAGGTGGGTTGGTTGATCTCTCGGGGATTTGATTTGACTTCTGACTCTTCGCCGGCATTTTCCTTTTTCTTGGAGGGGAAGCGAGGAACAGATCGCTGGAACCGGGACGTCCCGGCGGCAGGCCGGCAGCTGACGCTTTCTGACAGATGAGGCCCACATGCCACGAGAATACACGATCGATTAATGCACGTACCATCAAATGGACTACACATCGTGCGCTAAGAGCCCAGGCCACTAAATCTTTTTTCGGTTTTCCTCTTCCCTTAGCATACATTTTGTTCTACCACATAAGATGTAATTGATGTGAAAGAGATAATACGAGGAGAAATGATCAAACTGACTTTACGGAGAACTAAAACTCTAGAGTCAACTTTATTATGTTTGTAAGCTGCTACATTTAATATTAATTTTTCACACAGAGTTAGTTTAGGAGATAATCTATTGTATAAGTTAACTTTAATACTAATTATAGATGATATAGAGGGTTGAATAGTTAACTACTTCCTCGGCCTCAAAATGTAACGCGTATTTATTTGGTTAAGACAAGATTTTGACCAATAATTACTCCATTAGTATATAGTTTATGTGACATAAAATTGATATCAGTATATTTGTATTTAAAAGTACTTACTTGTGTTTGTGTCTTTATATCACATAAACCACATATTAATAGAGTAATTATTGGTCAAAATCTTGTCCAGAGAGTGCCAATTCTACACCAGTCCAAGTGAGTGCCCTAGTTGCATATGAGAAGGAAACTCTACACTAATTAAATCGAAACCCAGTGTTGTCTTACCTTCTTGTCAATTTGCATCTAGTTTTCTTTTCATTAACTCTTCAAGCACACTGTGGTCTATGTTATTTTTCTATTATTATTAGAGAATAAGATTAACAAAATCAGACCAAGTTCGTTATTTTTCACCTTTTGCTTGAACATGTTACAAAACCGTGTCTTTACTTAGCATCATTATGAAAATCCTCTCATTTGTCAGAACACGCTGAACAAGTAAGAATTTTATTTCTTGAGCGAGCAAGTGGGAGAACTTATATAAATAGCAAAATGCCCTTTGCGTCCCCTATAAAATTTATGTCAAGAAAAATCGAGTTTCTTTTTCTTCCTAGAATGTGGCTGAAATGTTGTTTCTGTTAGACCGAGTGTCTTTTTCTTTCTTTTTTTTGTCAGGTCAAATCATGAGTCAATTAATTGTTTGAGCTAGTCTTGACCCAAAGGTTATAAGAGACATTTCACATGTGTTCTCTCTCTCTTGCCAGGGCAGGAAATAATTTTTAGTGTAGGCGGTGTATTCCAGCAAATGAGAGTATTTACATAATAGTACTGAAAAAAGACGTATTGTTTTTTGCAGTGTGTTTGAATAAAGAGTAAAAATAACGGTGTCCTATGGAAATAACCTAGATACGTGTTTTGCCATGAAAGCCTTTTCACATAAATACATTCTTAGATTAATTATGTCATACGTCGCGAGAACCGAGAGAAACTCACTCAGGATTATATCTAAAATGTAAACTTGTCTATACAACTGAATATAAGAAATACTAGACTGGATGTAACGGTCATTCTTTTGTACAGCAGCCCAATAACTACCAATAACATATCGAACATCATCTTGTGACAGCACTATAGAAAGGAATGAGAATTTAGTGATCAACCTTTGTGCCAATATTCTTTTACACTTCTACTTGTAAACTTCAATCTGCCAAGATTCTTTTATACTTCTGCTTGTAAACTTCATGTCAACTTTGTATAGTAGAATGCATACAACAGTCTATGTCAGAATAGAAGAGCAATCGGCATGATATTTAGTGGCAACTAACTAAGGACAACTTGAGTTTCTTCAGAAGGTACATGAAAACTTTCATGCTTTCCTTGCATGGCCTAAGTACAATTGGTGTTTCTATAGCCTGTTCCAAATGTGTGCATTTAAGGTGCATTTGATAGTCTGTATCATCTTAGTATGTCTAGATCTGTTGAGACATGCTGATCCTGACATACTAAGTGGATACGACTAAGTTGTGTTTGGTTGTCTATATCTATAGAGACAGATTGAGCTGAGATGTTATTTGGTTGTTTATATCAGTTAAGACACGCTAAGCTGAGAACAACAAGTGTGTGTTTGATTCGCTATGTCTGAGTTGAATATGGTTACCTTCTTCATATGGTGGTGAGGATACCACCAAAACATATCTGTGTAGATGGAACGAATTTTTGCTAAGTTTATAATTGAAAATCTGAAATGCTATAACAACATTATGTTAAAAGTGATAAGATTGGCCTCAGATTATTTATTATGAACTAAATTGCATCAAAGTATTAAACTAAAAGATATGCATTCAAAAGTGCAATTTATCTATACATATTACAATCGGGATAGCATGTAAAGCACCACAAAAAATACATGGTCAAGACCAAGTATAGTGACTATTCCTATCATGACCAAGGCCAATATGTGAGAGACGATATCAGTTTTGTGTTCCCTTCCATACATAATAGTGATAATATAAGTTACACTTGTTCTAAAATACATCAGATTTCCCTAGAAAAGCAGGATGGGATGAACTTTCATTAATCAATGAACAATTGCTACAATTCAAGACACAAGTTGAGACTCCTCCAAATTCTGAATGATAGCTTTTTGTGTACCAAGAACAATATAAAACTACAAAATGAGCCATTTCAAGATGAAATGTAAAACTCATGTTGCTATAAACCACATATCACAATCATAATCAGATCTGCAACCCAAAACCTTATCCAGCACAAAGCTCTCACAAGAATAATCTCCACCAGGGCTTCAAAGCATAAGAGCTTGCCCATACAACTCATCTTGCCATCAGAATACGATGTCTCTGCAGAGCTGAAAACACACATTGTGTTCCAATACCATGGCTATAAAGAACAAAACAATAACATAATTTGTCTACTGCAAATCCAGCATTTTTTTTTACTATGCCCACCCAACAATCCGTGCATTCATGCTAGCAGTGGAGATACAAGAACAAATCAAGATTTGTTATAGTCATATCTAGAAAGACTCAAGCAATATATATCCAGAAGAATAAAAGCAAGAGGGAAACAACTGCACTAGAGTAATGCGAAGCGAGGTGGAGGTCGATGGGAAGGGGAAAGAGGCATCCATAGTAGCGACGGGCAGGATCTGAGGCCGTGGATGCGAGGCGCCGCCGGTGCACCGGTCGTGGACGTGAGCCGCCGCGTCCGTGCAGCGGGGACGGCAGGAAACGCTACACCGTGGCTCGGCCTGGACATGCCTCGCCGCGGACGCGTCGACCTCCTGCCGGGGACATGGTGCTCTGGTCGATGGCGTCATGGAGACGTGGCTGGCCGGCCTTCCTTGAAGTCGGCTGCGACCACGTCTACACGGCTAACCATGTCGGTTGTGGATCCGAGTGCCGCTGGTGAAGCCTCACTTGGAGGGGGGTGCGGGAGCGGCAACGGCGCATGCAGGGAGGAGGAACACGAACTCAGGAGTTGTGGTGCAGAACTAATGCGGGAGCAACACAAATGAGACTGGTACGGTGAGGAGAAGAGTGACCCCTCACACGATGGGTGGATGCAACGCGCGCCTCGCGCAGATGCATGAGTCGGGCCATTGCAACTTGGAAAGCTCGATCCAGGCTTCTCCAGCGAGCCATGCCGAGTGGTACGGAAAGCACAAGTTGCGCGTGGCCCGGTAGAGAAATACGGGCAACCAAACAACCATATGTTGTATTAGTTGATGCAGGCCAGCTCCATGCACCACAGAGATAAACAGAATCTTGCTTTCAGCAGAAACCATGAACCCATGATCCATGAACAACGCTTCTTTTTTTTACGAGAGAGGCAAGATGCCTCCGATTTCTATTCATAGAAACCAGCAACTACAACAAGGAAATACAAGGTAGCAAAAACGTAGAAAGAAAGGGTTCCAGATATCGAGCGGCAACCTGTCTCGACCTGAGGCATAGTCTGGGGTGCAAATGTAAGCATAATTCAGATGCTTACAAATTTTAAAAGAGGTGGCGAACAACTACCAGCAAAAGACTGAACTTTCAGTTGCATATCAGGATGAAACAGCAGGTAGCCAGGTCTTCATCCCCACGTTATTTGCCTAGTGACCAGGCGCCATCCCTCACGGCCAGGTATTCATCCCCACTTTATTTGCCTAGTGACCAGGCGCCATCCCTCACGGCGTTGAAGCATTCATTTGACACTCGCTCTAGTGGTCTTCCCACCCAGCATAACGTCCTTTTGTTTCCTTGTTTGCCTGCAAAGTAGCCCAAAAAGAAATCCAGAGGCAAATCAGAGAAATCACACCACATGGGTCATCAGGTCTTTTGTTTTGGAAACATGATTTGTTTCTAATGTTCTATATAAGACCAGAGGTGGATGCAACCCCTACTAGTACCAGTCTCGTGTCTTATTGAAAGCATTAACCCAGCCACCAAATAGGTGTCTGGAGCTATGGGGAGTATCAGCTATGTTGAAAGCACATTTGAGCACATTCCATATAAAGTTTGCTAAGGGGCAAGTGAAGAGTAAGTGATCAATGGTTCAGTTCTGTCACAGAATTGGCAGGACTGGTCCCCTTTCCACACTCTTCTTGCTAGGACACTCTGTAAGGATGCTATTTTTTCAAGTTAACCACAGGAAGATCCTCATCTTTAGTGGCACCTTGACTTTCAAAGAAATTTCTGTGGAACTCGTGTTGTGATGAACAAAGCTATAATACCTTTGTTCTCCAGTGCATGAATAAAAGCTTAAAAAAGAAAATCCACTGTAGAAGAATATATTTGTACCATGAGTAACCCAGGCCCACAATATTCCAAATATTCAGAATAGCTTGCAAAAATTTGGCCAAGAAACTTGTATAATTCAAAAACTTATATGCCATTAGAGCTAAAGAAAATGATTCCATTTGATCCACAAACTGACATGCAAATGTACATTGAGTATTGGGAACATAGTAGAATAGACCTTCCGGCTCCGCTACAAAATATGCAACATAGTAGAATAGACCTTCCGGCTCCGCTACAAAATATGCAATGACCAAGCAACCAATAACATCCAAAGAGAAGGCAATTAATAAATCAGTTGTATCAGTATATGCACATGAATGGCACAAACCTGGCTTACTTTACGGCCTAAACCCATATGGAAGTTGTCCAGCATTATACCACAATGAAGAAAGCCCCTCAAACGCATGTACTCCATTCTGACAATTTGCATAAAAACAATAGGAAGATATTAACTTGGATGTAAAAACCGACCAAATAATGATACAGGATTTGAGCTATCCGATCATTAGTTTCATTGGTATTATGTCAGGCAGATGGGCAAGATTGCAGTCAAAATGGTATGATTAGTCAGTTCGGAGACTAGCCTAGCCCAAATTTGGTGCATCATTTCTGTTATGGTTTTCTGTCAAATATGGTAAATAAAAATAATAAATCTATAAATCATGGAACTATTTTGCAAAACGAATTAAATAGCATTAGTTTGACGCAGGTAATTTGTATCCTTGTAGCTTCAAACTTAGTACTAAATGGTGATAGACTAACTTGTGATGCAAAGAGCAGTAACTCAACATAGCTAGCTAGACATGGGGAAAAGAAGGATCACATCTTTTCTTTCTTTCTTTTTGAGATGAACAAACTTGGGCTTATGATCTATCTGTATTGTCACCGTCAACAATAACTGGTGTGTAATACTTAAATAGGACCAAAAGAAACAATTCAGTGCCCTTTTTTAGAACCAGAGGGTAAGTTGGCGGTCAGGCAGCCGGTTTTCCTTTATTAAAAACCAAACACTACCGAGGTTGTAGGCAATAGAAAAGGTCCGATGACAGATGAAACTTCGCAGCACCTAACAATGCTATAGGGGCCAGACTGTGTTGCAGGGTTGTCAATGGACTGCAAGGAGACTCACCATGAGGTTAGAATGCTTACTACCTCCATGGCTGGCAAACAAGAAAGATGGCAAAGAAAGAGGGAAGGAGGTGGATGGCTTAGGTAAGCGAAGAAGTGCAGATGCAGACAGCTAGGGTCCACTATCAGTCTCGGCCACAACTCACAAAGCAAAACTGTCAGACCAATTTTGCAAACTAATGGACACTATTACAGTACCACCAGAGTCTTTACAATGGCATTTTGAAGCTTCCATATCTTTGCAATAACAAGTAACAATTAAGTAAATTCTGTTTTATTTTAAGCAACACTGACACATTAGTAGATGTTGTTTGCCTACAATTACAAAAGAATATAGAAGGATACACGATACATTCACTAAAACTGTAAGTATAACCGTACAAACAAATGCAAGAACTTTTGCCATACCTCCAAATAGTAGAAGCAGTCTATGTCATGGAAGCTATGCCCTTACCACCATCCATGTCCTTTCCATCAGGCATGGTCTTGCTTTTAGTGCCTTCAACCTTTGTCTGCTTACTTGAGTTCCTTTTGCTATACTTCTTCTTATACCGATCCACCAAACCATTATGCTGTTTAGTCCCATGAGGACCTTTCCTTTTACCCCTCATTCTCTCGTAAGCGTGTTTACCTTTACACTCCAGTGCAAGAACCACTGTGATTGAGGGATCAAATTGCACAACACGCTTTGCATTCCAGTTGCTCCCCATCTCTGCTCCAGTCTCATCATCTTCCAGCTGATCCATCATGTTGGTTACACAAAGCCCCTGATCCACATTACCCTTCCTCCCAGCAACCAGACCTTTCTGCCCCTTGCCCTGCCCAGCCGAGCCACCAACAGACGCACTCCCAGAACGTGAAATCCTCTGCGAACCGTTCATCGCCAGATGCAGCTGCAACGCCAACTCCTCATCCAGCAGGTCAGAATCACCAGTGCCCGTCCTCTCTAACTCCCCACCTCCACCGATGAGGGCCATTGCCTCCTTCGTACACTTGGAAGCCGGCTTCGCCTCCACAGCCTTCCTCAGGGAATTCAACTTAGCCACAGCTACGGCCTCCCACTTCCCCCGTGCAGCAGAAGTGGGCTGCCTGGTGGCCGCCTCCAGATTAGGAACAGATGTGGCGCCTCCATTCTTGCTACGTGGCTTCACGATTGGGCAGCAATCGATGCAGACGAAATTCTCCACATCTATGGGCTGGATCAGGGCAGTACGGTGCTCAGCGGGGATGCAGTATTGGTGGACGCAGCGGTTGCATCTGTGGCACGTGACAGAGGAGTCCTCGGGCGGGAGGTTGTCGAGGGAGAGGCAGTAGGAGCAGACGGCAGCGGCGCGAACGAGTGAGAGACATTCTTCGCAGAGGAGGACAATGCGCCAGAGGGAGCGGAGGGGACGGACTGGGTGGCGCTTGGCGCCAGGTGCCGGCAGCGGGAAGCGTTCACCGCAGCAGTGGCAGAGGTTAAGGCCGGGCTGGCCGCGCGTGGGTGCGGGGGGCGGCAGGGTCGGGCGGGGGGTCGCGGCACGGCGGCGCGGTCGATGCTTGGAGAGGAGGCGGGACGGCGGGGAGGGGTTGTCGGCGTCAGGGATGGGGGAGCTGGGTGCGGCTTGCACCATGGGTGAGCTAGGGATTGGGGTGGGATAGTAAGGGTGGAGGATCTGGCCTTGGGAGGGGATGGCAGGAGGCGACGGTGGGATGAGGGGAGGGCGGCGCAGGGGCACCACCGACCGGCCACGGAGGAGATCCGGGTGGCTCCGGCCGGGATGAGACGGAGGAGTCGGGGAGGACGGCGCGGTGGCCCTCCCGGCCGGCGGCGGCGGCGGACGGAGAGGGGGAGGCGCTCGTCGGCGGCTGGAGGTTGAATCCGGCGGCTGGATACGTCGATGGCGCCGCTACGTGGCCGCAGCAGATTGGGGAGGCGCCCTGCTAGATTTCTACCGGCAGCGGCGTATGGGAGGGCGGGGCCGAAACCTAGGCGCGCCCTTCTCCTCTCTCCATGTCTGTCGAGTGGGAGGAGCGAAGAACAGAGGAGAAAAACTGTTGGGTTGGGGGAAGGGGAGAAAACGGGAGGAGATTTTGTTATATACATGGTGGCAGTTTTTCTGTAAATATGACGAAGTTTGAGGGCAATCTCCTAACTGTGATGCGTGAAAGTGAGCTGGTGAAGTAAAGCGTGCGGTGCTTCCAAAATTGGACACGTGCCTGTGGCAACCCCAATTTAGCTCCCCTTCTAGATAACTTGTGGGGTGGCTTATAAGCTGTCTAAAAGAGCAAATCACACCTTAAGTTTAAGGAGGAAGCTCCAAGAGAGAGGCTTCCCGAGCATCTGAACTCCCCAATTTCATATTTGTCATCTAAGTTGAGTGATATTTACCTGTATTTGTCACTCGTATATAATAAAGAACTTCTCAGATTTTTCTCCTCCCCACTGAAGCGTTGTGCCTCCCCCCGAGCTCTCTTCTTGCCTCCCGAGCGCCTCCCTCCCTCCTCCACATGACCCAGCACACCTCGCCCCTTCCGCCTCCGGCCAGATGCCGATCTCCCTCCCCTCCGGCCGTTCCGCCCCTCCCGGATCAGGTGAGCATGCCCCGTCCGCTGCCCCCTCCCTTCCCGACCGCTCCCTCCCCTCCCTCCTCTAGATTCATCCCTCCCAGATCTGGCAAGAATCTCCCATCCGCCGTCCCCTCCCTTCCAGGCCACCCCCTCCCCTCCCTCCTCTAGATCCGCCCGTCCCGGACCCGGCCAGCACTTCCCATCCGCCGCCCCCTCCCTTCCTGGCCACTTCCTCCCCTCCCTCCTCCTGTAGATCCGTCGCCCCGCCCACCACCTTTCCGCTGCCCCCAAATCCGCCACCCGCCGCCGACTCCCTCTGCCCCTCCCGCCACCGCCCGCTCCATCTGCCCCTCTCACCGCCCGTGTCCTCCGGCCGGCACCCCTCCCGCCGACAGCTGAACCGGCCCCGCCGGTGCCACTCGGGTCGCTGTCCTCCGGCCGTCGACCCTCCCAGCGACAGCGGAATCGGCGCCGCCCACCGGGACCGCGTCTTGGACCTCCGCCCGCTGCCGCCGGCCCGAGGTAGCTCGCCCCCGAGGTCGCCATCCCTCGTCCTCTGCCCGCCGCCCTAAGGTGAGCCGCCGTCCTACTCGACCAGCGCCTCCCTAAGCTGCACCTCCCCGACCACCGGCCAGTGGATCCTGAGCTGCGCCGGCTTCCTCCACTGCCCCGACCAGTGCCCGTTGTTCTCCAATTTGACCGCCGGCCTCCTAAAAGTAAAATTCTGTCTTCTTTCTTTTTTCAATGTGATGCCGTGCAAGCTGTGTATGATACGAAGATGAATATTTTGTAAATTCATATATGATGGATGTGATGCAGGGATGTGTATTGTATGATATGAAGATGAATTTTTTGTTATCTTCATATGTGTGATAATGTGTATGCTAGATTTGTTGATTATTCCTGATTTGCTATTATGTGAAGTTAGCAATTATAAAGAAATGTGATTTGCATGAGTCGGTATGTGATTGGCTGTTATGTGAAGTTAACAATTATAAAGAAATGTGATTTACATGAGTTAGATGAAGTTAACAAATATGACTGTACATTTGGGAATTACATTTGAGAGTTTCATGACTGCACATTTGAGGATTGCATGAGTTAGAAATGTGATTTGCATGATAGTTGTTATGCAAACCTGCTGCTAGGCATTTAAGTTGTTACGTACCTCATCTCCATGTTGTGTTCATAGATGGATAAAGCAAAAGCCGGGAAAGCAATGTGGGATGCCGTTGCTCATAGGGTCTTTCTTGATATTTGTGCGGAGGAAGTGCAAGCGAACAATTGGCCAACCCAATGTTTGAACAATGTTGGATATGCCAATTTGATAACCAGATTCAATGAGCGCACCAAAAGAAAGTACGAGCGCAAGCAAATGAAGAATAGATGGGAGATGCTCAAAAAGGACTATAACATATGGAAGACATTGAACCAACATGCATCTGGTCTAGGAAAAGATCCTGTCACGAGTACCATTGATGCTAGCGATGATTGGTGGGATGTAGAGATTAAGGTATGCATGTTTTTATATCATCTCCACCTATTCATTAGTAATGAAACAAATTATTGAAAACTCATGTGCTCTTGTACTTACTTTTTTACAGAGATGTCCAGAGGTAGCTAAGTTTCAGATCGCCCCACTAGACAGCGAGGATAAAATGAGAATAATATTTGATGCTCATAGTGTTACAAATGAGCATGCAAGGGTACCAGGTGAATCATCTCAACCTACACCCCTTCATGTTAGCACTGAGGAAGATGATGCAGGATCAGGCTGTCAGAGGTTAGGATCTGATACCACACCAAGTGGTGGCAAGATTGTGAAGAAGAGAACAATGGGATATTCATCAAGTCCTGGTCCTTCTAAAAAGAGACTTGAGAATGACACTTGTAGTTGTATGCAACGCCTTTTGGACATATATGAGAAGAGGAGTCAAAATTCTGTGACATCCTCTTCTCCAGTGACCGTTGATCCCGTGAGAGAGGAGATTGGAGAGATGATGGCCTTGGTGGAGAAAGATGGGACTAAGGAAGGTAGTGATGAGCACTTTTATGCTACACATCTCTTGAGGTATAAAGAATGGCGTGATTTCTTCATCACTTTGAAGACACCACGTGGGAGGCTAGCATGGCTCGAGAGGACATGGGAGGCGGAGCAAAAGAAGCTTTAGGTATTATTTTATCATATGCACTCTTAATTTGCATTGTCATGTGAACTTGTTATTTGGTTTGGACCCTTTATGCCTATTGTGGCACACCCGGTTTTAAGGCCGTATAAGCCCTTGTGTTTACGGTACCGGTCCCTGGATCAGTAGCCGATACCCACAAGTTTACCTGTGTATCAAAATCATACACACACTTATTAGAATATACGACATAATCCGATCTTTAAGATCGAAAAACTATACCTTTAGCCCAACGGCTAGAAATCTTGCAGCGGAAATCGAGCGGTGATGAGCCCATCAATATGCCGTTCCCAACAGGCAACTGACTGGGGTTCGCCCTAGTTATCGCAGATACCGTCGTTGCTTTCGAACGGTCGCCCATCGGTCTGGCCAAATCAACAAGCCAGGTGAGTACATTGAATGTACTCGCAAGCGCTCCGCCGGGGAGTTTAGTACAGATATGATCATGCTCGAAATTTATCAATAACATGGCTCTATCCTAAGTTTCATGTTGTGCGAGAAAGTAAATTTGCATTTGAAATAAATACATAGATGTAAAAGCGATTTTATCAAAATTATCTCGACGCAGCGAGATAAGGTATTGCTCAAACACTCACCCGTTGCAACGGGGAGTTCACTTTTGTGCTTACCGTTACAACGGTACAGCACGGTACTTACCCGGTTCCACAGGAGACGCAGCTCGTCTCGTACTTACGGGGTTCCCAATCACCCGGTTCCTCAGGTAGACGACGCTCACCTCGTACTTACGGGGATTCTAGGGTTTGCCCGTAGCTACGGGAAAAACCCGACTTCACACCTCCCGATACAACGGGAACTTGGCAAACTGCCCTGCGAACACGACGGTTCGCGTCCTTAAACCCATAACCCAGAAATCCTTTTTGGGGCTCAGAAAGCCAAAACTACTTTAGTGTGGCCCGACCAAGTTCGTCCATGACCGCGGACGCGGCTATTCGAATAGTTTTAACACTCTGCAGAGGTTGTACGGCTTTACCCACACGATGTAGTTCCCCCTGGGCATGCTGCGCACACATGTGTCCAGAGCTTGTACAACGAGACTCTTCACCGCTGTGAACCCAGTCATGAACCCGTCAGAAGGACATGTCCCACACCTAGCTCGAGACAGTACCCCTGCTACGAGGAGGTTGGTGTTTCCATCTCTGTGGCGAACCAAACCTCGTTACCCACGGGTCTAGCCCTCTTCGGGGTGTAACCCACCCCATATGCACTCTACTAACTGCCCACGGGTTCATGCTAGTCCAGGTCGCTACTAGATCAAGTCCTTCCCACAAAGGACATGTGGTCGTACGGTAAGACTTGGCCAAACGGCACTTAAGACAGGTCCTTAGGTGATCCGAGAAGGACTCCACGCCACTCCGTAAACGGGCAGCGAGAACCACGACGGGCCTTACCTCGCTCTTTAACATCTCCCTTCTATCACCCTTCATTACCGACCCGGATCGAAAACTTCTCCCTTTTTAACTCGGTTCCACAGAACCATTTTCACGGTAGAATATCCCAACCCATGCATATCCTACCTTCCATGCACCTCTACAACCCGGACGTGACGGTCCGTTTCGATATTTCATCACATGAAATATGGGGTGTTGCTTTCCTTTTTCCTTTTCGAAAACCTACTTCATCTACTGCGGGGCTAAGCAGATATATACATACACTACCCTAAGTTTCCGATAATCCTTCGGGATACAGTAGTCCTAAGGCGACAAGGATCACGGGGTCGGACTAGGGTTTCCTATCATCGGTGATATTTACCCTATATAAAATAACAGGGATAAATATAGCATGCATGGTTCGAAACAAATAATATTTCGTAAAACTGGGATTCAACATGATCAAGGGCGGAGAGCTTGCCTGTCGTTAACGGCCGAGTCGATCGCAAATCTGATACGACAAACATCGGGAATCCTGTGCGTGAGGTACAGCGTCGCAACTACACGTCGTGAAAAACAACGAATCACTAACGGCGCGAGGAAGATCCATTTAAGATCCAAAATTATGCTCAAGCAATATTTAAAACCATACCTCGGTCTTAGAGGGTGGCTAGGGTTTTTAGGGTTTTACGATGCCCTTTCATCTTTGAACTATGCACATGTGTATGAGCATAAAAATATGCATGAGCTCTGATCCTAACATGCTTCCGAAAGGTTTAACATGATGGGGATAACACTAGAGGATTATATATATATGCATGACATTAACACTAGGGTTTCTAGGGTTTGGGTGTTAAGCACATGCCCCTATGGCTTTGAATCATGCACTAAGAGGAGAGATGATGGACCACTAGG
The DNA here is from genome assembly GCA_019208055.1 of Stipa capillata. Taxonomy (NCBI): domain Eukaryota; kingdom Viridiplantae; phylum Streptophyta; class Magnoliopsida; order Poales; family Poaceae; genus Stipa; species Stipa capillata. The sequence continues at coordinate 272,701 of JAGXJF010001436.1, forward strand.
CTACATGAAACTTGAACTCTAATCCCACTGATCAAATGGGGAATCATCTACTCAACTATATTTGAAAAAGAGTTTAACTATATATGGATGCTTATGTTTTAGGGTTTTATAATTAACCTATCCTTTTTAAACCTTGAGCTAAGCAACATGTATGCATGGTTGTAACTAGTGCAATGCTCAAAATAAACATGTTTACATGCTGGAGCAACCTAGAGCTAAACACCTATTCAAAAAAAGGAATTCAAAAGACTGTTTGAAATTTGAACTGTGTACTGGACTGGGCTGTACAGGGAGAACCATTGAGATTTTCGGAAAGTGGTCTATATGAAAAAGATGGGAAATAAGTTTTGAACAACTTTTATTTGGGACTTTTCCTGAGATTCGGCTTGGATGAGGCTGTACCGGCCAGAAATGGGGGCACAGCAGTGGTAGGGGTGGGCTGTCCGCGGCAAAGAAAAAGGCCAAAGGCAACTGCCTTTTGCTGCCGCGGCAAGGATTCGGTGGGGGACTGCTGAAGCGAGTTTGCCGCGGCGGACGAAATCGGTGCGGCAGGCTGTCGCGGCAGGGTGCGGCAGGGAAAAATGGCAACTCGGGCTACCGCGGCGGGGGTGAAGGGCTGCCGCGGAGCAGCTGGGCTGCCGCGGTAGAGAAATAGGGCTGCGGCAGGGGTTTTGGCTGCCGCGGCAAGGAAGCTAGGGGGGGAAAGGAGAGAAATCCGGCGGCGGCTTGGACCTGGCCGGCGGCGAGGGAGTTGGCCTGAGCTTGGGGGCTTTGGGAGCTACAGAGCAAGGAAGGGGAGGGAGCACAGGACCTCGGGAGCTCGGCTGTTGCTTGGGACTGCTTGGGCATGGATGGACAGCTCGGTTGTTAAGGAAGAAAGGAAAGACAAGAGTAGAGAGAGCTCGGGTAGGGGCAAGAAAAGGAGGCTTGTTTTGCTGGTTCAGCATTGCTCGTGCAGGGAAAAAGGAAGGATGGTATGGGCTGTTGCTGTGGCTTGGAGATGAGTGACAAGAAAATGCACATGGGCAGCTAGACATGGCAGGGAGTTGGAGTAATTAGCTGCTGTTGCTTTCAGCCTGGGGAGTGGACGTGTAAAACAGCTCAAGGGGAGAGGGAGTAAAGAAATGGGGGCAAGGACACAAGGGCAGGAAGCAGTTGACTGCTGTTGCTACTGCTTGTGTGGTGCGGCAGTGAGAGAGCAAACCTTGACAAAAGAATGGGAGAGAGGGGAGGTAAGGTGCGGCAGGTGCTGGTGTAAAGAAGGGCATATGGCAGTGCATGCATGGCAGGGGACAGCAGCTTGGTGAGGTGAAAAAGAATAGTGGCCAATGCAGAGGGAGATGGTGGCAGCGTGTGGCAGGAAATGTGGCAAGGATGGGAGAGTTAAGGACGGTCAAGGGTAGTCCATGTACACTGCTGTTGCATGGAAAACTATTGCCACTTGCTGTGGGAGAGAAAATGGAGGGAAGGTAGAGGTAATGAGGGAGCTGGTATGGGTTGCAACGTGAGAATCAAAAGAGGGTGGGAGTAGAGTAGCAGAAGACCTAAGAGAACGTGTGTATATACATATGCACATGTATAAATATGCGTACCCACTCGGGTAAGATCGAGACGATATATGCGGACACAGGGGAACGCTTGGATGTTAAACAGGCACGTGCCCCAATCTTGCGAATACTTCGGGTGTAAATGTATGGACATGCAGGGAGTATACTGACGATGTCTTTATGAGAGACGAAAGGTGACGGGGTGTATGCGCATGCTCATGTGGGTGAGAAATTGTCTAGGGCATTTACGAAATAGGGTTTTGGCGATAGCAGAGATAATTGGATGAGTTGGTGAAATGGTAACCGGTTATTTGGTAGAAATCTCATGGGACAGATATTTATCTCCCGGTACGGTAGTTTGGTAAAGGTGAAAAAGATATTTTTGTGTCATGTGGTAAGGAGAGAAAAGTAATCGTGGTGAAATAGTTAGTTAGGGTTTTACCATCCGGTAAGATAAAAAGGTAACCTGGCAAGAGTAAGGGGGTAAGGGTGAAAAGAATTTGCGTATATATATTCTGGTAAGGAATAATGGTAAGGTAGCTGACGATATTTTCTGGGTCAGGTGGTAAAAGGATTTTACCGAGGAAAGTAGTTCAGGGTTTGGTGTGTATGTGCCCACATACACTTGGATATTTTTGCATATATGGGATTTGTATGCGGATGGAATGGACATGCGAAGTTGCAGTAGGCTGTGGTTTGAGTTCGGGTGCTGATACATGCATATATACATGCCTGAGGTTTTGACGACAGGAGGGGAAACAGGGATGTCGAGAATTAAGGTTCGCGTATGTGCATATACATAAAAGCAGTATATTTTTGCACTTGCTCGCGATTGGTCATAACGAAGTTGGTGGCAAAAGGTTAGGTCATTTGCAAAAGATTTAAGATAGGTATATGTTTCAATTTCGCAAAGTACCGAATGGGCACTTAGCGACAGATGTGGATTTAAGTTGCACCGACGAGATGGGAAGGGGGAAGGAATGCCGAAGGTATATCTGTGGTAGGAATGCAAGGACGAGTGGCCACATATGGAGACAAGGTGCAAGGCAAGGTCTGAATATCCTTGCCGGACAGAGTTTCAACAGAGCGGAGGTCAAGGAAGATAGGAACGGAGGGGAGAGGTTTTGATTGACTTGCGTTAGGGTTTGAACAGAAGCATGATTTGACTAAAAGTTTTAATATGTTGCATCTTAACTTGCATTATTAAGAAAAAGTTTTTGTTGGCCCTAAATTTTAGGTTTCGGAAATTGAGGTGTTACACCTATGTGCACTGTTATTTGATTTGAACCATTGTTCGTTATGTGTAATGTCAGTTGCATTGGACCATTCGTGCTTATGACTATAATATTTGCTTCAGATATGTATAATAAATTGGATCTATGTTAAACTATTGTCAGACCATTTGAACCGTTGTTGGTTTTGTTTTATTTTGGTGCAAAATGACAGATGACAGAAGATTCAGATGATGAATTCATCCTACTTCTTACAATGGTGTATATGCTCGAAAATAGTACCTCGACTCCACGAAGGCCAAGGAGACTTCCTTGCATGACAGAGATTCAATGGGTTGAGAAGAAGATGAAGCATCCAAAAGAGTTCTATGATATGTTTAGAATGAGGAGGTCAGTGTTCCACATGTTACATGAGACCTTAGTGAACAACTATCAGTTACAGTCAACTCCTTTCATGAGCTCTAAAGAAACATTAGCACTCTTTTTATGGACCTGTGGATTACCTCAATCTAATAGTAATGCTGCTTCAAGATTTGAACATAGTGCATCTACTATTAGTTATAAGTTTTGTGAGATTTTGAAATGCCTAGACCACATGGCTGGTGATTATATAAAACCTAGAGATCCTACTTTCACTGAAGTTCATCATAGACTTTGAAAACCAATGTTCTCCCCTCATTTTAATAATACCATTGGAGCAATTGATTGAACACATATTCGTGTGACAGTGCCAGCACATTTGAAAGTGAATCACACGAATAGACATGGTTATACTAGTCAAAATGTCATGACTATATGTGATTTCGACATGAGGTTCACTTTTGTTTTTACTGGATGGCTGGGATCTGTTCATGACACGCGTGTATGGTCAGATGCCTTGGTTGATTATGATGAGTATCCACACCCTCCGGGAGGTAATTCACATGTGTATACAATTTGTATGTTCAATTTTCAATGGTTGCTTATAAAGTAATCTCAATTTTTCTCAAACTGTAGGAAAGTACTATCTTGTTGACTCTGGATATCTAAACCGAATTGGCTATCTAGCACCATACAAGGGACAACGATACCATGTGCCTGAATTTCAACAAGCGGCTCCTGTTGGGATGACGGAAATCTTCAACCATCGCCATTCATCACTAAGGAACATCATCAAAAGATCCTTCGGTGTTCTCAAGATGAAATGGCGTATTCTCGGGGGCATACCAAGCTATCCAGTTGAGAAGCAGAAGATGATAATTTCCGCTTGTATTTGTTTGCATAATTTCATTCGTGATAGTGCTCTACGTGACAAGCATTTCGAGAGGATTGAGCGAGAGGAGTATGTTCTACAAGATGGGCCACATCTATATAGTGTGGGAAATGTTGTGTAACATTCCTAAACCTTTAAACATGTTTATCGTGAGCATCATGTCATTCACGCATAAGTCAAAATTGAGAAGAATTTTGAGCTTTTAAAATGTCGAGGAAAAACATTTAAAATAGGAGAAAAACCCTAATGAGGAGAGGGATTCAATTTCCAAAATTCAATTTGGACTTCAAAATTCGTAAATAAAGTATATTGGATTGTATTTCAAATATCTCTATATGTGTGATGAAATTATAGATAAATTTTCAAACTATAAAAAAATTTGGTCTAGAATTGTCTAAAAGGAGCAAAATAGAAATGAAAACAGAAAAAAATAATATAAAATAAAATAAAACCTAATCTAAACCCTCCCCCCTCCCGGATGGGCCCTCCAAGGCCCATTTTCCCTTTCTCCTCCCCCCGACTGGGCCGGTGGCCCAGTCTGTTTTTCCCCTGCTTGCCTAGCCCACTCTCTCCCCCTCCTCCCCCCAGCCTCTCCTCTTCTCTCGGCTGGGCCGAGATGGCCAGCGGCCTGTCCCACCCGCTTGGCCCACTCCACCGCCCGGCCTACCCCGCTCCCCCTCTAACCCTATCCCCGCCGTCGCCCTTATCCCCTCGCCCCGCCGCCGCCAAGAGCTCGCCACCTCCTGCTTAGCCTCAGCCGCCGCCCTTCCTCCCCCTCCTATTTCTTATCCTCCCGACCGAACCCCCTCCTTCTCGTCTCTCTCTTTCTCCCAGCCCCCCCTCTCTCTTTCCGGAGCTCCCACCGCCGACGCCTTGGTCCACCACCCCGTCGCCTCTTTCACCCAAGTCGGAGCCTCCGCCGTCGCCTCCCCACCTTGCCCCACGCTGCCACCACTCGCCCCCGTCGCCCGCTTGCCATCTCGCCTCACCCCACCGCCCGAGCCAAGCCCACCACCCTGAAGCCCCGCCGCTGACGCCTCATGCCGAAGCCTCCCCGCCTCGCCGCTCCACCGCGCCGCCGCCTTTTGTAAGCCCTAGCCCCGCCGCCCCTTTCCCCCGGTTAGCCCGTCGCCACTGGCTGCGCCGTGCCGGTTGGACCGAGCCCAAGGCCGGGTCCCAGCCACATTAATGAGGGCATTAATGCCCCCTTAATTATGGCGTTAAGACATAATTAACGCAGTTAATTAGTAAAGCGACACATTAATGAGGGCATTTATGGCTAAGTGTAATTAATATCTAAGATTAATGCTAATCCCAATTAATTACTATTCGAACATCATTAATGCTAACGATTGGTAATTAATATTAATCCGACACACTAAATAATTGTGATTAATGACTAATCAGTGTAATAGATGAACTGAAGTAATGTTGTTTCTATGACGTGTAGGACCCACACGACGGAATTAAAGTAAAAGGAATAAATAAAACAAGAAATATATAACACATGGGCCCCACACATCAAAATTAATAAAAGGAAAAGAAAAGGATAAATATATGACAAGTAGGCCCCACCTGTCATAGATTTGGTCAACTTTGACTTGAGTTGACCATGGGGCCCACATGTCAGCCTCTGTTGCTATTTTAAATTATTTAATATTATTTTTATTTATTGAGAAAAATACAAAGAAGGTAGTAAATTGATTAAATCTTAGAAAACTCATAGAAAATCCATTTTTAATCGAAAAAATACAAATAATATATCAAAATATTCAGAAAATGAGATCTACCCAAATATGTCATTTTCATACATGTTTGCATATTAGGAAAATTTTAAATGGCTAAAAACTCAAATTAGGATTTCCAGATTAGCCGGAGATCGTCGGATCGCGATATCTCGAGCGTCCGGACTCCGATTAAATTGATTCCACTTGCATTAGTTTTTATTTTAAGTCTTCTATGCCATGACATGAATTTCATATCATGCTAATGTTCATCATTGTGATATTTATTATTACGCCTCCTCTTTCCGGTGTTTTCATTCTTCCCGATAAAACTGGAAGATTCCGAAGCGTATAATCCTGAGCAGGAACAAGACTTAATAGCCAAACCGTAAGGCAAGCAACCATTTGAACATTTTACAATCACCCTACTATTTGAAAAATATTAATTGTTTTCCAAAACACTATCGTATGCGTTCAACTTATATTTTCTGTTAAGTACTAGCTTTATTCCTTACATAACTTACTCTGTCGCTCAATCAACACCATCACACCCCAACCTATTTAGAGTAGTATAATTGTTGCTTCTAAGTTATTTATATAGTTAATGATGTTTAGACATGCTTAGACATGTAGAAGTCGTAATTCCTTGGATGGTAGACAAAACATAACACTCTAGGTGGGTTAAGTGGTGGGTGAGTGTTCACCGGAAAGTAACTATGAACTTGATTAATAATAATCGGGTTTGGACGAGAGGCCATGGCTGGAAGCATGGTGGGTTGTCTCGTTTTTCCCACAAGGATCGGTTCTCGGTGTCCTTTTGAACCAAGATTTGCGTACTTCTAGACGGGTGGTATAATGGGCCACCCACGACTGAATATCTATCTAGATTTGAGTTATGAGCTGCATAGTTTTGCCGTTTCAATTTGCTAGGTGAGTAAAAAATGATTTGATGTGGTGCCTCAATATAGGTGTAAGGGTTACACACGGTCCGGGACCAGGGATGGATCACCTGCTACAACTTTTGAGACCGTGTCGGGGTACCGACCGGACTGGTGTACACGGATTAGCCCATTAAGGTGCTCATACTTAAGTCGAAAACACTGTAAGATCGTGTTCAATCACACTCTGCTAACACACCTCGTGAAGTGTGTCTTCGGTATAGCATTAAGAGTCAATTGATACGTGTAGGCAAAGATGTACACCTCTGCAGGGTTTTAAACTATTCGAATAGCCGTGTCCGCGGTTATGGGCAACTTGGTAAGAATCTACATCGAATTAGACAATTATAATGACACTTTAAAAGATGCCAACTCTAAAGATGAGATGTTAGCGATTGTTTCCTCCCTGGTGGTTGAGGAAGAATCAAGAGTTTAGGTGTACGATGGTCTGCAATAGATTTTATCGTGAAGATTCGACTCATCTCCTTTAAAAGTAATCTAGTAGTCGAATTTCATCCTACTTAAAAAATATTGTTAAAAGAATAATCAGCTTTCCGCAAAATAGTCCACAAATACCCCTTATTGAAACTTGTTACATCTGTTACTAAATTTCCCTTGTAAGTCTTGCGGAGTACAATTTTTGTACTCACCTTGTAGTTATTGATAATTTTGTGCAGAGAAATCATCCCCTCAACGGATGGTTTCTATGTAGAGATCGACGCCCATGACGACTAGTCGCTGGGAATCCCAGGCAGTGGTCCTGCCCAGGGTTCGGCAGCTTGGTTTGTTTTGCTGCCATCTTTTGGCCCCACTTTTTGGCTTCTAAGCCATATTAAACCTTCTGCTATGTAATAGACTCTTTATGTAAATTATGTTGTTAAGTTTTAAGAACAACTAGTATTATTGCAATTTCAGTCGTAGAGTTGCTGTTCTGATACTTGTTTGTTCTCACCTGCCTCATGTGCTTTGCGTGTATGTTATTGAAGCACATGGCGTGGGTAGGGTTTTAGAGTCTATATCATATAATTGTTAGGTTTAATCACCCCTGTGAAGTGACTCTTCCACTGGGAGTTTAGGAACTATATCATCCTACTCCAGCCGAACATTAATTTTGTCAGGACGAGTTTGGGATTGATGTTCTGGCTCAGTGAGAAAAGAGTGAGGATACCATATCACCCTACTTAATCTGTGCATTAGTTTGCCGGAACAAGTTTGGGGTTGACATCTCGGGCTATTCGAAGCCATGTCACTCCATTTCTCTTGAAATTGATACCAAGGGTTGAGGTCGGGGTTGACGTTTCGACTTAGCGGGTGATTTCACCTAAGATTCTCTGTTATGGATTTTGGGTCCCGACATGTTGCACCCGTAGATGATGGCACGATAGGGCAAATACACGACAGATTGCTGCAGGCTTGATAGCGTGAGAGCGAATATCCACATGACACGGTGCTATTCGTATTTTGTATCTTTTTTCTTGGACAAATAACTAGTATGAACGAATGTCTTGTATGTGCTTTTTTTAAATGGTAACTGGCCAATTTTTATCCATGTGTCTACTATTTTCGTAACTCATTTCTAATTTGTATGTGCAATTTTTGGTTTTATGAGAGCTTAACAATTGTTATCCATATTTTTTTATTTTTATATCTCATCTCTGTGGTAAACTATATCCAAAACAGACGAAAATAGTGTTATTATCATTCAAATAGCAAACAAATAAGATAAAATGGTAGTATAGACTTTCCACATTGATCTCAGCTGATAAGCTCTAATTTCAGAAACTGTTTAGAAGGGAATGAGAAGCTTATTACGGAGGTTCTGGGAGCCATTAAGCTCATCAGGATTTTTACACAAACTAAAACCATCTAGAAAGGGACCTTAGAATTTTACTATTTGTCTGGACTTTTGCTTCAAACAGGGCCTTAATCGCCTGGGCTGTGCGTGCGATGTTACCTGCGGGAGTTTGGTAGATGCCCGTCTTTTAGTTTAGAGTGCGCCGCGTCGTGGATATGAGGTGCTCGCGATTGGTTCCGCTGTATGAAATCGTTCGCCCCGCACGGACGATCAAGAATTATATTTTCGCACGATGACATATTTACGAGGGGTCCGAGCCACGCTGATACGAGGCATGCACGCTCGCGGGCGCGGCTCAGGGGCGCTTGGCTGGGAAAAATGCCACATTTGGCTATCTAACTCCGGTCAATGCGAAAATTGGCTGGGCTGCTGACGCGGTGACAAAAATGTCACCGCGACGCACAAGATTTTGACGCATGGCACGTGTCGGTTTGGGCGAGCGCGACGCACGCGAGTCGCGGGGGCGAGCACTACAAGTCGAGCGACCGAACGCGACGGTCGAGCGTTGCTCCGACCGAACGCGACGACACGTGTCGAGCCGCAAAGCCCATGACAAATTTTAAAAAAATGGACCGTCGCTTCGGCCGCAGTGACAGGCTGAAATTAAAAAAAATCTCAGAACTATACGTGACATTCCCCGATTTTTTAAATTACGTATAAGTTCCAAAAAATCTAAAAAAATTCATACCAGTTTATAATGGAATGAAGTATACACAGCTAAATCTTTTTTTGTTTTATTTGATTTGATTTGTTTTTTTACACAGGTCACGAATAGTCATATTATTTTATGAAAATTTAGCTGTGTATATTTCATTCCATTATAAACCGGTATAAATTTTTTCAGATTTTTTTGGAACTTATACGTAATTTTAAAAAATTGGGGAATGTCACGTATAGTTCTGAGATTTTTTTTAATTTCGACCTGTCGCTACCGGCCGAAGCGACGGTCCATTTTTTTTAAATTTGTCACGGGCTTTGCGGCTCGACGCGTGTCGTCACGTTCGGTCGGAGCGATGCTCGACCGTCGCGTTCGGTCGCTCGACCTGTAGTGCTCGCCCCCCGCGACTCGCGTGTGTCGCGCTCGCCCAAACCGACACGAACCACGCGTCAAAATCTCGTGCGTCGTGGTGAAATTTTTGTCTTTGCGTCAACAGTCCAGCCAATTTTAGCATTGACCGGAGTCAGATAGTCAAATATGGCATTTTCCTGCTTGGCTGCCACGCGTTGTGGGCGGGGGTGATGAATTGGTGACGACGGTGTAGCAGAGGACACTCGTGGTGGTTCTACCTCCCCTACTAGTTCATGCTTAAGGAAAACATCCAACTCAAGGAGTACTCAGCCCAAGAACTAAAAGCAATTACCAAGTTGTAGTACGACATGGCTAGCTCTCACAGTTTGTGTACCAGGCCGCGCACTCATGATCATGGGCACGGATCCAGAGGACGGTTCAGGTGGTTTTTGGGCTACTCAAATATGTTACAAACACATGCGGCCCAGCCCATAAAAGAATTATATGAAATTTAAAAAGCCCTTTATCCTTTTCTTCTCCCACCACAAGCAACCGTTGAATAACTACTTTTGGCAAAAATCCTACCCGTACATTAGTTTTCACCCAAAAAAAATTAGTATGTCAATTGGAACCGCCTTTTTGAAAAATGCTTGAACCGTCACTGCTCGTGATGACCTCGTCGACACAGTAGAGGAATCGCACTATTCAGTAGAGCAGTAGACAATTGGGCCAAGGGTGCAGGCAGGCTCCACGTGGGTGGAGGCCATATTGTGACAACTGCAGATAAAGTACAGCGGACCACAGCGGAATAGTAACAACACTACAACAACATCCTGCAAACGGCAAAAGCACGAGAACATCGAGCCCGGATTTTGTACATACAAGAGCACATGTGTCCACTGTTTCAAAAAAAACTAGCACGGTGTCCCTACAATTGCACATGAAACTTTTTAGTTGTCTTTAACTTTTTATCTGTACGTACGGTATTAGGTTAGTATGGAAAATAAAAGTTTAAATCACATACCAGCACACTAATCGTTATGCTAAGCCGTCTATTTAAGTACAATTATGATGATTTATCATATACGATCTGTTTATATATAATTATGATGATCTGTTGGTTGTGATCTATTTAGGTACAACTATGAAGATTTATCGGTTGTGATCTGTTTAGGTGCCTCATATCGGTTGTGATCTGTTTAGATACAGTTATAAAGATCTATCGGCTGTGATATGTTTAGATGCAGCTATGAAGATTTATTAGTTGTGCTCTACTAATAATAAAAGGGTCCACTGGATTAACAGTCGGATGTTTTGCTTTTTTGTGAGAATTTCTAACCTCTCTATTTTCTCTATTGTATTAGTATATAGTATATTATAAAAACACACTTTAAAGTTTCAAAAAATCCAAAAAAATCAAGTATGTATAACCGTACACTTATTAAATTTTGGTTAAACCATATTATCATTCGTGACTTGTGCAAAAAACATAGAGGTGGACACTGTACAACAATGAATAGTAGTATTCAAAAAATCAACGTACATGTATTTTTTTTTGCACAGGTCGTAAATAGTCATATTTTTCGACCAAAATTTATAGGTACATACTTCATTTTATAATGTACATAGGTGATTTTTTAGATATTTTTTTAGAACGTCTAGTTGCCATTGAAAGGGAGCAAACTCTAGTAAGTGCACATGTCCCAAGAACATCCCATTCCAAGCAAATGACAGATATTGAAAAATACATTAAAATTATCTCCAACGGTCCGCCCTAACTTGTTACTAAAAACATGTCACATCAGCATTTATGTGATGTGAAAGAGAAAATGTGAGAAGAGAGAGTGATGTTGTTACTTCAAAGAAACAATTTTAACTCTTATCAAGACACTGGTAACAAGCATGTAGTCTATTGGAGTAAACCTTGTTATCAAAATGCCTATTTTGTATATTTTACCCTTTCACATTAGCATTTAATCTTTTTTAATCTCAGTAACAAGTCTACGTAGCAATCTACTGTAGAGCTTGACACTATTAACGAGCATTAGGCCCTGTTTGGGAGCCTTGGAAATATTTACCCCTGTAAATATATTACAAGGGTATTTTACAGGTCCCACAAAATACCCTTGAATACAAAGATATCTATTTCCGGTTGTAAATCCCTGTTTGGGTACAAAGGGTATATATTTCCGGTTGTAAATTCTTAGCACTCTTCATCAGATAACATCCAGTGCAAGCATCACCTATGTTTAATTCTTGTAGTCCAAACCAACATAATCCACATATAACAACAAGACATGCTAGCTTCACAGGTTTCACCTAAACGCATATTGCATCAAGCCCTACCAATGCATACAGTGAAATGAACAACTAAATAGCATATAGACTACAAGTATCACTGAATTCTATGGTCAGAGAACTCAACGAAAGTCCAGCTGCAGGTGCCTCCAATGTTCTGCAAACATCTGATCCAAGACTGTCCCCATGCAGCTGCCTCTGATCAGCCTCTGATTGTGAAGTTGCAGCATCAATCTTCACTTGACGTTTCCGCTTCTTGTCCTCTCCTTCAACATTGCCTTGACACAAAAGTAGATATGAATTCATTAGTGTCAACTTACCAAGTTGGTGCAAAAGAGATGCCCGTTATTTAAATAACAGGAACAGAAAGGAGAAAAATGTTATTTTCTTCTCTTTATCTGAAATTAACAGACTGGTCAAGTTCTTGGGCAAGAGAACACAAATACTACAAGTATAGTCATATATATAACTCCAGATCCTTCAGAATCAAACTCCATTGTGTTAAAAGAGAAAGGTAGGTCAAGGAAACAAAAAAGAATGAGTTCGGTTCTCAATCTAATGTCACTAGAAATCCAATTCCAACAAAGAAAGGGAAACTAAAATATGCTAATTGGACAAATTTGTTTCGGTTCACAAGAATTATTTGATGATCAAGGTGCACTTCAGGATGCAAAAATCAGAGTAGTATAACAAAATTACCATGGGTACATCCTACCAACCAAGTAGAAAAGCAGATCCGCGCAAATCCATCTTGGAAATGGCTCGTCGAATCCACAGCAGCGCACAAAAAGAGGCACCACCATCTTTCTGGATCGAAAATAATAGTTCCCAATCACGCAGCATGGTCGGATGTTACGCCACAGATCACGCACAGATCGAGCCGAGAAACGGACCTAGAATCTCAGATTGATCAAGGCGAAACCCAAAACCACAGCAGAGGAGGCAGATCGATCCAACCGTACGGACGGACGGACGGCACAAGGTGGCGGATCTGGCGAGGAGAAGTGGGTATACCTTGGCGGGCTTGGCGAAGGGGAGGGCGGATCCAGCGATGGAAGCCATTGAGGGAAGCAAGGGAGGAGGCGGGCACGAAGAGCGTGAGAGCAATGGTGGTGGGTTGGAGGAGTTGGAGGAGATGGCCATCGGAGTCGAGGTCGCTTGGAGGAGCTCGGATCCCGTCGGAATCCTGCGGAGGAGCCAGGCGGCGCGGTCGCGGTCACAATCGTGCCACTCGCGGTGCCCTCCCATCGAAGCTGCGGTTGCTCCCGATAAACGTCGGATTAGAATTCGGATGTAGGGAGCAGTGTTTCTTTTTACAGATGTATTAGGCAAAACGACGGTTTCGGCCCAGCCCAAAACTAGCCATCCAAACGCTCATTTCGAGCCCAAGCCGAGTAATTTTTCAGGCCCATATTTTACACCGGTTTTGGGCCGAATACCGGCTATCCAAACAGGGTCTTAGTATTTTTTTAATCACAGTAATGGCGTAACAAGCTTTGGAGACGCTCTTGTGCTACGCTGGCGTGCCAAAAAAGACAAGTCAAGAGGCATCCCATCCATCCAGACATGGGACGGGAGTACAGCAAGAGGGAAAGACTACTGTTGTGAGCGAACAAAAACATGAAAGTGCAGCTCAATCAAAACTCCACAGTGCAGATCCCCTTCAGCTTTCTTTTTGCACATATATGGCCTGTTTGGTTGGGTTGTGGCTGTTGCAAAAGCGGCTGTTGGCTGGCTGTCTAGAGAAGTAGCTGTGGCTGTTGGCTATTGAGTCTGTTTTATGTGTGTGTTTGGTTCGGCTGTGGCTATTGGCTGTTGTATGAGGAAATACCTGAAATGCCCCTGAAGTTGTGAGTGTATATTTTATAATTTTGTGAATAAAAAATTTTAAAAAAGAAAATCTCTCAATCTCTCTCTCTCTCTGCTGCATCTCGGAGGCATGCTCCAACCGCCGCCTCCGGTCCTCGGTCCCCGCCGCCGCCGGTCCTCCCTCGGCGATGCTTCCTCCCTCGGTGCCGCTTCTTTCCCCGGCGCCGCTTCCGCCCCCGGCTCACCCCTCCCCCGGCGCCGCTTCCGCCCTCGGCTCACCCCTGCCTCGGCGATGCTTCCGCCCCTGCCGCGGTGCCCACGCCATCGCCACAGATCTGGCACACATGCCCGCCGCCATGCTTCCCCGATTTCTTCACAAACAAAAAAAGCGACAGCAAGACACTGGGGTCCGGCGGATCTGGATCTGGACGAGGCGGCGGGGTCAGCAGATCCGGCGGGCTTGTGCCCGGAGCTCCTCCCCTCCGGCGTGCCCTCCTCCTCTTCGGCTCCTCCCCTCCGTCGTGCCCTCCTCCTCTCCGGCTCCTCCCCTCCGGCTTGCCCCGGTCGGATTCGGGTGGAGGCGCGGCCCGCAGTGGCTGGATCGGGTGGCGGGGGGGCGGCGGAGGCGGCGGGAGGCAAGGGGAGGCGGCAGGGGAGGGGATGGACGGGAGGAGCAGTGGCCGCAAGAGGGGTAGCGGGTGGAAAAGGTAGCTACCATTGCGGGAAGCTGCTCCCGGCCGGCTTCCCGCAATGGCCCGTTTTTGAGCTACACAGCCGAAGCTGCTATTGCGCACAGCGGGTAATAAACCAGGTGTTTGGTTGGGCTCAGGCTTCCCGCAATGGAAAGCTAGCAATAAGCCCAACCAAACAGCCCCATGGTTGGTCACAGCCTCGTACGCGTACTCGGCACCTCGCGCTGCCGGCTTCAGCCAGAGGACACACAAAAGAGAAACAATTCCTATTTTTATCGTTTTACATCGTGACTTACCACATGATGACTGATGAAACAATCTTATTGTATCAGTACTCTGGACACGAAATCAGTAAGGAGACATGTACCATGCACAAATAATTTAGAATCTTGCAGGCTTGCTGATCTCAGGAAGATGCACGCCATGTCGCCATTGTCATTGCCATGCTGCAGCAGATCAAGCGAAGCAAAGACGACTGCTGCTGCAGACCAGACAATCAAAGCACATAATCCCAAGCGGAGCAAGACGAGGACACCCTACATCTTGCTGCTGCTGCCCCTGCGGGTGGGCCCCATCTCCTTGGCGAGGTTCCGGAGCACGTACTTCTGGATCTTGCCCGTGGAGGTCTTGGGCAGCTCGGCGCGGAACACGACCGTCTTGGGCACCATGTAGCCCGGCATGCGCTCCCGGCTCCACGCCATGACATCGGCCGCGGTCACCGCGCCCGCCGCGCCCTCCTTGAGGCTCACGAACGCGCACGGCGTCTCCCCCCAGAACTCGTCGGGGCGCGCCACCACCGCCGCCTCGTTCACCGCCGGGTGGCCGTACAGCACGGACTCCACCTCCACGCTGCTGATGTTCTCCCCGCCGCTGATGATCACGTCCTTGGAGCGGTCGCGGATCTCCAGGTAGCCGTCCGGGTGCATCACCCCGACGTCCCCCGTGTAGAACCACCCGTCGTCTCGGATCGCCGCCTTGGTCGCGTTTTCGTCTTTGAAGTACCCCAGCGTGACGCACCCGCCGCGGAGCACGATCTCGCCCATCGTGGAGCCGTCGCGGGGCACGCTGCGGCCGGTCTCGCCGTCGACGATGTCCACCTCGGCCATGCCGGGGGTGCGCACGCCCTGTCTCGCCTTGAGCCGCGCGCGCTCCGACGCGGGCAGCTTGTCCCACTCCCCCTTCCACGCGCACGACACCACCAGCCCCGCCGTCTCGGTCAGCCCGTACCCGTGGCTGACCTCGAAACCGATGGCCTCCGTGCGGTGTAGCACGGCGGCCGGCGGCGGCGCGCCGGCCGTGAGTATCCGCACCCTCCCTGCGAGCGGCTTCCGCACGCCCTCGGGCGCGTTGGCCAGCATGTTGAGCACGACGGGCGCGCCGCAGAGGTGGGTGACCCCGCGGCGGGCGATGGTCGCGTAGACCTCTGCGGCGTCGACGCGGCGGAGGCAGACGTTGGTGCCGCCCACCGCGGCCATGCCCCAAGGGAAGGTCCAGCCGTTGGCGTGGAACATGGGCAGCGTCCATAGGTACGTCGGCCGCGACGGCACCGCCCACTCGACCAGCGAATCGACGGTGACCAAGAAGATCCCACGGTGGCAGTGCAACACCCCCTTGGGCGCCGACGTCGTGCCGGAGGTGTAGTTCAGTATCATCGGGTCCCACTCGCTCGCCGGCCGGACCCAGGCGAACTCCGGGTCGCCGTTCTCGAGGAGCCTCTCGTACGTCAGAGCCGTGGCAGGGGCGGGAGGGAGCTCCTTCTCGTGGGGGTCCTCGACGATGACGACGCGCGGGGCGGGGTGCCCCGGCGGCAGGAGGCCGAGCGCGTCATCGAGGAGGGGGAGTAGCGCCTGGTCGGCGAAGACGAGCTTGGAGCCGGAGTGGCGGAGCAGGACGGCGACCGTGCGCGCGTCGAGGCGCGTGTTGATGCTGTTGAGCACGGCGCCGCTCATCGGCACGCCGAACTGCATCTCGTACATGGCCGGCACGTTCGGCAACAGCACGGACACCTGATTCAATCCGGGCGATCACCTATTAAATCCAATCACACGCCCGCGAAGAATAAATACGTAATTTAACGGGGTAAGGTAGGGATGTGTGGTAGCTTACGACGTCGCGGCGGGAGATGCCGAGGGAGACGAGGGCGGAGGCGAGGCGGAGGCAGCGGCGGTAGGTCTGGTTCCAGGTGAAGACGGTGTCGTGGTAGACGACGGAGGGGCAGTCGCCGAACACGGTGGCCGCGCGCTCCAGGAACCCCAGCGGCGTGAGCGGGCACGAGTTGGCCGGGTTTGCGCCGAGCTTGTCCATGGCCGCCGCGCCGCCGGATCCGAAGGAGGAGGCTTGGTTTGTCTTCACTCCTGGTGAACAGCGACGACTTCACCCGCGACCTCACCACCTAATCCCGTGGGTGGCTGCTGAGAGGACAGAGCGCAGCAGAGCAAGTGAAGCGAGGGTGTGCCTCTGTGATGACACACGATAAGAAGAGGAAGCGAGCTTGGAGGCAAATCGACGGCTACGATCTAAGTGCATGAGCAATCTAGACTTCTTATAAACAGGATGCCAATTCACGAGGTCGCGATAGATGATGTGATCCCATCTTTTGTCTCGTCTGAAATTTCCTGTATCCAAATCGCTTAGGATAACAGGAGCTGCGCTGATCAGCTGATGGATGCTAGCAGTGAGCCTGTGAGTAGTTTACTACTAGGACTTCACTTCCTGGAAGTTGAGGTTTCGCTGATGTCCGTACCTCATGTCTTACTATTATGTACTCCCTGCGTCTCTCTCTGCGTCCCATAATGTAAAGTATATTTTATTTAGTTAAGATAAGACTTTCACCAAGAATTACTCTATTAATACGTGGTTTATATAATATAAAGTTACAATCATAAGTAAGTACTTTTGAATACGAATCTACTGATATTAATTTTATGTCACATAAAACCACGTATTAATAGAGTAATTATTGGTCAAACCATTGTCTTAACTAAACAAAATACGTCTTACATTTTGGGACGGAGGGAGTAATTTTATAGTGATAGTTCATTCATATTTATCACCTCCTTTTTTATTTTTACATTTTTTCTATAGATCAACTGATCACTCATCAATGATAAAGATGGAGATGATAGAATTTTTGTAATATACGTGCAGCTCCAAAATTAGGTCGATTTTTCACGTGTCGAACCCTCATTTCACCATCCCTGCTTAAGATCTCCCCCTCCTTGTTGCGTCTCCTTCTCCCGTTCCCCTCTATTTTTGCCCTCGACAAAGGCCACCACCACACCCGTCCCTCCCTCTTCTTGCGTCAGCTACTCCCCTTCTTTGCACCTCCTTTTCCCTCATCATGGCCGCTACGCCCGCCGAAGCTGCCGCCACCATGCTAGGGTTGTAGCCGGCCGGCTGGATCTAACGAGGAGGAGGTAGGAGGTCGTCAAATGGCGCGTGACCTCGCGAGCTCGCCACTGCCATTCCCGTTGACCGCCACATCCTTGCTGCGCCATCCTAGTATCACCACGACATCCATGCTTCTTCTGTTGTGGCGGCTGTTGGGAAGAAGCAAACGTTGCTCATGCTCCGTCACGATCTCTTGACCATGTCGCCACCGTCCCCTCTCCTAATCTGGAGCGTCATCTATTGTCACACCCTGATTTTCCGAAACCTAAAAATTAGGACTAACAAAAACTTTTTCGTTAGTAATGTCAGCTGAAAATACACTTAATTAAAACTTTAGTTCAAATCACGATGAAGCTAAATATCAAAGTACGAAAACCCTCGTTCTAAATTCTATCGATCTCCGTTTTGTCAAAACCCTAATACTCCGATCTACGTCCGACGACACGGGCAAACTCTGTTCTATCCTTGGTATCCATGCGGGACCAATCGCCCTTGCATCCCCGCCACGACAGCCTGAGGCAGCTGCCACAGCCAGTTTGCTCTGTCGCGACAGCCCATGACAGCCGCTGCCGCTGCCACGCTCTTGCCACGGTAGTTGCCGCTGCCCATTTCCTCTGCCGCGGCAATGCCACGCCGCTGTTTCTTCCCGCCGCGACAGCCGATTCCCACCGCGGCAATTCCTTTTCCTTACCGCGGCAAGTCTTTCCCCTACCACGGCAGTACCGCGGCAACCGTTTCTCTGCTGCGATAGCCCTTCTCCCCGTCACACACGCACAGACTCGGAATAACCTAGACCGCGACTACGGCTAATTACTACACGATACCCTGGCTAAATTTAAACATATACATGCCCTAAACTTGCTCCGAATGACTTGAAATTCTACCACCTACCTCACCAAGCCATATCGTGAATATATGCACATATATACTGTTTTCGGGTTAAGCGCTAAAACCCTAACACAATAGCCCCCTAGTTCAACACCTGCGCAGTACACGCCACCGCGTCGACGGTACCCCACCACCAACACAAAAGTTTCATCTCGAGTTCCGTGTTCCTACCCCACCTTGCCGCGCCCCAGAACCTTAGATCCGGGCTCCCGACTCCTTTTCTTCCTATTTAAATCTAATTTCCTTTAAAACCCTAACTCGTCGTTAGCTCAGCCACAGTCCTAAGCATATGTACGAACATACCAGCAACATATTTCCGAGTCCTATCCCCCATGACTTCCCGTTATTAACCTGGCCCCGTCACCAGCCTATATACACTTAACTCTCAGTGTATGTGAGGATATACACCTAAAACCCTAATACGTTGAACACCTTTTGTACAGAAACCCACATCCGCCAGCATCGAGTACTTCGTGTAAGTAGATTCTCCGCATTAATTAATGAGCCTTCCTTCTGTCAAATCAGCATTCATGCTCCATGGATTCTACCAGCCAAGCACCTTTCGTCCTCTTCTATTTAAACCCTAGATTCTTGGCACGCTCTTCACCCATGTACCGTCTAATCCTTGCACCAGTTTTCAGTGCCTAAATCCTGCTGCGAAGATACTTCCCATCACTAGTGCTGTGTTTCCATGAACACGTAGCATTGCCGATGAAAATCCGTGCCAACTTTCCCTGCTCACCCATGCCACCTCTTCTTTGCAATAGTCTCGGTGTCTAACTCCTGCCTGACTTCCACTATGCACCTGCAACGCTAGCAGGGACACCAGACCACATCACATGCTTCAGACCGGCACCCATGTGCCCGGCCATGCAATGCCCATCTTCCCTTGCTCTCCTTAAAAATCAGCTGAGATATTTTACCATCCTTCACCCACTCCCACTAGTCCATCCACACTACTCAAGCACTGCCGAACGCCTTATATCCATTCTCTTCTTCCTTTGCTCTGCAGCGCCTCCCCACTCCAACTCCCAGAGCGCCCCTCCTCAACCTTCTTCAAGCCATGGCTCAAGCTTTCTCACGGCAGTACTCCCTCTCCTCCATTTCTTTTCCCCTGGTCTCCTCCTTTTCTCCTCTTCCCTACTCTCAAACCCGAGCTGCTCCAGTGCACAAATCCTCTTGCCTCAGCCCGCATCTCAGCTCCCTTCGCTTCTTCTTCAAAGCTCTCTCTTCCACCTTATTTCCTTCTACTTCCCCAAGCACCAGCGCCTAGCTCACCATTTCTTCCCCTACTGTGCTTTCCTGAGCAAACCAAGCTACCGGCACCACGCCGCCGCTTCCTCTCAGTTCCCTTCTACTTGATTCGCACCGGACTGCCCCACACCTCCCTATTTTCCTCATCAAGCTCCGCCTCAAATCCTTCACTCCCCAAACTCCGCGCGGGCCAAGTCAGTGCCGCCCAGGATACCGCCGCCAGCGAGGACGAACGCCCCTGGAGCCGGCGCCTGCTTCTCTTCCCCACCGCCACGGCCCTCAACCAACCGGCCGCCAAGGAATCCCGCCGCCGCACCCGAGCACCATCTGGTGAAGAGCCCGCCGCCGCTCTGGTCAATCCAGCAGCTCCGCCGCAACCCCTTGGCCCCGTCTTGCGCCCAATCAACTCCCGCCGCCGCTTGCCCTCACATCCCGCCACTCCAAGCCACCGGCCACCCGGGCCATTCCCTCAGCTCCTCCCTTCCCTGGCCCGGAGCACACCACCGCCGACTCGCCGCCATTGGAGCCGCCGCAGCTCCTTCCTCTCCTCGGTCCAGAAGTAGGCGCCGCCGCCACCTCGGTGAGCACAGCTGTTCTCTCCTCACCCTCTCCTCTCACCCGCACACCTCCTTCTCCCCTTGGACCACCAAAGCCCGAGCAGCTGAGCGCCCAAACCACCGGTTAATCGTCCTGGCAGACGGACCACCGCCGCTCTGGAGCGCCTCGACGAGCCGCCGCTAGCAGGAACGGACCGCCGCGCCCTCGCATCTCCCGAACTGCTTCCAGAGCCCTTTTCCCTTTTCCAGCACCGAGCACCTCTGCTCACTCTCTCTTTCCCTCTACTAGCACCTCAGAGCCTAGCGGCTCTAGAGACTTCAACTGAACTCCCTTCCCCTTCGCTAGTTCTCTTCTTCGCTGAGCTCACCAAATCACCAGGGCTACCAAGGTATTCCCCGAGCTATTTCTTCTCTACCAAGCTCCCTCCACAGTGCAGCTCCACCGCCCCTTGCCACTGGTAGTAACCTCCCAAGCTCTCCTCTTCCGGTTCCCATGGCCAAGCCTCAAGTCCCGTCACCCCCGAACTTCGCCCCCACCACCCCGCCGGCCGTCGCGTGCCGATTTGCCATCGGAGTGCCAGACAGGTAAGCCGCGAGGTCGCTGACACATAGGTCCCGCAGCTACGCGGCCCACCCGTGGTGATCGGATAACGCCCAAAACCGAGTCCCCGCATCCGGCAGTTTAATGCGCGCTTCCGCTCGATTCCGTCTCCAGTACATTTAAAGCGTAAGGAAATGGTCGGAACCGCATTAGGGCTGAGTTCTTTCTTTACAAAACCGGGCTACCACCAGTTCAGCATGTGTTGATCCGGTTTTCCTAATAACTCTACCGGTTCTAGGAAACTCGATTTATTTAGAACCTTGCTGTTCAAACCGACTCTTAAATTGCAATACCATTTAAATTAAGACAGCGAGGTTTACATATAGGACAAGTTATTCCTTTCCCTTAAATCAGCATATACACATATATAATAATTTTCGGAGCTTTGGAGATGTATATGTCTTAGCTAGAAAGCTTCCAAAACCACAAACTTAATTCCCTTACTGCTTCATGTATTACAGCAACCGCTTGAGCAATCCCTTCCCCTTTCCTTTAACATAAAGTCCGGAAACCTATAAAATAAGCTCCAACCCTTGTACTCATGTCTGATAATTTATGTGCACTAATTGCAAAGATAACCCGCACGAGAGTATGTATCCCTCGGCAACCCTAAAGTGATGTTCAGAACCTTATAGGTATAACCCTAATACTTCCAACGAGGACCAATGCCCTCAGTACAACAGCCGGGAAGAGGATCGAAACCCTGAAATCCTAAACACGGCTATAAAGCATAAAACCTCCGAGAACCCTAAAACCCTAACTAATAACACGTGGCAAACAATTCATCATTTCATGTGATTTAGAACCTAGCTATGTCCAACATCTCATTAGTGTAGATCCAGCACCTCTAACCATTTCTAACTCTCCAAGGCTTATCATAATCAAATGGCCAAGCAAACACTTTATAATTTCATGTATTGAAGTTTCTGGTTCTACCTTCGGCTTTATTTGGCTATTTCTCGCACCGATGATTTATTCGCAGTTTCTTCGACGTGTAGATATCGACGTTAAGAGATATCGTACGAAAGATTTCAGACAATTGACGAATCGGGTTCAAGACCGAGACCCGGCCAATACTGCCAGGCAAGCATTCCCACCTTGACCATGTTGAAATCCTATATTTGTGAAGTTAATTATTTTGTTTATGAAATTGCATGCTATGTGGGTAAAATCATTATTTTATGTAGACCTAGCTATTCCTATTAGATGCACGGCTTAGGCCCGATAAACCATATCCTTGTAACCCTAGTATTAAGCGTTGATCATTGGAAGATCGGCAATTTAATTAGGAGTATAGACGATAGCCCCGCTTAGCCCTGCTGTAGTAAAAATTAAGTTTTATCGATGCGATGGGATTGGGATCAAAATCCTTGATTTGTAAATGCATACCGAGGTGCCATATAAAAGGAATGTTTGTAAAAACCCTAAATGAGATGATGAAGGATTTGGATTCGGGTAAGAATGTTAAGGGTGTTTGGAGGTGGTAGAGTAGTCGGTCGCTACTTGAATCAGGAAAGGGTAGAGAGCCGGTTGTGACCTGAGGCCTGGAATGGCAGGGTGGCCGGTCCCTACCCGGGGTAATGGTTGGACATGGAGTCTTGCTCGAATCGGTTAAGGACCGAACCTAAGTGCTGCTGAATCAGTTCCACACCGTACGTCCACATGTCCTTTATGGGAAGGACTTGACTCGGTACCCCGTCTAATGCTGGAGCTCGAAACCGTGGGAAGTTAGGGTGAAGTGCTAGTTGGATCGGGGATCCCTAGAGGATCTCCACGGGACTGCGTAGGGGTAAAGCTCTTCGTGAGTCTCACAACGTCGTGGGGGTAAAGCTCAGTAGAGTCCTACAAGGTACGTAGAACATGGTCCGACACAAAGGTGGAAAGTCCCATTTTTGACATCCGGGATGCCAAAGTTGGGTTACCCACCTAGCGGGTCCAGCTCTAGTGTGAACACGGGCGAAAGGTCTCGTTGTAATAACCCTGTCAGTATACGTCGCGAAGTATACCCAGGGTGACCTACATCTTGTGGGTAAAGCCGTACAACCTCTGCAGAGTGTTAAAAACTATTCGAATAGCCGCATCCTCGGTCATGGACATGAACTGATAAGGCCACACACTGGTTAGACTGAGTTTTGTTTGTGAAAGCTGGAAAATGGGATTAAGGACGTGGGCATGATGTGTCCACAGTGAGCAGTTTAAGCTACAGTTTGGTAGCGAGGAACTGCAGAAGAGAAAACCTAGCCCGGGCCGCGAGGCGGTAGCACGGGTAGGTGGTAAAGATTGTTCGAGGCGGTAGATGGAGCTACCGGCCTCTAGTTGACGACTGATTTGCTGGATTATCCAGCACCGAATGCTGTCTCGGCAGAGATGTTGTTGGATTTTGAAAATGCTCTTGAATCTACTATTCTGTATTTCGAATAAGAACTTACATTTTCGCACAACTTACAACATAGGTTAGAGCTATTCCTTGATCTATTCCCTGCATGAAATATCGCCGTATATTTCCTCCTGTGGGAATAGCTTACGAGTACATTCAATGTACTCACCTAGCTTGTTGATTTGGCCAGACGAAGAAGACATCAGTCCGCAGATACGAATATGAACGCGAAAGCTAGGGCGTAACCCCAGTCAGTTGCCTGTCGGGTATGGCATATTGCTGGGCCACCTCACCGTTGAATTCCGCTGCAGATTTATAGCCGATGGGCTACAGTTATCAGATTATCGACCTTAACGGTCTATTTAATTGTTTACGCATGTATGACAATGATATACAGGTTAACTCGTGTGTATCGGCTACTGATCCAGGGACCGGTACAGTGATCACGAGGGAGTATCCGGCTTAAAATCCAGGTACGCCACATCTATCCAACACCTCACCCCTACCCGCACGGCAAACCCGAAGTCCCGACCCTGTCCACCTCCATTTGGACTAGCCGGCTCCACCTTGGCACCTCCATGGCACCACCTCCGTCGCTATAGGAAGTCGTCTTCACCAGTAAGTATGCAACGTCAGGTTGAGCCCCTTCCACTGGATCTCACGCCCGCTGCGGATGACGCCGATCGGTGCGTTGGATGTTGTAATTGGCTTTGCATTGCGACATAGACGAGCAAGGGAGGAATGCGGCTTGAAACTAGAGATGCGCAGTAGGTGGGCATCCTTACCCTTTTGGTTTGCATGGTTTAGTTGTATCTGAATTTGATAATGCTTCATCAGTTGAGCCAATTACTTTACAGATTAAGGTGAAAATTTAATTGTTCTTATGAAAATAGTTTGCTAATTGATGTGTCCTGAGTCTCAAGTTCCGACAAGAGCTACTGTGAGGGAGTGAGCTAATGACTTCTAAGAAAAATTTATACAAATTATGGTGGATATTGGAGTAAGTGCGAATAATTTCTGAGCTAATTGTGTTGTAAAAACTAGATTCAGTACTCTGTATAGCCCATGCATTATACTTCCAAAATTCAAGTATACTGATATGTCAGGAGTTTATCCTTGCTTCTTTTTAAAGTTCATCCATACGCAGGTTCTTTTATTTATTGCAATTTATAGTTTTTGTTACAATTAGTTGATTGAAGTGTGAATTTGTTGCATGCTATGGGATCCTGCATTTAACGAGAGAAGTTCTCATGTAGTCATGTATGTTGTTTCTTATGGTTGGGGATGCAGGTTGGAGGCTACAATAATGCTATTGATTAAGCCATTGGCTAGTAGGTTTATTAGCACGTGGAGGTGTTACTTACTCTCTTGACCAAGCACAAGAGATTATCATGCTGGAACTATCCATGGAAGCTTGGTAAAAATCCTCCATTGTTTTGCTATGCAAATCTTGATACATCTTTGCTCAATTCCTCTGTAGGATTGATTCATCTGAATTATGAACTATGGTGCACTGCTTTTGCAGAGTAGACACATTTAAGCTATTTTCTTTTAGTTAAGCTTGGATTTGCAAGTGATATCATTATTTTTGTTCATCTCATTTCTTAGAGCAATGTTGTTATTTTTAAGAGAGCAGCTACTCAATGGAATCCTGTTGATCAACGGGATCCTCTCTTCTTCAAGCTCGCACGACCGTTTCTTCCTGTCCCTCTTCTCTCCACCGTCTTCTTCTCTATCCGTGCAGCATGAATGCCACCAAGTGCTTTTATTTATTTTCACTTCCACAACCACGCTTGATCTGTGTTGTCGTCCTTGGAAAAGTGAGTGAAATATATGCAAATTTTTTAGAACAAAGGCTAAATGTTAGCAATTTTGATGTGTATTGCAGGTGGAGCGCAGAGATTATCCACATGTAGGGTCCTCCTTACGTGTTTTAGATAGATCATGTGTATGAGAGCAAGCATCATAATGTTATAATATTTAGCGGTAACCCGCTGACTGAATAGGCCATGTTGAGTAGTACTAATGTTTTTTTTGAGGGAGAGTAGTACTAATGTTGAGCATACACTGCCAGGTGATGATATTTAGAACTACAATCACCATGTGGAATTACTTAGACATGGTTTTCTCTGCCCAGGTTATAGGTGGAGCCGAGCATATTCAGATTCGAACAAACCTTCTCTAGGAAGCAAGAATTCTATAGGTCAAAGGAAGAGGTAGAGAAGCATCTATGTCTACAACATGGCACGGTACATGCCAGTTCTGTTTCATGCAGTGGTGCAAGGTGACCTTGCCACTAGCACTCTATGAGATATGCAAATTCCAAAAAAAATTGTTAGCATTCTCATTATGTGAAATCAGTTGAATTTACATGGATTTTAGTATTTAGATGTGTTATTTCACCGTGCATATTGGAGGAAAATTAGCCCGTATCTTTGTTTTTCTAGTACTTCATTTTAAAGATCTTCATAGTGAAATTCTACAATAATATGTTTGGAGGTCACCTAAAAGCACCTGAATTGAACTTGGAATGATGTGAATGAATTGTAAAGAACAAGAATAGTTTTTGTTGATTTCTGAATGAGACTTTCTTCTCCAATGCTTAGTTCTCTGTCAACCTGCACGAATGGCGGTGGGATTGGAGGCATGATGAAGGCTAAGTATATCTGATGTGAACCGCTAGGGTCCCAATCTTCACGAAGTAGGATTTCGGATAACTAGCCTGTGAAACCTGATAAATGACACCATCAACCACTGTCTCTATTACAGCAACATGTGGCACTCGATTCACCCAATCACACACTTCGGCCCTTGTTACTCGCTAACGTGGAGCAACGTGTTCTAAGAGTCGGCAAGCGATCACAAGAACAATGGAGTAGCAAACTCAGAATAACACCCAATCCCCTTGGTGGTGGAAATGACTCACTCACATATAAAGGAAGTGTTCTTGAATTCTGAAATTTCAACTTAGAAGATACATGGAGGGGTTCCCCTCTATTTATAGAGTTACAAAACTCGAGGGCCAAGAAAGATAGAAAACTTGATGAGCAAGAAAGACATGACATCAGCAATGACTTCAATTACACGATGACATAAGCGATGACATCATATAATTGCTGATGTAAGCGATGACTTCACGCACTTGTGGTGGCTATGCGCACTCAAGAGTGTACACGGCCTATTACAACAGTTTGAATTATTTAGCTTCGTTCGCATCGCAAGCTCCTAGTGTAACTTCACATGTGAACATAAGGACACACAATATAGATGAATTAGATAGCCATCTATCCTCATGCAAACTAATGCTTAATTCATTAAGGAGAAGATTCACCTGTTCGTTCAGTAATTTAGCTTTGGCTCTTGTAACAGGCCCAATTGGTATCGGAATGGCACTTGGTGAAGGAAATGAAGTATTCTTGCTAGACATGTCCTCATCAATATCTCCTAAGGCATGCTGAGGGCCATGGAGAGAAGAATCTATGGTGAAAGTGGCATGACATGATGCTCGACGGAGCTCGGCCAGGCGAAATGGTGGAGCAAATGGCATGGTATTGGCCGAGTGGGGCAGTGGAGCCAATCGCACCGTATGGCCAAGCATGGCAGCAGAGGTGTGAAGCGTGCTGAGGTGAAGCTCTGCTGAGCACTAGGAGTCTTGGACAAAGCCGCGAGCATGGGATAAAGTCGTCACACCATAATCTTCTGTAAATGCCACTT
This sequence comes from Stipa capillata, assembly GCA_019208055.1. Lineage (NCBI taxonomy): Eukaryota > Viridiplantae > Streptophyta > Magnoliopsida > Poales > Poaceae > Stipa > Stipa capillata. The sequence continues at coordinate 299,838 of JAGXJF010001436.1, forward strand.
CTCCGCTGCTATTGGTAACATAAGCTTTGAGCTGGTAGATTTTATATCTCTTTTGATAAATGTTTGAATTCAGCATGTAATCCTCTGTTCCATCAATATCATATCTGCTTGGATCTAAATTAACTATTTGTACTATTTAATGATGTATATTCCCTCTCATCTTTGAGTATTTCAATACCATGTCAGATGAAGCTCATGAGAAGAACTTCAACCTTAATCACATGCAGAAGAACCCAAATGGCACAATTAGGAATATCATACACATGAAGCTGTTGTTGTATTTCAATATAATGTGCACAATTTGGTCGTTGGCTTTCACTTCGTGCTTATTACCTTCAGTTGCTTTTTTTTTGTTGCTGAGAAGAAAGAGCATTATAGATTAAAAAAAATCTTATAGCAGATTGTGTTCATGCTTCTGCTATAATTTCTTGAAGTGTACATGGTGTTTGGTTCTTTTAAAAAGAAGTACAACAAACAGAAGCAACAGTAGGATTCTGAACAGGAATATTTTTGGTCAAGTATCATTGCAGTGCTGCTCTATATAAAAACATCGGGTCTGATGAAAGTGGCTCGATAACAACTCTGATTAATCATGCATTTTTTTGGAGTTTTCTATTTTTCTCATGTAATATTAAGGAATGTCTAGAAATGTATTTAAAAAGAGGAAGCGAGCTTGGAGGCAAATCGACGGCTACGATCAAGTGCAAGAGCAATCTAGAGACTTTTTATAAACAAAAAAGTTTAACAGATGCTAATTCACGAGGTCGCGATAGATGACGTGATCCCATCTTTTGTCTCGTCTGAAATTTCCTGTATCCACGTCGCTTAGGATAACAGGAGCTGCGCTGATCAGCTCTAGCAGTGAGTAGTTTACTACTAGGACTTCGCTTCCTTGGAAGTTGAGGTTCCAAAAGTATCGGCTGATGTCAGTATTTAGTAGTATTAATAAGATTTCTTTAGCAACATACCCTGTTTTCCATTTACCGGGGGAAAAGAGCAACGATATTTCTTTTGCCCTTTTCAGGTAGACAATCGTGATAATACACTCCAAAATTGGCTCTATTTAGGACCAACCACGGGAACACCCATATCTATGGAAGCATCTGCTCCAGCAGGTGTTGCTTTCAGAGTTCCGTGTGGAGAAACACCAGTAAAGTACTAAATTCGCTGTGTTTGCTCTTCTTTTTTTCGTGGTTATCTCCTCCCGCCGTCCGAATTAATTTGTGTAGATTGGAGGTGCAAAATTAACAGATCGATCAAAAGTAAGCATTCATCGTGGGCGTTGGTTAAGCGCGCTATCTTGCCGCACGGGCAGGAGATGCGGCCGTACTGCTGACCTTGAGAGCATCCACAGTATATGAATCGAGGGTTATAGACTCAGTTTATGGTTACTGAATTATGGTATACTTAAATTATTTTATAATTTATTATAGAAAAATAATTATAAAAATAAAAAAATTGATTAACTAAACGATAAAATAGTTAAAAACTAGTTAAACAAATCAGATTATTGTGTCCAACTCAATGCCAAACATAGTCTTAGGAGAGAAAAACTGGATTTAGAGCAACTCCAGCCCACTGCCCTTCCGACTCCGTATCCCTAAATTAGGGTATTCACCTCCGAAAACTCTCTCCAGCCCGCCTCCCTTCCGACCTCCCAGGCCTGTAGCACTTCCCTTCGGCCGCCCGGGAGTCCCCATCTATCGGGACCGAGAGGCGACTGCCCAAATCCCAACTGCTCCTTGCGCGCGTCCCCTCCCCCGTTCGCGCCGCAGGTCGGAGTGTTCCCTCCGTTGGGCTTCGCCGGCGTCTGGTGAGGTACAGGGAAGCGACGATCCACCCGAAGGCGGCCGAATCGTTCCCCATCTGTGAGTTCCGGCGAGGTACAGCATTTTCCCCCCATTTCTTTGTTGTTTAGGCGATTTGTTGTGTCTCTTTCGTGGTTTTTCGTGGTCTGAAACCGTGATCTGGAAATCCGCTGGATTTGGGGGTAGATCTGGACGGGGGGCAGGTTGGGGCGGCACGTGCTAGGGTTTGTAGCGGGGTGGCTTGCCGGATTTGGTTGTATGCATGCGCTAGATCTGAGGGGGGAAACGAGTTCGTCCAATGTTTTGGGGTCGATTTTTGGTTGTGCTGATGTTTTCTCTGCCCTTCCCGCCGCGCTCCCGTTCCCCGCCGGCCACCCACGACTGGACTCAAGCTCGAGCGTCTTCTTCCTGAACACCAGCACAACCAGAAGCCGCCGGAGCTCCAGGCGACGTCCTCGCCGTCAAGCACTCCCTCTGCTCCTACTACAGCTCCGGCCCACTCTTCCCCACCGTCGACCACCGCGGACGAAGCCATGGTATATAATCATTTTGATACTGTTGACAGCTGACATCAAAATCTTTAAACAAATTTCCACTAGACCAATTTGTTTGCTAGGAACATAGGAAGATGAACGATGATGTTTACTGACAAACATTTACTTGCCTGCTAGAACAAATGTGTGAGAGAAATTATTGGTTTTGATTTTTTCACTGATGTCTGAGAAGCGATCAAATGGGGGATTGGTCAATGTCATGGAGTCTGAGATGAACATATTTTCGTTGCAAATTCGAAAGGAAAATCACACAATATTAGTATCATTCTGTCACGTTATGTATGCATTCATGGAGCTATCTCAGTTTCTAGAAAACCATACTTGTCGACATTACAAGAACAAATATGTAAAAGATGGTTTCATGTCTATTGAGACCTTGCGGTTTTCAGTTACTCAATTTATACATCCATTTGAGCTTCGAACTTACACGCATTGTATTTACTGTACCTAAGTTGTAGCGTTCTCTTGATGACTAATATAGTTGGCAGTAGTAAGACATAGATACATGAAGGATTGTGTGTTACCGCCAAGAGTCTGTCTTGGTCAGAAGTATTCTCACTGATAATGTAAGGTCTGCTTTCAGAATCAAGATATGTCTAACAGGGCTAGCAAATAATCAGGAATCCAATTTCAGTCAGAGTTAGAAGGTATGGTTACCTCTTTAGTTAATCACAAATTGTGGGCATAGTAGATTGTTTATCATTGATTTTTTTTCCTGTCAGTTATTTTACCCATTTGTTTGCTAATCATTAATAACATGCCTGCAGAAGAGTACATGTTACATAAGTGTACCACATAAACCACTCCTCTTTTATTGTGTGCCCAGCTTTGATTTTTAGAGTGTAACAAGATCGGTAAACTGTGTTATTCTCAAGACGAACTTTTACTACTGATATTGTTTTAGTGTTTTTAATCATTTCTATAATATGTCCTACACGAAAGTTTGGAACTCGTATGCTAACTAGATCTCCATGTTGTCATCTGGACGTTAAAAATTGTTGTTACTCTCGCTGCGATGCTCCCTGCATTATTATATCGTTGGACATTAGGCAAACATTCCTAAAATGATAACTTCTGTGATGTCCAGAATTAATCACTCCATTCCTAAAATGATATTTTCTGTGTTCGATGTAGAACTCCAAGATGACGACTTGGAGGATTTCAAAGCATGTGTAGTTGCTTTGGCCGCAGAAAACACTAAATTAAAGGTACTTGTCTGAACATAAGTCGCATAACTAACAAGCATGCTGTAGTGAGGTACAGTTTGTGCATCTCATTGGTTATTTATTAACTATTGTTTTGTTTCCGTGCTTGTTTTTCTTAATTTTAGATAAAACTGAAGGAAGTTGAAAACCCTGCCGAGCTTAGTGAAAATACTACGGACCATGAGCATAGTGCAAAAGATTGGAGATCAGAGATAAGGGAACTAAAGAAAGCCTGTAAACTTAGGTGGTTTTCATGCGTATTGGCTTCAGTATAATAATGACATTGTGTTGCTTATGAGATAATGAGATTATCATATGTTTCTGCTTATGTTTGTCTTATCAGATAATTTGCTGTATTTCTTCTTGATGGAACTAAGAGATAGACATAAATTATTTACCTTGAAGAACTACTCTATGTATGTACTGCATTGGAAAGCATTCTGCTAAAAACTCATTCTTGTGGTTCTATATGTTTCGTTTACAGCTCATCTGAACCACGTCTCCCTTCTACTGCTGCAGTCCTTCCCTCTTCTGGACCTAAACTCCCTACCCTGCTTCGAGGCCGAAATTTCGAGGTATAGCTTGCAGTAATTATGACTCGCATATTTGAACTTCCTTTACGAATAACGCTGTAGTTAGTTAAAGGCCTTTGGGATGTTCAACTTAGCATGATACTGTCGTTTCAGTACCGTTCATTGTCGGAACTAATTCATTTGGGTGTCTAACGTTATTTTCGAAATTCGATTTAGATATGGATCCATACGCAAGCGACAACACTTGTTGTGAGAAGCTCGCAAAATTGGATTTCAGTTCGAAAAAGCGGGAAAGGGTAACCAAGAAACGTCTTGCTTCTCCTATTGCGTTGTGGTGGCAATTCTTCCCAGACAAACGCCGTAATGTGAATAGTATGTCGGAGTTTATGGAAGTAAGTAGGGAGAGGTTGGAATTGGGGTACAACATCGATGAAGAGGTTGACTTTGCTATGTCATGGATTGAAGATTACACATCTCGAGAGCGCACACTCGTCAGCGCTTTTAACACGTTAGAGTTAACTCGAGAACATCGTGATGCAATGCACCACCGTCTTCCGAGGGGAAGTAGAGTCTAAGAGAATGCTGGAAGAGGAGAGGATATCGATCTCGAGTCCTTGTACAAGTAGTAGTTTTATTATGTAGTACTTTCTTTATGTAACGTATAACCTTTATTGCTGCACTACTGTTATCGTACCTTGAAAACTTATGTACTGTGGTATTGGCATTAATCGATGTGTTTTGTTCTTGTCTGATACATAATGATGTCTGACTTGTTCTTAATATGAGGAGTACTTGTGTTAACAGAAAAGAAATGGATGAGTATATAAACTTGCTGAGTGAGGGAAATGACAGCATCGCTTGGGATGGTACCCAACATTTTACACCTATTCAAGAGCAACAGTTTCCAAGTGCACAAGAAATTCCCTCCACTAATCGACCCAACAAGAGAACTAAGAATTTCAGCGAGAAGGAAGACTTGTTGCTGGTGTCGGCATGGCTTAACATTAGTATGGACGCAGCACAGGGTAACGAGCAGTCTCGCTCTACCTATTGGAGTAGGATCCACCATTACTTTCTGGAGAACAAGGACTTCGAGTCGGACCGCAATCAGAACTCTCTCCTAAAACGTTGGTGTACTATTCAAGAGAACGTTAACAAGTTTTGTGGATGCTATGACCGTATTGAGCGTCGAAGGCAGAGCGGGACGACAGAAAATGATAAGGTACCAGTCTTCTATCTTTCATAAGTTTTGTAGTCTCGTGCTTATGCATAGGTAATAAGACTTGTTATTATGCACAGATTGTTCAGGCTTGTAGTGTGTTCGCGGCGGAAGAGAAGAAAGCTTTCGCCTTCTTGCACTGTTGGAATGTTTTACGCCACCATCCGAAATGGACGGATAGGCTATCCTCTAAGAAACAGAAGACAACCGTACATGCCAGTCCAGGTTCTTCTACGCCTAGCACGAACTCAAGTCAATGCGAAGCTGAGGTGGGAGATGGTACTCCAGAAACGGAGGTACTCGGCAGGCCAATTGGAAAGAAGGCGGCAAAAGAACGACTTCGCGGAGGTAAAAGTTCTTCCTCTCAAGATAGCGAGGTCTACAAGAATGTGTTACAGTCCCTTTGGTCAATCAAAACTGAGACAGACTCCCAGAAAGAGCTCAGAAAAGAAGAGCGGTACGCAAGGCATTATGCACTGGAAGAAGAACGGATTGAGAATGAGAAGCTGAGAATTGCACAAGAGGACAGGAAGATTGCAAATGAAGAGAAGGCGATTGAGGTACGGGAAAGAGAGTTAGATTTTAAGAGAATGCTGGAAGAGGAGAGGATTATAAACCTGAACATCAGTGCTATGTCAGCGGCACAACAGGAGTACTACACGAGTATGCAGAACGATATCATTGCTAGGCGACGTCGCTGAGTCAGATGAGTTATTCTTGTATCTGTTGTTCTGCTGTATGGACTACTCTACCTATTGGAGTTATTCTTGTCTTTTGAACTACTCTCGTACGAATTGTTAAGCCATATGTAATATTTAAGTACGAACAGAAGAGTACGAAAACTAATTTTTATTTCACGAACGATGCAATAACATACATGAAATAACTCCGTAGCCCCATACAATTAGAAACCTACATGGCTCCATACCGTTCCCACATGTGCTCAACTAGATCTGCTTGTAGCTGAGAGTGAGTTTCCCTACTTCTAATGGAATGATGAGTTTGAATAAACTCGAAAATTTCTAGTGTATACTCATGAGAAACAGTCACACTCTCCCCTACTCCTTCGTAGTTGAAGTCTTCTGGCCCTCCGTCCCGCTCGTCTTCGATGATCATGTTATGCATGATGACACATGCTGTCATGATTTCTCCCAGTGTATCTTGGTCCCAAAATCTAGCTGGTCCGCGTACAATGGCAAAACGAGCTTGAAGGACTCCAAAGGCTCGTTCAACGTCCTTCCTGACTGCTTCCTGAGCTTGAGCAAAGAGTTTCTTCTTATTCCCTTGCGGAGAAGGTATTGTCTTCACAAATGTCGCCCATGGAGGATATATGCCATCTGCAAGGTAGTATCCCATAGTATAATTGTGTCCATTGACGGTATAATTAACTTCTGGAGCTTGCCCTTCGGCTAGCCTTGCAAAGAGAGGCGAACGGTGCAGAACATTTATATCGTTGTGAGACCCTGGTAACCTAAAAAACGAATGCCAAATCCAAAGATCTTGTGAGGCAACGGCTTCTAGAATTATTGTGGGCTCACGCACATGGCCGGTGTACATACCTTGCCATGCGGCAGGACAGTTCTTCCACGGCCAATGCATGCAATCTATGCTACCCAGCATTCCAGGAAAACCTCTTTCCTCTCCGATGGCAAGTAACCTAGCAGTGTCATGACTATTTGGAGATCTCAAATATTCATCTCCGAAGACTTGAACAATAGCTTTCACTAATCTCCGAAGACTCTCTATTGCAGTACTTTCTCCAATCCGGATATAATCATCCGTAGCATCCGCAGGTACTCCATAAGTTAGCATCCGAAATGCTGCTGTAATCTTCTGCAGAGGTGATAACCCAAGACGTCCAACGCTATCTCTTTTCTGCACGAAATAGTTATCATGGCTTACTACGCCATCTACTATGCGAAGAAACAGAGGACGAGCCATTCTAAACCTGGAGAAAATCAGGAATGAGTCGTGCACGGGAAGAACTACAAGGAAGTTGAATAAGAACATACGAGAACGGTTGCAAACCTGCGGCGAAAAATAGTTGGGCCATATGTAGGAGAATCTGAAAAGTAATCCTGGTAAAGCCTAAAATGGCCGGCTTCTCTGTTGCGATGGATTACCGCACGTCCAGTCATTGAACCGCCATAGCGTGGAGCATTCCTAAGCTGGTGGTGTGTGTCTATGACCAGTGCTGTAGCAATGAAGAGTTCATCGTCATCATCTGACGACGAAGAATCAAAGAGAGGGTTCATGCCTGAGCTGGGATGACTCATTGTGATGTGGTAGAGGTGGAGGAGAAGAACTGCAGGTAAGAGTGACTGCCAGGAACAACCATATGGCTAGGTATATATAGAGTACAAATATAGCCGTTATAGAGATACCAGTCTGTAAGAATGCACTGTTCAAAATATAGTCGTTAGGAATAGAGCCGTTAGAAAATTTGACCCGTTACAAATATAACGGTCGAATTATACCCGTTAAAAATATAGCCGTTAGGATTATAGCCGTTACAAATATATCCGTTATAAATATACCCGTTACAATTTTACCCGTTACAAATATAGCCGTTAGAAATATACCCGTTACGAATATAACATTTGCAAATGATATGTTAGTTGGAGGATATTAATTTAATATAGGAGAGGGAATATAGGGAGTGAGATTAGGGAGGTGGGTTGGAGGAGGAAGAAATTTAGGGAGAGAATCTTTTGGGATGACTTCCCAAATGGGGGATTTGGGCAGTGAGATTTGGGCAGTGGGCTGGAGTTGCTCTTACACTTTACAGAGAAAGCTATAAGATGGTCTGAGCTAAGAACTAGGTCTTAGGGAGAAAAGTTAACACAAGGCCCACCTGACAGATGGCAGCAAGGAGAGAGTGAGAGGATAAGGTTTCTTCACGTGGGTCCCACCAAGTTGAGACATCTGTTCTACACATTATGGCATTGTTTGCTGACTTAAAACCTCTCCTCTATGTCAACTTTGCCTTTTTAAAAAATCTGCACATTGTGGGTGCTCCGAGAGCCCATAATCTTTTTCCTTCTTGTTCAGGCCAACAATGCTCGTAATTTGGAATGTGTGTGTCTGCTCTTGATTGATACAACGGTTCAAAAATGTGCCTTATACTTGTGAAATAGACTGTATTCTTTTGTGAAGAACATTGAATTGCATTCCTCAGTTTAGACTAGTACAAGAGCCGGGTTAACAACTTCACGACTTAGAGCGCGCTTCTTCTGTTCTTTTTACTTAATGTTCTAGGATATGTGCCCTCAAACGTTCTAAGCTTTGACCACCAATGAATTTAGAATTACCTAGATTGGCTATATCAAAATCATATTATTATATTTGTTGTTATAAATTTTTTATACTATTATAATTTACTAGTATATCTTAATGTAAAGTTGTAAACAGTAATGATTTTTTTTAAGAAACACCCAATATTGTTTATTCATCTGAAGGAGTAAAAACCCAAGAAGGACCAAGATACAACAAAAGGAAATTAAAAACAACGCCAGCCAGCAACCGTACAGGCCACCCCAACACCCATTACAACCATATACACCATCTGGTGGCCCCTTCCGAGGAGGCTAGATCCGCATTGACCCCAACGACAAGGAGGAAGATTGCCCCATCGGGCCCGAGGGGTTCAACCAAGTCACACCGCCGACAGTACACCAAACCTACAAAACTACACCAGCTGTCACTGAATGCTGGCCAAGGCCGCAAAATGTCAAGTAAAAATTTACAAAGTAATAGTTGTTTGTCCTTCAGAAAAAAAGTTTGTTCCTGTCCACTTGTCCAGTGCAGTTACAAACTAAATATGTTGCAATTTGCAAGGTCTTCCATTTTATTCTAGAAAGCGGAAGCTTTTACCGTTGCAACTTGTAATATTTTGTCCCATTTTAGGGACAATCAAGGGTCAAATTTGGGGAGGTCATTTTGGTGAATGTTCCCTAAATAAAATGGAATATAAATGTGACTTTTCTTTTTTAGATAAAAGGCTAGACGCCTGGCTTTATAAATAAAACTATGGGGTACTACGACAAAGTTTGACGATTGGGTTACCAGCTTACAAGATAGAGTACATAAAGATGATTGGTCAAAACACTTCCGCTGCATCACCTCATCGAGAGAGTCCCAGCTAATAAGATCATACACCTTTTCGATGTTTGAAGATGATGGCCCCTTGTTTCTTAACTTTCAGTTTGTGGAGCACTTAGTGACTTTTCTTTCATTCTTCCATTTTGTTCTGCTAAAAGGAAGCTTCAGTGGTCTTCGTTCCTGCTTCCCGTCTCAATCACTTGTGTCCCGTAAAAGACGGTTAGTGTGATATATCCAGCCATTGTCCACTCACGCCACGCGGAGAGTGACTGACCAAATAGCACGTGCGGACTTTCTTAACCGTTCACATCGCCTTAATTTGTTATATCTTCTCTAAGCATCAAAATCAGAATGTAATCTCGCCATTCGCATTTGAAGCTCATCTTAAACCAAAACATAAAAGCAGAACACGCAACGATGCTCTTCTCAATCTGTCAGCGGACTCGGCATCGGCACGGAAGACACCAGTGGCAGGGGCGGGAGCGACAACAGCGACAACGCGGGAAGCGACGCCAACGCGGAGGGCGAGGCCGAAGACAACCTGTGCACCGGGCGGCCCAAACGAGTCATCAAGCCCAACAAGCGTTACACCGGCAACGAATGGGCCTAGGAGGTACCGGCGCTGAACAACATAAGGAGCACTGTAGCGTGTCGAAGGGGTTATCCAGAGGATCAGGCTGTCGGCATTTCCCTTCCCATCTAGGCTCTGTACTTCTTCCTCTTGTTCTTGCTGTTCTTGGTAAACCAGATACTGAATGTGAACCAAATTCGTCGATCGATTAATACGAGAAACGAGAGCGTAACAAATTGGTATCAGAGCCACCCACCTCCTCCGCTCTGGATCCGCTCGCTGTCAAGCCGCTTCCGTCGATTATCACTACTCGCCGACAAGCCCGCGACATGGACGAACTGACCAAGGCCGTGAACCTCGTGCTGGAGCAACAGGATCAACTCCGCGTGGATCTGAGCGCCAAGATTGACTCCATCTGCGCCTGGAAACCGGATCTGGATGCCCGCGTGTCCGATCTCCAGGCGGCCGTCCACGCGCTGCAGGAGCGCCGACCGGAGTCGTTACCGGTGTCGTCCTCCGCACCAGGCGGCACCGGCCCGGCGACGACTGGGGGAATACCCACTTCGATTCTTGGTGCGGCGCAGTTGGGAGCGTTCCCAGGGCCAATGGGCCACGGCGTTGATCCGACTACACGGGGGCAGGTGGCGGGCCGGTATCTCACCCCGTCACCTCCTCCGGCCAACGGTACGAGAACCCGTCCCTTCCCCGACTCTTTGCACTATCCGATGACTGAATTGGCCAAGTTCTCTCACACCACTGATGCATCTGGATTTTCTAGGTTGGGTTCGTCTTTACCAACTATTGCTTTTCCAAGGTTCGACGGGGAGAACCCACGGTTGTGGCAATCCCAGTGCGAAGAGTACTTTGACATGTTTACTATTCCTCCTCATTTGTGGGTTCGCATGGCCACAATGCATTTTGCGCCTTCAATCGGGGTGTGGTATCAATCAGTACGCAAACGGGTTTCTCATATGGATTGGGCTGCTCTGTGTGAGTTGATCGCTGGCCGATTTGGTCGGGATCAGCATCAACAACTCATTCGTCAGTTTTACCACTTGCGCCAGACTAGCACTGTTCAAGATTTCATTGATCGATTTGAAGAGCTGATGAACCATTTAAATTCATATTCCGATGCGATTCATCCTTACTATTTCTTAACCAAATTTGTTGAGGGCCTTCGGGAGGACATTCGAATGGTGGTGATGGTCCAGCGGCCGCCGGACTTGGACGCGGCGTGTTCATTGGCCTTGCTTCAGGAGGAAGTGTTACTGGGTGCCCGGCGGGATCGCCCCAGGCGCCTGGATGCTCCTGTAGCAAATCCGGCACGCCAGCTACAGGCGCCAACTCTCCCCGGCCGATCCACTCACGCTCCTGCCGCGGAAGATCGTCGGGGCATGGAGGGCGCCCGCGCAAATAGTCGGCCGGACGGCGTCACGGCACTGCGGGACTACCGACGCGCCCGCGGCCTATGTTTCACATGTGGCGAGCGCTGGGGCAGGGACCACAAGTGCCCCTCCGCTATACAGCTTCATGTTGTTGAAGAGCTGCTGCAGATACTCGACCTTGAGCGCACGGAGTTGGATGATGAGGACAACAATCCGATTGTCGATTCTGAACCTGTTGCAGAACTGATGGCGATTTCCAAGCAGGCCGTTGAAGGAACAGTATTGCCTCGTACCATTCGTCTCCACGGCTGGGTGCAAGGCCGCAAAGCTCTGCTGTTGGTGGACTCGGGCAGTTCGGCATCCTTCGTCAGTGCCCAGTTGGCCGGACAACTTCCGGGCGTTCAGGACCTGCGCACCACCATCCGTGTCCAAGTTGCCGATGGTGGTGAACTCGCCTGTTGCCGCCAAGTCAAGCAATGTTCCTGGTGGGTACAGGGCCACAACTTCGTGTCAGATCTTCGTGTAATCCCTTTGGGCAGCTACGACATCATATTGGGAATGGATTGGCTGGAGAATCACAGTCCCATGACGGTGGATTGGGTCCGCAAGAAACTCCAATTCCAATTACACGGCCGAGCAGTGACTCTACAAGGCATCAATTCTGACAGGACTACTTGTTCATCAGTTAATTCTCATCAGCTAGCTGGTCTTGCCAAGCGTCAGGCCTCCATTCACTATGTTCAACTCACTCTGGTACATGACGCCGCTGACGCTCCCATGAACCCCGATGTGCAGCGCCTCTTAGCAGAATTCACTGATGTCTTCGAGGAGCCAACTGGCCTACCGCCTACACGTGTGTGTGACCACAGTATTCCTCTGTTGCCTGGTGCCCAACCTTTCGCTCTACGTCCTTACCGAGTGGCTCCAGCACTGAAAACTGAATTGGAGAGCCAAGTAACTGAGCTTCTTCAGAGCGGCGTGGTCCAGCACAGCAACAACCCATTTTCATCCCCGGCTATCCTGGTGAAGAAGAAGGATGGGAGCTGGAGACTTTGCATAGACTATCGTCATCTCAATGCTTTGACCTGCAAAACCAAATATCCGGTGCCTGTCATTGAGGAATTGTTGGATGAGTTAGCCGGCTCAACTTGCTTCTCCAAATTAGATCTTCGAGCGGGCTATCACCAGATCCGCTTAGCAGAAGGAGAGTCTTACAAAACTGCGTTTCAAACACACTCGGGTCATTACGAGTATAAAGTGATGCCCTTCGGTTTGTCAGGCGCGCCGGCCACCTTCCAGCGGGCAATGAACACTACTCTTGCCCCTGTTCTCCGTAAATCGGCGTTGGTTTTCTTCGACGACATACTGGTGTACAGCCCTTCCTTCGCCGAGCACTTACATCACTTGCGGGAAGTGCTCCAACTCCTCCGTGCTGATCAGTGGAAGGTCAAACATTCCAAGTGCTCATTCGTGAAAAGTCAGCTCTCCTATTTGGGGCATGTGATCAGTGCACATGGTGTCGCCACAGAGGCAGCCAAGGTACTCGCCGTGCAGCAGTGGCCTACACCAAGAACAGCAAAGCAGTTGAGAGGATTCCTGGGTTTAGCTGGCTATTACCGCAAGTTCGTCCGCCATTTTGGCATGATTAGCAAGCCGCTGACATCTCTCCTCAAGAAACATTGCCCATTTGTGTGGACACCAGCGTGTGACGATGCGTTCAATCAACTCAAGCGTGCTCTCACCACGGCTCCTGTTCTCGCCTTGCCAGACTTCTCCAAGCCCTTTGTCATTGAGACGGATGCATGCGACAGGGGTGTGGGAGCGGTGCTGCAGCAAAGCGGCCACCCGATTGCGTTCATGAGCAAGGCTTTGGGACCCCGCAACCAAGGTCTTTCGATCTATGAAAAAGAATGTTTGGCCGTTCTGATGGCCGTGGACCGCTGGCGGCCATATCTGCAATTGAACGAATTTGTGATTTGCACGGATCAGAAGAGCCTGATTCATCTTGAGGAGCAGCGGCTTTCCACCCCGTGGCAACAGAAGGCCTTCACTAAACTCCTCGGCTTGAACTACCGGATCTGTTACAAGAAAGGCACAGAGAACCGTGCGGCAGATGCGTTGTCCTGCCTGGAACATCCACGGCCCGAGGAGTGTACAGCTATTTCCGAATGCGTTCCCTCTTGGCTCACTGAGATCACGTCCAACTATGTTGCCGATGCCCAGTCGCGCACTCTCCTGGCTCAGCTGGCCACTAGCTCGCCACAGGGCAAATTTTCTCTGCGCCACGGCATTATCCGCTATGCCGACCGCATTTGGCTGGGAAGTACTCCGGCGTTGCAGGAGCGCATCATCGCCGCTCTACACGACAGCGCTCTCGGCGGTCACTCCGGTTTTCCGGTGACTTACCGACGCGTTAAGCAGTTGTTTGCCTGGCCGCACATGAAGCGAACCATCAAGGAGTACGTCCGTAGCTGCTCTGTGTGTCAACAAGCGAAGCCTGACCGAGCTAAGTATCCGGGCCTGCTCCAGCCATTGGCCATTCCTGACACCGCTTGGGAGGTTGCTACCATGGATTTCATTGAAGGTTTGCCCACATCGTTTCGCTCTAATTGCATCTTTGTGATCGTAGATAAGTTCTCCAAATATGCACATTTCCTGCCACTTCGTCACCCCTTCACTGCTTCTCAAGTGGCGCAAGTTTTTATTGACCATGTTTACAAGTTACACGGCCTGCCGCGGGTGATCATCTCGGATCACGACAAGGTGTTCACAAGCCACTTCTGGCAGCAGTTATTTTCGCGCATTGGAACTCAGCTTCACCTCAGCACCGCCTACCACCCGCAATCTGACGGGCAAACTGAACGTGTGAACCAATGCTTGGAGACTTACCTTCGGTGCTTCGTGCACGCCTGCCCAAATCAGTGGTCGAAGTGGCTGCCATTAGCTGAATTTTGGTACAACACGAGCTTCCATTCCTCCCTTGGTCAAACTCCCTTCATGGTGCTCTATGGCCGGACGCCCCGGCAGTTGGGTCTTTCTGTGGATGACGCTTGCGACAACAGTGACGTCCAATGCTGGCTGCAAACACGGGCAACTATGCAAGCTCTGGTCCATCACCACTTACATCGCGCTCAGCAAAGAATGAAACGGCAAGTGGACAAGCACCGTACCGAGCGTACTCTGGAAGTCGGGGACAAGGTCTTCTTGAAGCTTCAGCCGTATGTCCAGACGTCCGTTGCACCGCGTGCCAGCCACAAACTCGCTTTCAAGTACTATGGCCCGTTTCCGATCGTCGCCAAGGTCGGCGCGGTGGCATATAAACTGCAGCTGCCCGCGGATGCGTCTGTTCACCCGGTCTTCCACGTCTCTCAACTCAAGCGAGCTTTGACGCGTGGGGAGCAGGTATCGTCAGATCTTCCTCCACCGTTACCATCTCTGCAGGTCCCAGTTGCAGCACTCGATACCCGCTGGGTGCGGCGCGCGAACAAGATGGTCAAGCAGCTCCTCGTCCGCTGGTCCTCCACGCCACCTGGGGCCGAGACTTGGGAAGATGAGGCCGATCTGCGCCGACGGTTCCCTCATCTCCCGGCTTGGGGACAAGCCGGTGGTTCAGGCGGGGGTATTGTCAGCGGACTCGGCATCGGCACGGAAGACACCAGTGGCAGGGGCGGGAGCGACAACAGCGACAACGCGGGAAGCGACGCCAACGCGGAGGGCGAGGCCGAAGACAACCTGTGCACCGGGCGGCCCAAACGAGTCATCAAGCCCAACAAGCGTTACACCGGCAACGAATGGGCCTAGGAGGTACCGGCGCTGAACAACATAAGGAGCACTGTAGCGTGTCGAAGGGGTTATCCAGAGGATCATGCTGTCGGCATTTCCCTTCCCATCTAGGCTCCGTACTTCTTCCTCTTGTTCTTGCTGTTCTTGGTAAACTAGATACTGAATTGTGAACCAAATTCGTCGATCGATTAATACGAGAAACGAGAGCGTAACACAATCTCAACCTCAGATATATAATACACACACATGAGAAAAAAAAAGGGGGTGCAAAACATAAATGCCACGATGCCACGATGTTCCGTGTGATTCTCAGCCCGTCTTGTAGTCGGCGACGGAGATCTTGGCCGGAGGGCCGTCCTGCTGGATGTACACGATGGTGAGCTTGTCGCCGGCATCGAGCCTGGTGAGCCACGCGGGGAACTCGTACATGTCCTTGGCCTGCGTGGCGGAGACGCCGTAGATGGGGCCGGACAGCTTCTTGATGTGCAGCTTCAGGTACGTGATGGGGTGCCCGCACGTGTTCTTGGCCGTCACGGCGTGCCGGTAGAAGTCCACGCCGTTGGTCTTCCACGAGTTGGTCACCGCGTGCACGAATTCCAACGGCGAGCCACCGTTTGACGGCGAGGAGTCTTGTGGCGGCTGGTAGCCTGGGCTGTTATCTGCAATTAATCACGGCAATATTGTACACGTTCTTTGTTCAGCGACGTCACGGATTAATGCATGTATGTTCTGAGTTCTGAATGACCGTGGTACGCACCGGAGGAGGCGTCGGCTGGTTCGGCTGCGAGCCGGGCGAGGACGCCGCAGATGGGCGCGGCGCCCGCGAGGGTGGGCTCGGCGTGCTGGTAGTTGCACCGGTCGTCGACGAAGGCGTCGCTACTGTCGGGGCCGCCGACGAGCGCGCCGTGGAGGACGTTGGGGTCGGCGCCCTTGCTGTTGTAGTACTTGTCGAAGCCTTCCATGCACCCGACGGTGGAGTTCATGGCGTAGATGGACGGGATGGACGCGCCGCGGTGGTGCACGTGCGTCGGGAAGCTGCTGCCGTAGCCGACCATGTAGCTCATCGACCGGGGGTTCTTGCCCAGGACGTAGTCCACCTGGGACCTGGCGAAGGCGAGGATCTCGGGCGGCGCGACCTCGCCGTCGGGGCACCGGAGCGTGCCCCGCGACACGGCGAGGTAGTCGGCGTAGACGGTGAGGAGGAAGGTGGAGGAGCTCACGTACTGCATGTTGTTCCAGTCGGCAACGTACAGGAGCCCCCCGGGCGTGGTCCTGATGTTGTTGCCGTTGTTCTTCTGGAGGCAGGCGCAGAGGAAGAACTCGGCCTTGGCCTGGTACTGCCTCAGCGTGTCGGCGTAGCCGGAGCTGCCGCCCTCGAGGAGCACCTTGGCAAGGAGGACCTGGAGGCCGGCGTACTTGTTGTCCCACGAGAACTCGCGGACGGCCCAGCCGGTCCCGCCCAGGGCCTCGGCGTTCTGGGACACGTAGTGGAGGTACGTGCCGTCGCCGGTGGCCTCGTACAGCCACGCCGCCGCCCACAGCAGCTCGTCCTGATCAATTGTCATTCGGCCCCAGATTGATCAATTGCTCACATGATCAAATGCACGATCTATCACACACCAGAGCATGTGTACCGTGTCCGTGTGCACGTATAAATTAACCCATGTAAGATCAGTAGTACTTTGTGTACTGTGTTAGTACCTGGTAACCAGAAGCCGAAGGATAGAACTTCTTGGCACTCTGCAGGGAGTCATCGTATCTGCCCCTGAACGTGTCGGCAAACGTGAAGAGCTGAGAAGCACAGGAGGTAACGTTTCATCGATCAGTGGGATGCTCGCGCGCAGCTCAAAACCGTGCTGTATTCCGGAAACATGTATGCAATGCACCGTACGTACCTGCTTGGCATGCAGGAGGAGGAGGTCGGCGTACATGGAGTCGTAGGGCCGGAACGCCTTGGCAGCGGCGGCAAGCGCGGCGGCCGTCTCGCCGGCGACGTCCGATCCCGGGTGGTTCGTGTCGATCTTGAAGGCCGTCCTCGGCGTCGACATGTCCTCGGCGCGCTCCCAGCACAGGTGGTCGCTGTCCCCGTCACCCACCTTCCAAAATCGCAAGAAAAAAGAGCGTGTGAGACCGGCTCTGAGCTAGGCACGGGCCGGTTGGGCCTGTAAATTTGCGAAGGATGTATATGTACCTGCACCCACAGGGTGTTAGGCTCGGTGTGGGCCTTGACGAAGTAGTTGGTGCCCCAGCGGATGGCGTCGAGGGCGCGGTTGAGGTCGTTGGCGGCGACCATCTCCTTCTCGAACTCCAGCACCCCCCACGCCAGCATCGTCACCGCGTACGCCATCGGGAATCCGAACTTCACGTGGTCGCCGGAGTCGTAGTACCCGCCTACCAAATCCACCTGCACGCACGCACATATGATCGTAAAAATTCATTCTTGTTGAGCAGATGTATCTGCAGCGCTACGTGATCGCCATCGATCGGATTCGGACGGACGTGTGTACGTACCCCCTGGGAGAAGCCGTCGGTGAGGGCGGAATCGCCGCGCCACTGGACGCGGCGGTCCACGGGGAGCTTGCCGGACCGCTGCGCCTCGAAGAACTGCAGGCACTTGTCGAACGCGCCGGCGTAGTCGAACGACGGCGGCGATGCCTCCGCGGACGCCGCGAGGAGGAATAGCGCTGCCGCCACCGCTCGCAGCGAGACGGCCGACGTGAGCCTGTTCGTCACCAACCGCGCCATGGCTTCGTCCTCAGCTAATTAATATGGTAATGTCGCCGCCGTCGTTGTAATGCTGGGAAAGCCCGGTGCGGCGAACGGGGCTTTATACGGGTCAGCCCCGGGATCGGTGTGGAGATCGATCGAGGAGTGGCCGGCCGTGACACGACAAACATGGTGTTGCGTGGTGCCTGGCACGTAGGGAAGAGGAGAGGATCGGAGAGGCTGTTTGAGCCATGCACGTCTTGGAGATAGCGGAGAAATGACATGGTCTCAGGTCATGTATATGATTGAGAGGATTACATGCGCAGTGCAGTGCATCTGTGCATATAGAAATGGAGGGCTTGGGATTCTGGGGCCTTTGTGTCAACCAACAACATATTGTGTCGGCTGTTGCCTAATCCTAATTCGAATCATCGTAGCAACCTCTACAATGTCTAATTTGTAGTACAAGTTAGATGTGAATTAATTCATTTTCTAATATCTATCACATATCAAAATAGATTTGTACAAGTTAGATATAAATTAGTTCATCATAAAATATACAGTGCTATATAGTGTAGAAAGAGAATACACAAATTTTAAAGCACGAACTCATACTAGATCTGAGGAGGTGACAGTGCCCCGGCATAGAAAATCCAGTCTCTGAATTATATATGTCGTGCCATCTGAACGAGGACACCTGGAAGATCAGACCATACAAAGGCCGCCGAAGATGTGGGATCACGTCTGATGTTTCTAAGTTTCTGTTAAGACAAGCGGAGTCAGATACTATATAGATCGACTTGTGCAATGCTTTCTTTTGCCCTTTTATTTGTTGGGCTATGGTTGGTCAACCCGTACGTGTTCTTCTACAGGAATTATCCAAGCCACAATCTGTCCTATCAAATCAATATAGAAACAACGACTGCCACTGGATTGATTACTGGACTGGCCTGGAGAAAGGACGAGACGATCCGGATCGAGTTGGCCAGCACGAAGATCAATTTGTAGAAGACAAACCACATGGATAGAAGGTGATGATCATCACGGGTGTAACACATACATTATGCTCGGTTTCGGAAGAGCAAGAGCTCGGGTGGAATAAGTGTGTATTGGAAAAAAAGATGGCTCTCTCATCCACCCTCCCCCCACCCCGCCCAGGGGCGGGCGGATCCCACCACCCTCACCTCTCATCCGAGATGGCCAGCGGTATCCGCCAACTTGCCACAGAGCGAGCTTAGGTCCCTCCTTGGTGTCGGCGACGCCATGGGACTCGACTTCGAGCGGCAGGTGTGGCAATCCATGCGCTCCCACTTTATTCCTGGCGTCCATGAAAGTGAGGCATTCGTCCTTGCTTTCATCACATCCTCCATCTTCTCCTTCGATGCTCATCTCATGGAAGCTCTGCTTCAAGCTAGCTTTGGCGAGCAGGCACATCTCTACCGTGCCTTTCGCCTTTGAAAATCGCTATTTCGATTCTCGGTCTCCTGCCCCGCAGTAGCTACATGCATCTCCCTCCAACATCCACTTTCCCACAAGAATTTCAGTCTCCACTTCGACCCATGACTCCAATCGGACCCGGATAGGTTTGTCTTTGGCGACCTCCCCGGCCAGGGCACACACCGGGATCCAACTCCACTGGCACCTTTGGGAGTTGGATCAGGAGGCAACCTTTTGGTACTATGCGAATGATGATGAGATGGTTCGAGTTTTGAATGATAGTCAGTTGCTGCAGTTGTTTGCTCGGAATAGAGGTACTGGACTGGAGTGGTGAAATTAATCATGACAGTAGACAAACGTGACTCAGATAGAGAGTTGAGAGGAGAGAATGAGAACCAAATTCAGCATGAGTTAGAGCCTGAAAGCCAGATATCTAATGACAGTAGACAAACGTGACTCAGATAGAGAGTTGAGAGGAGAGAATGAGAACCAAATTCAGCATGAGTTAGAGCCTGAAAGCCAGATATCTAATGAGAGGTATGAAGTGCAAAAGAACATAGAAGGGGGCACCTCATAGGTAGAACCACAAGTAGATCAAACTTATGATTTTTTCAGCAGCATTTATTGGGGCGTACAACTTTGAGGAGGCAATAGCAAGTCAATATGATGGTCCTACAGTGGTAAGCCAAGATATGGAAGGAGCAGGTGACGGCGCGGGCGCTGGCGGTGAGCGCGCTCCTGGGCTTCATGTTCAGCGTCATCGTGATGAAGCTTAACCTCACCACGGGGATCATCCCCTCGCTCAACGTCTCCGCGGGGCTCCTCGGCTTCTTCCTCCTCACGTCCTGGACCAGGCTGCTCGACAAGGCTGGCATCGCCGGCGTCCACCCCTTCACCCGCCAGGAGAACACCGTCGTCCAGACCTGCGTCGTCGCATGGTCCGGCATCGCCTTCAGCGGTACGCACCCACGCGCGCGACCGATTTCGATGGCATTTTTTCTTTGCTTATACGCGCGCTCGATCCTCCATGGAGCGTTGCATATATGGTTGCATAACTGCACTGCATGCATGTGTTGGGAACTTTCAAATTGGAATTGGATCCCTTACTCGAACCGCATGCAGACGTTAAAGTGGGCTGATTGGGCCATGCTAGACTTCTGTTTCGACCTTTTAGATGTCTGTAGGCCACATGTCCTTTGATGTGCCAATTCTGGGTGGGGTTAAGTTATTGTTGGGCTTCCTGGATTTTTAAATGGGCCGTGGATGTGTTCAGTTGTGAATTGGCAGAAATTTTCCCTTCCCCTTCAGAAAAAGGCAGAAATTTTCCCTTTTCATGTTTATTTTTCTTTTTTATTGAAGGAAAAATTCCTTTTCAATTTTCAAGTTCAGTTGCATTTAGATGTTCCCCAGTGCCGTTTGCATTTTATCAGTAGTACATCGGCAGGCGGCACTGTGCTCTACGACAGCGCTAGACATGAGCACCTTGTCCTCTCTGCGCCATCTGCTTGGTGTACGTCAGCGATCTCTTGCAACGCTGATCCCACCCATGTGACAGGCGGATTTGGAAGCTACATCTTAGCGATGAGCGACAGGACAAGCGACCAGTCAGGCGAGGTCAGGGACGAGGACAGCATCAAGAACCCCAGCCTAGGCTGGATGATTGGGTACCTCTTCATCATCAGCTTCCTCGGCCTCTTCTCCGTCGTACCCCTCACGAAGGCACGCCCTATCAGCTGATCAGATACCTCAATTTCTTTCAACAACTTCGTGAAAATCATGTATCGTGTCAGTTGATCTGTGCTTCAGATAATGATCATCGATTACAAGCTCATCTACCCTAGCTGCACGGCCACCGCACACCTCATCAACAGCTTCCACACTCCTCAGGGTGTAAAGCTTGCCAAGTATGATCACACACAGAGGCAGCGTCATGTCTTTGTAAATGTACCCTTGCAATTATTATGGTTGGATTGCTGCAGGAGGCAGGTCAAGAAATTGGGGAGGTACTTCGTGATGAGCTTCACCTGGGGCTTCTTCCAGTGGTTCTACACAGCGGGCGACAGCTGCGGAGTACGTGGTGATCGCGGTGGTCTCCGTCGCCACGGTGCCGTGCATCTTCCACCAGCTCAGGTGGTACCACGTCGCGTGCTCCTACGTGATCGCGCCGGTGCTGGCCTTCTGCAACGCCTACGGCTGCGGCCTCACGGACTGGTCCCTGGCCACTACGCACGGAAAGCCGGCCATCTTCACCGTAGGGGCGTGGGCGGGCGCGTCCGACGTGGCATCATGGCGGGGCTCGCCGCGTGCGGCGTCATGATCGGCATCGTGTCGACGGCGTCGGACCTGATCCAGGACTTCTAGACGGGGTAGATGACGCTGGCGTCGCCGCAGTCCATGTTCGTGAGCCAGGTGATCGGCACGGCCATGGGGTGCGTGATCGCGCAGTCGGTGTTCTGGCTCTTCTATAAGGCCTTCCACGGCATCGGCATGCCGGGGTCCGAGTACCCGTCGCCCAACGTGCTGGTGTACCGCAACATGGCCGTCCTGGGGGTGCAGGGGATCGGGTCCCTGCCCAAGCACTGCCTCGACCTCTGCATCGGCTTCTTCGTCGCCGCCCTCGCCATCAACCTGGCCAGGGACCTCGCCGGGCCCAGCGTCGCGAGGTTCGTGCCGCTGCCTATGGCCATGGCCATCCCCTTCTACCTGGGGCCCTTGCTTCGGCGTCGACATGTGCATCGGGAGCCTGGTCCGCTTCGTGTGGGACCGCGTCGACGGCTCCAGGGCGTCCGGCCTCATCTGCGGCGACGGCATCTGGACGCTGCCGCAGTCCGTGCTCGCCCTCGCCGGCGTCAAGCCGCCCATCTGCATGAAGTTCCTGTCACGCACCACCAACGCCAAGGTCGAGGCCTTCCTCAGCACGCTCCCCTCCTAGCTCAGCTCAGCTAGCTAGCCGACGAGCTAGCTGACACTGACACACATAAGTATATGTGTACTAGTAACACATACATTAATGTACTAGCTAGTGTAGTATTAGTAGTCTCGTGCCACGCTACATTTAGTAGGATCAGATGCTCGCAACTTTGCGATCGAGCAGCGCGACACACATGCACGCATATAAATAGCTACTAGGACCGAGCAGTAAGTAGTAAGTACTATATTGATTTGGGGGATGGTGAGCTCTGAACTGATCTGAAAGTCTGAACCTTGAGGCGCCTTTTTGGATCGGTTTTAGCTACTGAGCTTTACCTTTTGGGTTGCAGTGGCTGTTAATTAATTGTAACTGCAGGCTCGTTCATGTGTGTACGTAGCTGCAGTGTATATAGGCGTGTAGGCAGGGGTAGAATAGAGCGAGGAATATCTCATATGCCCTGTGGGAGATCTGGTCGGTCCCCTACTGGGGCAGGAAGGGTCTGGATCTGCCCCAGCCCCAGCTCCATCATTGCCTAGTCATGTGATCCATATAACTCACTCACTCACTCATCCCGGTTAATCTCAAGGCGCTCTCTTTGCCAAAGGGCCTCACAGCAGGAGTGCAGGTGAGCTGCTGCTGCACTGCACCGGACGCGGATCAGCAGATTCGCAGATGCAGATCCCAATCTCCCGTTCACAAAGCTAAGAGGAGATATGAGAGCCTGAAACTACACTGCACATGGGGTGATGCGTGCATGGGACACTGCCGTGCGGTTCCGCTTTGCCCTCGAGAAGCGAGAAAATTCCCTCCTTTTCTCCAGAGCAGGTCCGGATTGGGTCGTTCGTTGCCCGCACCGCACGCAGCCGCAGGCTCGCAGCAACGGTAGATCATAGCGTAGCGGTGGCGGTAAATGGGGAGTGAGATTTTTATGGTTTTTCTGCTGGGGAATCACATGACTTTTTCTGTGGGGGTTATGTTAGCTTTTCGTTTTGCCGAGCTTTCTGCTTCCCTGCTCTCTTTTCCTCAGATCTCTCTGTGCACAAGCGTGATTTCCACCTGCCCAGGATAGGAACGCCATGCACCCCACACCACCGCCCTGACGGCTCCTACATTTTTCTGAAGGCAGGAAATACATGCGGAATCGGATGTAATGGAGTAATGCAATGATGCTACTGCTGCAAGAAACTGTTCAGAACAAACACAAGATGCAAAGGGCGCTTGCTTGCCTTTCTGTTTGTCTGTTTGTTTCGTTCCCCGGGACGTGAGGCTTCGAGGGCTGCTCGAAAAGGGGTTTTGTCGTAAATGCCGCAGTGGTTACTGCGTGGTATATGCTGATTTCTTGCCGGTGTTAGAATTTGGAGAACGGGTGTCAGGGTGGTTTTCCAGTTGTGTTGCTCTGAATGGACAAGTACAAGCGGTCAGGGTCCAGATTATTACGGCAAACAAGGCAGATCTACTAGTGAAGTTATCGATGCTGAATTTTTAAATTTGAACATGACAATTGTACTGGTTTCATTAAGGAATTGAGGGGAGAAATGTAGAATTGCTCCACAGAAACATGAATTGTAAACAAACCATGAAATCATCGGAGCAATTCTGAACTCCAAGTGGGGCAAACTTTGAAAATTGCCTCAGTGAGGCGAGAAGAGAAATTTGAAGACTGCTTCAGCCAAACCTTCTGAAAGTTTTCCTGGTCTGAATTCTCGGCGTGCCACACCCTCTTAGCGATTCTCCGTACCATTTCCTTCATCACAAGTTACATTGACATCTCTGATCTGAAGAATTCTTCGTGTCCAGTTAAGCTCTCAGGTGTTTGTTCGGGCAATTTTTCCGTAAGAACCTGAACCTGTTCTGAATTTCTCATAAGCAGTGAGTCAGTGACTGAATCAGAATTAGGAAAATCGTCAATACCAAATGTACGTACCCACAAAAGGGTAGAATTATGCACATCGATTCCAAACAAAATTGCAAGATGACGCAGACTAAAACCATACCGAGCAAGGAAATCTTACTGAATTGCACCTGAACATACATTTAAGGTAGCCAAATTCAGAAAACAAGAACCATCCTTTTGCTCAATTCAACCAAAGCAAATGCCTAGCATAACTGCCACGGACTTTCTCAAGCCACAGAAGGCAATTAACGCCACAATTCTCCACCGCGCACGGGCACGGCAGAATTCATCACGGTTCAACAACGCCTGCCCAGAGAATTCCCTGAATTCTCATAAAATTAAGCCAGAAAAACACCAAAATTCAGGACAGACACAGAATTCCCTCAAACAAACACAGAATCCACCCCCATGGCTAGCCAGAATTCCCCGCGGAACGCAACGCAACGCAAGACGCGGCATGGTTTCCATGGGCTTTCTTGAACCATCAACAGGCGGAGATGGCCAGAGAGAAGCGAGAGAGCGCCACAATTCAGCAGAGAATTTGGACATCCACACGAAGCCACTCCACACCTCAGAGAGAATTCTCCCCCTCCACAAGTTCACAGTTCAAGAAAGCCTGTGGAAAGCATGCCCGCACATCTTTCCCATCATCGAGACACCTGCACCACCACCACCACAATTCTCATCACATCAACGCAGCAACCGAAAGAGAAAGAGATATAGAGAGAGAACGAGAAAGAGAGAAGGACATGTACAGAGAGAGAGAGAGAGAGAGAGAGAGAGAAGATGCAGAGGTGGTTGTTGCGAGAGGAGAAGGATGAGAGGGAGGCGCGTGAATTCCGTGCCTTTGGAGTGCGAGCAACGGCCCACAGAGCGGGGGATATAAATAGCGGGGTGGGAAGTAACCAACCGGGAGGTGGCAGCGGCACGGGCTGGTATGTAGTCTACTGCGCAGCCAGCAAGCCAGCCAGCCTGCAGCCTCATGGTGGCCTCATCGCGATGGAGCGGAGCCCCACGCATCACCCCCACCTGCGCGCACCGTCCTCTCCCTCCTTTTCCGTGCGCCTGCCGGCACCGTACCGCGCCGCACCGGGAATTTTAGTCCCCAAATCCACGCATGCTGAACCGGATCATGCCATGCATGGAGGACAGTAGTATATGATTTCTCTTAGCTGCTTCCTTCAACCCCGTCGGCGATTTCCTCTCTTCTTGGGAGTTGGATTCTTCATCCTTGTAAAAACAGCTCTTTTATTTTTCCCTCGGGGATGGACACTGCATGCAAACAGTTATTTTGCGAGCTGAGCGAGTGGTTGGTGCTTGGTACGATGGAGCTGTCGTCGTTTTGCATGCATGTATCATGTGTGCTGTCTGTGTGTGTGATGCTATCAGATTCAGATCGGAACCTACGTTTGGTGTAGTGTTGTTGCCACTGCATGCAAGGGCTCGATATATTGTTTCAGAATTCAGACAAGACGAACTGACGGTCGAGGTTAATAGCCTCAGCTCGATCACTCGCCATGAATCCGTGACACGGTCGTGAAAAATCACTGAGCTCGAGCACAAGAACGGGTGCAACATTTTCATCGTCATTTCGGCTGCATCGCATGCATATATGTACGTATCAGGCGTGATGTACGTGGATGCGCGCTGTCAGCCGGAGTCGTCCAAGACACTTCACACATGCTGCTTGTCTTGGACACGACGCAAGATAATGTGGTACCAACTACATAGAGAGAGAAGAGAGAGGTAGAGTCGTAGAGGTATGTATCTATGTAGTGTGTGGCTGGCTCTGGATCTGCCAAATCTTGTTGTCTGTACACTAGCAACCCATGCCTGCCGCACATTGCTCAAAGATCGACGTCCCTGTGATTGACCAATCTTCCTTCCATGGTCAGAAGATGGATGTCTCTGAGACAAATCATCCATTCCTCGATCTGTAGTACAGTATATATCATCAACTTGTCAGTGCTTACAATTACCAATTACCACATGGAAGATGGGAACCGGGACAGATCGGCATGCAGAGATGGATCGACCACCAACCATGCACGAGGTGACGAGGAACAGATCAGGCAGCAGCAGGCAGGAAGGCACATATGCTCCTACAATTCTTCCAAAATCACGAGGTGTAACTGAATAACGTAGCTTATCCTCACAAATTCCCGTGGAAAGTCAAAGGTCCCTTTGAAGATTTAAGGTTTTCATGTGGTTAATAACAAAGAATAGTATTCTGACAAAAGACAACTTGTTATATAGAAGATGGAAGGGGCCTTCAGCCTGTCAATTCTGTGGTAGCACTACTACAAAAAAGGTCATCCGCTATATCTTATCACTGACGGGCAGGAAAAAACCCGTCAGGCTTCTCACATATCACTGACGGGCAACTGAATATCCGTCAGTGGTAACTCTATCAGATGTTTCGTTTCAGGGGAGAAAAATCATCACTGACGGGTAATAAAGTGGGCCCGTCAGCAATGACTTCAGCAGAAATACGAGATTTCACAGCAAAGTCATCAGTGACGGGCATGAAGTTAGCCCCGTCAGAGATATCGAGAATATCACTGACGGGCAAAAAGTCGGCCGTCAGTGATGACTTCAGCAGAAATACGAGATTTCGTAGAAAAGTCATCACTGACGGGCATGAAATTAGCCCCGTCAGAGATATCGAGAATATCACTGACGGGCAAAAAGTCGGCCGTCAGTGATGACTTCAGCAGAAATACGAGATTTCACAGAAAAGTCATCACTGACGGGCATAATACTTCACCCGTCAGTGATGTGAGTCATCACTGACGGGTATACTACTTCACCCGTCAGTGATGTGAGTCATCACTGACGGGCATAATACTTCACCCGGGCATAATACTTCACCCGTCAGTGATGTGAGTCATCACTGACGGGTATAATACTTCACCCGTCAGTGATGACTTTTTTCGCGCATCTAAAAATGTCATCACTGACGGGTGGATTGTTTGACCCGTCAGTGGTGTGAATCCCGCCAACTCCGAAATTTGATTTTCATTCATCACTGACGGGTTAAAAAAGAGACCCGTCAGTGATGTGAATCCCGCCAACTCTGAAATTTCAAAACCCGAAATTTTAGAATCCCGCGTGGTATATAATACACCTCAGTGCAGCGCACTCAGGCTATTCCACTCCACTCAGACCACTCCACTCCATCTCCCTTCCACCCTCTTCTCCTCTCCTTCCTCAAGCACCCTCCTCAAGCATCACTGTGAGCACCCCATCTTCCTCCCTCCTCTCCTCCCCACTGCCGGCCCCTCCTCCTCTCCAACTCCGTGGAGTCACTGTGAGCAACCCATCTTCCTCCCTCCTCTCCTCCCTTCCATCCTTCTATTAGTGCCTAAATTTTTTATTTTTAAATTTTTTCTCGTATTTTTTTGTAGCAGCTCTATTCCCTCACGGTTCGGAATCCACAAAAATTACTGCATTTGGAGCTCGGGAAGAAGTTCAACGGAGGGAACGGAGGGTTCGGTAGCGAGATTATTCGTTCGGAGGATTCGGAAGGCCGAATTTGGAGTGAAATTTTTTTATTTTTAAAATTTTTTCTCGTATTTTTTTCTAGTAGCTCTACTCCCTCACGGTTCAGAATACACAAAGATTACTACATTTGGAGCTCGGGAAGAAGTTCAACGGAGGGTCGAAAGAGGCGATATTTCGTTCGGAGGGGCAAAAGTCAGTCTTAGAGAGCGAATTTGGAGGTGAAAAAATGTACAGGTCTAAAGACCTGTAGATTTTTTAGATGCGCCTCGTCGATACGGTCATTTTGAGTGGTCGTGGACCCAAAACGGACACCGTATGCAAAAGTTACAGCCATTTTAGTGAAACCCTACCCGGCACTGCCCGGGTAGGGCTTTTTTTGCGCCTCTGAAAACGTCATCACTGACGGGCATAATACTTCACCCGTCAGTGATGTGAGTCATTACTGACGGGTATACTACTTCACCCGTCAGTGATGTGACTTTTTCGCGCATCTAAAAATGTCATCACTGACGGGTGGATTGTTTGACCCGTCAGTGATGACCTTTATCAGTGACGGGTAATTTACCCGTCACTGATAATACGAGTCACCACTGACCATTAATTACTGACGGGATGAGTACCCGTCACTGATAAAGGTTTTCCGCCCGTCAGTGTTGACGTTTTATGCAGTAGTGTAGATTGGAAACTATTGATCATATTTTTATACAATGCCCTTTGGCACATTTTCTGTGGAATATCATGAGTTGTGCCTTTAATTTTGCTGGCATTCCAGTGTAGGGATACGGGTAGGCTATATTAGCGTAAAACAAAATTTTCTACCGCGTAAACCAGGAATTGTTGTAGCAGTAGATCACGAGATTACCCCTTGTTGCGTAGAACCGTAGAGGAAGTAGAGTCGATGCAGCGGAAGCAGCTGTAGTCGTACTATCTTCTCCTCCTCGCGGTTCCCTCGAACAGATCGTCTCCTCCTCGCGATTCCCTCGGGCGGATCGTCTAAGCGTCACAGCTGCAACGCCTCCAAGGTATCCACACATTCGGGGAGGAACGTCGCTCGTCCGGATTGCTAGATCCGAACGGCAACCTTAGGCGTGGGAGGGATGACGGCTAGGGTTTCGGGAACTCTCAGTTGGCTTACTCTAATACGTCCATCCTCCTCCTTATATAGATGTCTTCATAATGGGCTTCTACGTTAGAGGCCCATTAGGACTTAATGCCTAGTCTAATTCGGATTCTAATCCGAATTTAAGCTCTTGCCCCTTAAGTGTGCGACCCTATAGGCTCACGCACATTTAGACATGAACCAAATACTCCTACTCGATCACTAATTGGTAGCAGCCCCTAGCAGGACGTGCCAACTCCCAAACGTACGTAAAGATCGTATCGGATGAATCATCACAATGTTATGTATGCAACTCCCTTTGCCTCACGATATTTGTCAAGCTCAAACTCGAGCTTGACAGCTCTTTCTCGATCGTGTGTCTCGGATTCCTTTACTAGGTTAACTTTTTAACCTTAAGTAGCACGGCCATGTATTTCTGGATCCAATCACTCGAGGGGCCCTGAGATATCTTTCTCATCACAGAGAGGGGCAAATCCCATCTCGATTGACCATGACTCGCATCATGCTTCATGACAAACAAGAAGACATCCTTTATGACTACCCAATTACGGAATAGCGTTGGACAACCTCTAAGTAAGTCATTTACACATATCAAGTACATACGACAATCTCAGGTCAAAGGACATAGCACACACATTGTGTCTTAAGTGGGGTCTGTCTAACCCCATGTTCCCTAACATGTGCTCATACAATTGGTTCGACATCTTTATGTCCATGACCCGTGAAACATGATCATCAACCAATACATATGCTAGTCTATTATTCATATGTGTCCTCACATGAATTCCGATTAGGGACCAATTTAGAATAATCATTCAAGGTTAATATGAGTTCCACAAACAAGTCACATACTTGTCAATCAATACAAATGATATTATTTAAGGAACATTTAATAAATCATGGATACAATGAAATATGATCATCCCTATGATTGCCACTAGGGCATATTTCTAACATCTAGATAGTGTTAATGAACTATTGGGGCCCTGGTTGAATCAATTTTTTTGTGAAGGATAAGAAATTAGTTCTGGTGGGAACTGTGGCTTTGTTCTGGTCTGTATGGAAGACTAGGAACAAAGCATGCTTTCAGAAGATATATATTCAAGATCCCCTGCGTGTTTTGAATCAAATAAATCACTGGCTTAATCATTGGTGACGTTTGCAGACAAAGGAGGAAAGTCGAAATCAAATCAGGTGGAGGGTAAAGCTGTTCGAGCGGGTGCCAAATAAAGCCTTAAGGCAGTGAAGGGCTGGAGACCGTTGCAACAGCTATTGCAGAACGGATGATTAAAAAAAAGAACTGACCGCACTGTTTTGCTTAGTGATTAGTAATCTTTTAGATCGTTTTGGATGTTGGATGTGAAGTTGCTGTTGTTGTAAAGAAGGATAGGTGGCTGCACGGCCTGGTGGTGGCCTTATCTTTGTCTTGCTTTCTTTTGTGGCTTTCCTGACTTTGGGAGGCCCTTTTGGTAGCCATAAAGCGTCATTTTACTTTTCTGTGTAAAAAACTTCTAGTATGGTTTCTATTAATAGAAATCGGGGGCGACCTTTTTATTAAAAAAATCACTTAAGAAATTAAGAACTCCCCTTTAATAAAGAAAAACTTAAGAAATTAAGCTTCACTCCAGTTGCACAACAAGTTCTTTTTTTCGAACGATCGCTTGTCGTGCAGCTTAGTGGTGGGCACGGCAGCAGCGCTTCGTTATCGCGTCCATGTGCAATCACCAATCAGACAACCTGTGAAACCTGCTCCAGAATTTTGTAATCCATATCTGCAATTGCCTCTACTCTCATCACTGTCAGGCCATGTGTTTGCTGCATAATCCTCTCCATCTCGCGTCACTCCCCGGCTAAATTAAGCCCATTAATTAGAGGTAACTGACAGGTTAATCATGTCCCTGAGTTGATGCAAATGCAAAGGCGCCTTTTGTACGCACCTATATTAAAGAAGATCCGGACCACATGTACTGTCAGTCCCTGTTGGTGAGAGAGGGGATGGTGAAACCACTGTTTGAACCGGTTTTCACTCTCAAGGAAAAGTACAACGTTAATCTGCTACTGGCGCCATGAATTCTGATGAATACTTGCTGCTGCCACATGCCTGTCGTCGTAGGCAGGCCAACATTATGAGCGTATGAACACTTACTATACAACCTTTGCCATATGGTTAACCGGGCATGGAGGGATATCATATTTTTGCTGCAGAAAGAGGTGAACGATGGCTGCCCTATTGCGACAGAAGGAAAGAATGTGCAGTGCAAATCTACAGTCACGTAAGGTAGTGCAGTTACAGCAGTCAATCAACATCGCATTCTGATGGCAAGCCTTGTGACAGTGCAAAGAGTAAAAAGACGACACCAGTTTACTGTTGTACGAAGGGCTACAGTCAGGTTCAGTTAAGATATAGGTTAATTCTGTGATTCGTCTAATACAGATTCCTTGGGTGGCCTAGCTCGTCAGTAACAGAAGGTTAACCACAAGCCTTAGCACACGAGTTACCTGCAGTGTCCTGTAGGCTTTAATTTTATTTACCACTAAAAGAAGCAGCTACCTGAGGCTTTGCAACCTGACGGCAAGAGCACGGCACCAACAGTTTTAACACTTCCTTTGAGAAACTTTAACAGTAGCATGGCCATTATTTAAAGCTCAGAGAGCTCAGTTAAGTAGAGAAGCATCATCAGCATCAGCAGCAACCGGCCGGACCCAACAGAAAAGCACGATCTATCAGCAGGGCGTAACAAAAACCAAGCCCCGCCAAAGAAAAAACGCAGAAAAACACGAAGGGAAAAAGGCGGGTAGTACGAGCAGAGTGCGGATTCACGGTACCGATCGGAAAAGCGGAATTCTGTTGGACCTGGGGCCGATCGAACCAACCGCGCGCGCGCGCAGGAGAGGCATTATTGTTTAATTGATTATTCTCCGCCTCCGGAGGAGGATGAGCCGGTCAGGGAGGCAGCATGTGCAGGTTGTGAGTCTTGGTCTCTTGGAGCTCTAAAGACGAGTTCGCGGGCCAAGCTAGGCCGCTTCCTCCTCCGCGATCGCAACCGGGACCGTGCGACGGCGACACGCACGAAAAGGTTCAGCGTGCGATGAGAGACAGGTTTAGTTTCCAGAAATGGTTTTATTTTTACTAGGAAGTACGTCGAATTTCTGTACGATTGGATCGAGCTCCGAAAGCCCAGATTCTCGTCTGTATGCTGCAGTCTGTCTCGTCCCTTCTCTCTCGGTTTCTCCTGCCGCCTCCTCTCCTGAGAGTGTCGCCGAGCACGTCCCTACGCACAGCCCTGCCCCCGCCTTCTTCCCCATCTCTGGACGCTACTCCCGCCGTCTGCTTCATCACCATCGTTGCCCTTCTTCTCCGGCTCCTCGTCAACGACCTCCCCACAGGCACCAGCCCAACCGGCACTCTTCCGTCCTCCGTTGCCGGCCATCGATCCCTCTTGCTCCCACCTCCGCTTATCAGCACTTGTCGCCGCGACATGTCCGAAAACACAAACCATATATTTGTAAATGAAGAAAGTACATCTATATACGTACGCACATCCATCCGTCGCAGATAGAGTAGTGTATCTGCACCCTGCCACTGCGCTGCCGGCGAGTACCGCGGCAGCGCAAGGGTGAAAGCACATGGCAACATGCCCAGGACCGGCCAGCGCTTGCCGGACCTGCTAAGCTTCCTGCTCCCATCTCTTCTATTTAGCATTTACCTGTTGACTTCGCAAGCTGATTTGTCAAGTCAGAGTGTATATAATGTGTAGTTTCCGCGCGTCATCATGCATGCATGTGCAACCAAAGCAAAATTCCATCAGAAGCGCGCTTAAACTAAGCGTCTACGGAATCGTAACGTGCAGATTCCTTCTTCTTTTTTGAAACGAAGTGCAGCCTAATGCACCTGTTACCAGTAGCTAGAAACCGCGAGTCACAGGCTTGGAAGCAGCTGAGAGTATAATCAGCACATGTCAGTACATGTGGCTGTAGAAACAGAGGCGATTAATCCATGGGAGACAGAGCGATCTGTCACGTGTTGCACTGGGGAATATTGCCGGGCTTCCTGCGACAACGGAGCATGCAGTTAAGGGCAACTGATAGGAGCCACCGATCGATATCGCTTGCGATGGAAGCTAGGAAGCATGTGAAGGAATTAAGACCCGAGAAGACACGCATACCTCGCAGTTAATATTATCTTGCCTCGATCATTAATTCGATCGGAACATTTCGGCCTCTCCGATCCTAAAGACGTGCCACGGTCTCCATGGACTTTCTTGAACGATCAAAGTGAGATCACACGGCATATCGATCTGCGATTAGCTCAGGTTTCCATCGTTCAAGAAAGCCTGTGGAGAGCGTGCTCACGGCCTTCCACCATTGACACCGGCACAGCACGTCTCCACTCTCATAGAAATATCTGCCGTGGATGAATACTGAAGAGAAAAAGGAATTTTAGAGCTAGGGATGCAGGCGTTGGTTAAATATAGGAAGGTGGTCTGCGCCGTAAACTGAACCCGGGGAACCCGCGGGAAAGGACCAAAATCCCGGGCGTTTCGGTGGTACCTGCCGGCCCTTTGCGGCTTCACAGGGACGTGTTTCCGGGCTCGCTGCTTGGCCTCCCAGATCATCTATCTTTCTTTCTCTCTTTTTTGTTTCCGCTGAGGCAAAGGAGAAGCAGGTCCTGACCCCCAAACAGCTGAAACCCATCGCCATTCAGTCTGATGCAATGCAAGTATGCGACACAACTACACAAGTCTAGTTCGAGAATAAAACGAAAATTTGGTCTCACGAAATGAAGTGACAATTCAATCAAACTTACCCTTGCTCAAAGCTGAAACTGGAGACACAATTTTGCCAAGCAGCTTCTACTGTGCACGACATAGCCTTCAGCATAATACTACTCTAAACTAATGGTATCAAGTCAGTTGCACATACAGCCAGAAGAACCATTGAAGAAACTGACGCAGGCAGCGTCCATAATTCAAGCAGCTGACTTCATGCAATGCCACACGGAACAAAAATGCAGCCAAAATGGTTATAAAGCGGCGACATTGAATATGAGAGCTACTTGCGTTAAGATGACCGAGCCAAAAGGCCAGTTGAACTGCATTTACATCGGGTCAAAATGGCAAAGTTACACGGACATGATGACAACTAAACAACATATTACACATCTATAAGATTACGGACCAGTTTACAAAGGCTAGTTCAGTGTAAATGGTACAGAAACACGAGTGGGGTTTCTTTTCCTATACATGTCAGTGTATTACCAACGAAGAGATGTGGTCCCAGCATTTAGACATCGTAGAACCATTCATAGTCACTGCCAATTCTAATCTTCACCATGAATTTTACTGGAGCACCAAAGCATGGTACATGGGATCTTTTATCTCAGAACAAATACTGAAGATGTTCAGAATTTCAGATATTGCAATTTATTGCCTGACCATCAGCACCTCAAGATTGTCTGTAGGAATTGAATGCATCGGACCACATTGTATTTTAGCATCTGCTGAAATTTTTTCATTAAATTAATGGGCGTGAAACATCCACCTGAAGACTCATGCCGAATAGCAAAAAGTATTCTTCAAAATAAAGCCCTATTCCAGATTACGAATTACTATCATGTACTTCATTGTTATTTTCAACAGCAGCTTCAGTTATACTTCTACAAACTAATTGGCTATTGATGGTCAAATGTAGAGGCGTGTCCACTGTCCTATTGGCAGCACAAGTGCAGAATGATAAATATTTCCTGTACTGGCGGAATATACATTGTAGCACTGAAACCTACATGTAAACAAAACCTCTGTTTTAGTCTATGATTAGAAGGATCACAAAAAATCATGATTGATTTGCGTGCAGGGGTCAAGCAGATTGAAGAACTATTAACATTATCTCCAGCTGTCAGCTACTCCCTGGCTCCACTCCTTTTTGTTTGAGGTGAGTTAGCTAAAGGTAATATATATTTTTAAAGCACAATAGGAAGAACTATGATTTAATATTATGCACAATCATTTATTCATTTATATAGCTCAGTATCTCACAGAAAATGAAACAGAAAGTATTCCCTTAGTATAATCAACTTCCCAAAATCTTCCAAATAGGCAGATTTGTAAAATCAGCAAGATCCATCAATAGCATCAACGCTATGATATTTTAAAGGCGCTCCATCATTACAAATCTAGGATGATTGGCTAGCAAACAGGGGAGGAGCCAGGTATATTCATACCCATGAATTTGTGCCAAAAAAAAACCCGAGTATATATGCCGATTTATGTATCATATGTGTATAACTGCATTTAGAGGTCTACAGATTATAATCCCAGCAAATATCGGCTCTTCTCGGCACCCCACGTCCCCTTGAGCAAACTTGGGCTTTCAGGTGCATTAGCCCATTAGGCATCACTGGCCCAGTGCCACTGAACCCACCCTCCCTGCCACTTAACGCAACCAGGCAACCAACCCTAATGCCTGACGCGGTGAGCCGGTGACACCAGCTGGCAGCTGCCCCCTCCCGACGAGCGCGCGGCGCCGATTCCTCTGTGGCAGGCAGCAGCTGTGCGCAAAGGTATCTTCTCTTCCTGTGAGCGCACCCGTGATTGCCGGTCTTGTATTCGCTTGGTAGCAAGCTTGCCACTCCGATTAGCTCCTTTTCTAGTAGGAGTATCTAGGAAAGTCGAATGAAGCTTGCCACCCAGTGAGCCATTTCGTTATCTACAACTCTACAAGTGTACATATGATTGGAGCAATAATCAATAACAAGTACCAAGATTAGGGAAATACTTCAAATTTGACTTTATAGTTCATAGGCTCCTAGTAGTGTATAAATGTAGTGCTCATTGTCACTATTAAGAATATCACTAGTTGTTGCATTAGCTTCTTTTGGAGAATATGTAAAGTTGTAAAATTGCACTTTAATTCTTGCTACAGTAAACATTTGTGTCTTAAGTTCAACACTTCTTTTACTTTGAATACCCACCCTCGGAATCCTGGCTCCGCCAGACCGCCACTGGCTAGCAAGACAGTTGCATACAGCGCAATACTAGTATCCACCACTAATGCTGAACGAACATCTTGAATAGTATACAGAAACCGAGCACTAGTGAGTTGTGGTCAATTATTGTTATTATTATTCTTTTATGGAGTAGTGTACTCAACAAGAAGATGTATACATGGAAATTGACAAAGAGGCCTTAGAAGCCCATAATATAGACTAATATGCAACCCACCGTTCAGAAATAGACGACATCCCAGAATCCGTGCAGTCAAACTTTTCTAACTTTGACTACTAACATATGAAAAATTATTTGGATTGGTCAAAATGAAAATACTATCATTAGATTCGTTATGAAAAATACTTTCACAATATCATAATTTTATAATTTTTTACTAACATATTCATATGAAAGATAACAATCAAAGTTGGATGTTGAAGACTGTGTCAGAACCTAAAACGACGTGTATTGTTGAACAGAGAGAGTATTTCACAAGGCCGAGTGAAGAAAAAATTGTCGGTATATTGAATATTATTAACAGAAGCGTGACGGACCCAAAGGAAAATTGGCTTATGCATGCACAAACCTAGATATGAAATGAAGGCATCGGTTAAAACATTGCTTGAAGAAATGTGATCCATACCTCTAAAGAAGTTTTGAGCTTGAATTGTCCTGCAACTTGCCAGTGTTCGAGTAGCCCATCAACACTCTAGAAAAAGGGTAGGGGCACCCAAAAAATCGAACAAGATTTTGCAATCCTCTCTCTCCGTGCATGGCATTTGGCGAACTTATATGGCTAAGATATGTTTTTCCTTCATATATATAACTTAGTTGCTGGCACAACAACACGGCTATACCGGCATTAACTGATAGACTGGCAAACACAAGATATACCAGAACTAGACCCCTTGCTGACAAGAAGAATGCGGAACT
This sequence comes from Stipa capillata, assembly GCA_019208055.1. NCBI lineage: Eukaryota > Viridiplantae > Streptophyta > Magnoliopsida > Poales > Poaceae > Stipa > Stipa capillata. The sequence continues at coordinate 336,488 of JAGXJF010001436.1, forward strand.
CGCCACGGTAGTAATAATCTCCATTAGTACTTTCATAGAACCGACTGAATGAAGGGATGATGATAGATTCTGGAAATCTAGAGGGGGCCATGTATGATAAGTCGCATAAATGGTCATAGTAGCAGCATAACTGCAACTCATGACCACAGAGATAAGAAAAAATTACAAAAGCTCGGTGATTAGAAGCTCCCACGCAGTTCCCAATCTGCAGACAGACACAATAAGGAAATGCAACATGTCAAAACTAATTAGGAACAATTAATGATACAACATAATGGAAATATACAAGACACTATTCTTTCAAATTTATCCGACTTACAAATGGGCAATGATGATCCATGTCCACCACACACATTTTACAAGATCGGCAGTGATGTGCTCTTGGGGGCTTAGGTTTACTACAATATGCACAAAAGGTATAGTTCTCAAGATCATTTTTTCCAACCATGGGATAGCTTCCCCACCGTATACTTGCTGGTGCACCAGCAGACTTAAAAGAGGCCAAACAATAGCTTGCAATTGTAAATACAGCAAGGAGAGCTGCTACTGTGCAGTGAAAGATGCCACAGAAAATGCTGATTGAGAAAACAACTGGATACACTGCCCAGATCCCGCCGCCTGTGAAACAAAAGAGATAAAAGATAAAAAAAAACAACAGTAGTATGGAGCATTTAAAAAATATTAGCACCATAAATTGCGTGAACAAACAGATAAACATGGAGAATTCGAGATCGAAAGTTATATCAGAAGCTGATGGCCAGAGATTCAGAACCTACATATAACAAATAACATGAAGAAGATGAGCACAGTCACAAAGAACCTGTCCCGGAAACGCCTCCAGTGAGAAAAGCATACACTGTCAGGTTTTCTTGAAGTTTGGTTGCATTGTGTGATTGCTCCACACCAGCCACATTTATAGACAGGTGCATAACTTGCAAAAACAAGATGGAGTCCACAGCCCCAACAAGTGGCCATGTGATCTTCTGGTATGGATGTGACACGTTGTTCTACCTATATGGAAGGAGGATGGCAATTAGCACATTGCTGCAGAGAAGATTAGTTAATTTAAACTATTGTCATTGCATCATTCTTTTCTTTGCTAACAGTAATATAGAGGCTTGACTTGTTCTGTGCTATCATTTGATCCAACAAACGTATAAAGAATATCATTTTTTACCGAGTAAATTTCACAAAACCCCAATTATTGGGGCATTGGTAACATAGAACTGGGGTAACCAATGCCCCAATAGTTGGGGCTTTGTGAAATTTAGTCTTGTTTATATGTGTCAGAACCCTCTCAAGCAGCAGAAGATGACAATACTGCCTTCGTGTATTGGGAGTGATGTTCAGTGTTGAAGCATTTTTTAATTAATTTCTCATACGTATTTACAGTTACTTCAATGTGACTAACTGCATATCTGAAGGACTGTCAGTTCCCCTGAAGATAAAGTATTCCCTTAATTTCAGTAGCTAACTTATTAGCTTTCCCAGAAGATTCACCAACAAGTACAGTTTATTTTTAAGGGCACACAGTCATAAAATACGAGTAGTGTGCCAATTACCACAGACAAATCCATCCTTCCTGTCTGAATTGACTTACATTATCTTTAGGTAGTGACCTTGGTTACAATCTGGTGCTATCGTCAGCCAAATCGACAAACTTATGACTCTAAAGCCTGCTTTGCTACAGTAACAATAAGCATCCTAGCCAAATCAATCTAGATCAGCCTAAACACTGAAAATAATTACAGCGTTATTGTTAATCATTTGAGCATTTGGGCTACTCTTATTCCTATCCATTATAACAGCCCATAAACCGATCGAAATAGCGATGACGGGCAGCCTAAGATCACGCAAAGATACACCCAAGCTCACAGTACAACTCGTTGTGTGACATGCCCAAGAAACAAATAATAATCCGTGAACAGCGAGTAGAGACAGTGGTAAACTACTACTATCCTACTCTGCAAATTCCCTAGTGTGTTGGCAACGCAAGCAGGAGATGGGAGCCCAAAATCGGCAACACCGAGCCTACGGTCGCAATCATACACAAGGGTAAAGGACAGAGGACGGCCCTAATCATTGCCCCAATCCACGCAGCACCAGCAGGAAAACCAGCAAGCAGATAGATGGTACGAGCTACGAAGAGAGAAGGCGGCAAAGCAAACCTCGAGCAGCGGCTGCTGCTGCTGCTGCTCCCCCATCGCCGCCGCGCGGAGCAGATGCGCCGGAGGGGGCGATCAGGGGCTAGTGAGTCTCGCTCGGATCGGAGAAGGCGCTAGTGGTGGTTGGGAAATCAGCGCGCGGAGGCCGCTGGAGCTGCTTGGTGCGGAGAATAATGGGAGCGCATGCGCATCACCCTCTCGGGGACATGTGGAATTCCACGACGAAGGATTCGAGGAAAGGCGGAGGAGGTAGTTGGAAAAATATATATAAACAGGACGAGAAGTGGACGACGACAATTCCTGCGACCCAGGCCGATCCAACTCGGTCTCCGCGAACCAACCGGCCTTGGAGTCGCTGCGGTCTCCGGCCCTCCGCGCTCTGGTCGGGCTGCTTTCTGCCGTCCGTGCTTGATGCAATAAGGCGAGTTCGTGTCAAATCCCAGCAAATCCATAAACAAATTCTCAAAGGCCTAGGTCATAGGTGGGAAAATTTTCGCTTACCAAGTACAGGAGAACACAAACTGATAGATCAACAAAAAAACTAGAAGAAACAAACACAGACGATGGTCCTGCTGGTCTCCATCTTTAACAGATTTTAGATCACTTCAGGTCCAGTTATCGAACCACCGATGAAACCAACAAAACAGGAAGAAACCATCCAACATGATCACCAAACTCTTACGCAAGATAGAATAGTACAGCCCATTTGTTAAAGACTAAAAATAGCAGCCAGGAGTAAAAGAAGCCAAAGAAAAGGAGGAGGCCTAGCCACACGATCTAGAGCTCTAAATCCATGAGATAAAAACCCCACAAGCCTACAACCAATGTCCAAAATAAAGCAGCCAAGTTTGAGGCAAAGCTAGAGGATAAGTGTATTCAAGCAGCAGTCATCACAATTGCTATGGCCGAAGCACCGAGCAATGCCGAAGACTAACAAACACTAACCTATCTACACATGCACGCCAAGGATCTCGAGCCCCTCACCTATTGAACGTCGGAGAGGTCGCCAGAGGGAAGGGACCGATGGTGGCCCTCTCGTTTCTCGCCTTGGAGGAGGGGAACCATTGCTAGGGAAACTTCATACGGCGCTTGAGTGTATGTACACAGGTCCATTAGTTTTCATGAAAAAACAGTTGAATTTTCTAGGAGTTTGATCTGCATCCAACGCTCTAGATTCCTCCTGCAAATAATTGTACATCTCCACTCAACCCTAATCTGAACCCCTAATCTGAACCCAGCTTGACCTCCTTCCTCTCTCCCCACCCCTATCCTAAGGGCCCGTTCGGAACTCCTCCGCCTCCGCACTCCGCGAACTCCGCGCTCGGAGCCAGGCCGAACGCCCCAGCTCCGCGAAGCGGAGCCCTCCTCTAGTGCCGCCACCACCCCGCCGGTAGTCCCGCTCCCCGCTGACCTCGCGCCGGTCGTCTGCGTACCCTTCCCCTCCCTCTCCTCCTCGCGGCGCCCCGCCGTGGCCTTCCCTGAGCTCACCGCCGTCGCCCTCCCCGAAGTCACCGCCGCTGCCTAGCCGTCGCCCCTCCCCCCGAGCTCGCCGACGTCGCCACTCCGCCCCAGCTCACCGTCGTCAGTCCTCCCCAAGCTTTTCACCAAGCTAGCCTCGGCTGCCAGCCCATGCAGTGTCGCCCGGAGCTGACCCCAGCCAGCCGAACGCGCGCAGCTCCTCGCAGGAAGCTGGACGCATGCACGCGAGGCCAGATCTGGGGATTTGTGGAAGCTGTTGGACATCCGAACGGGCCCTAACTACGCATGCCCCCACCGGCAACCTCCTCCCCGGCACCAAGGCATTCTTAGCCTGCCATTCTTTTGCTACCTCCTCTCACCACCAACATTGTCCTCCTGACCCGAGCTTGGACCTCCTTCCTCCCTCCCCACCCCTATCCTAGCTACACATGCCCCTGCCGGCAACCTCCTCCTCAGCACTATCGGTACCTTACCTGCTCTGGTTCTGGGTTAGCTCTTCCCCAGGAAGGCCAGCTGTGGACGTGTACAAGAGGGTACCGTGTGACTCAGTCGTCGTTAACATCACAACAAGTTGCTTACAAGTATTATTAAGCATTTATAACTTCTGATAGTCCTATCTCCTACTGTTTTTTATCCGCGCCTCATGATGTCTAGAGACAGCAGAGTAGAGACAAGTGCAGCTTACAACGATACGATAGGAAAAATAACATACTGGAAACATCTTCGTCTTTGCAGCATATTTTCTCCGTCAAATTACATGTATTCCCAAATAGAGACAAAAAGAAAAGTCACACTGGCTTTATCCTGGAAACTGCTAGGGCATGACAAGATAACATGAACTAATTCAAGTGCAGTTGTTTCATACTTCATCACCAACATCGTAGCTTTCTAACGAACAAATCAAAGAAGGCATTTCCTATCTGCGACTGCTCTCTACCATCATATGTCGGCCGAAAGGAAGTTGTCGGACAAGGAAACCTGGCAATCAGGAAACAGCAGTCAGAATAATGAATCAAAACTAGCTCAAGCCATACCCTGGACCTCTTCTCATGACTCTAGAATGAGAAAACGTGACTACCTTCTCACCCAACTTGAACGGTGCAAGGCCTCTGTATGGGCAAGTACTACATCGGAACGCATCACCCAGCCCACACTGCAATTATTGTTTCACAGAGAGTAAGGTAAGACACAATCAGTGACTTGAGTCAGTTGGGTGCATGCAATGAGTGGATTTTCACAAGAAATCACCAGTGGCATTGTATGCCTACAAGCAGTAATTTTACTTACACTGCCACAAGCTGACACAGGGTTATCGACCTGTTCTGCAGTGAGCTCCAGCTTCTCCACCTTCTGCTCAGCCTCAGCCCTACCACAACTGCAGTTCTTGCATGCCTTCCTTGTGGCTCCCACTTCACAATCCCCGACTGATGAAACAACAGTGAACCTTTTAGAATCTAAACCTAATTGAACATATTTACAAAATCTAAACAAAGTCAAAGAGTTTTGTGACTGTACCAACTGGAAGCTGTGGTTTCTTCAAGTCCTCCTCAGTCAAGAGGCTATCTTCATCTATCAGTCAGTGTCATCATCAATTTGAATCTTCGGAAGAGCCTTTGTTGCTTTCTTCAGGGGGAAGGAAGAACCCATACTCCAAGAGGGCTTCTTTGCCTTGATCTGCAAATGATTCAGGTTAGCAATAGAAAGAAAGCACATACAGCAGGCTTAACACTGTGTGCCAATAGATCACTCACAGTAACAGATTGCACGTTATCCTGCGAGCTTGTTGCAGAAGCTTGCAATTCAACAAAACCTCCCATGAGTAGCTGGCGCTCGATATAATTGTTCGGCTAATGCAGATGAAATTAGAAAATCAGGTTCCGCTAAATTAATATTACAAGACAATGGATATGGGCAAAACCAGTTCAAATGTACCTTCTGATCAGCGGAGGGTGTGAAGCTCTGTACCAACACAATTCCTCCCGCTTTTAGCACCCGGTTAATTTCAGCAACCAATTGATCCCCGAAGCTCTCCACCTTCTTAATGACAGACAGAACAGCACCAACTAATGCATCATCAAAGGGCAACTTCCCACCTGACCCATGTCGACAATAAAGGTTTAAAACAGGTATAAGACAAAACCAAAGTTCACATGAGGATGTATATGGCACGTTGAAGCATAGCAGGAAAAAAAAACAAACCGTAAGGGTCCAAAATTTTGAAATACACAAGCCATTGGATTGTCCGTCCATACGATAGACACTGGCTAAAATTACACAGCGTGTATCACCACTGCATGAATTCAGATATCGTCTTTTTTCTTGTGATTACTGTGAGAATATCGCCCTGTTTTCCTTCTTACATGTGATGGATGGATAGGTAGAGCAACAGTTCTGAGCCTAGGAACTTAGCAATTAGCCTACGAGGCATATAACCTTGAAGTCAAAAACTATAGAATAAAGGTAAACTCCAATCAAGTTTCTCAGGGGGTGCCCATAAATAGATTGAAGTTGAACTGTTGTGAAGTTGGAACACAAACCCAAATTAGAACCATCAGTGGGCAATACGCTAATAAGCAAGGGTCAATCCCAAATTTGATCCTAGCATGCATCCCGTGTGCACCACGAACCTAATCCTACCAGACGGTTCGCTATTCCAAAAGAACTGGTAGCAACCGATCCATCTCTATGGCCATATGCGCGAACTCACAGGTCGCATCCCGTAACAGGAAGAAGGGGCAAAGATGCGAAGCTCACCGAGCGACGCGCACTGCGTGATAACCACCACCTCCTCAGGCGAGACCCCGGCCGCGGCCGCCAGATCCCCCACCGCGCGGAGCGGCAACGCCAGCTCGTCCGTCACCGCGAGAGCCGCCGCCGCCGCCGCCATGGATCCAAAATCAAGCGCAGGACCTGCAAACCTGCAGATGATGAAACGAAGCGGCGACGAATCAAAAGCGGATTCCCCTTTATTTGGAGGACGATCGACGAGAACCGAACGAGAGAAGGAAACCTACGAGCTAACAACCGGATCTGGCCGAGGGCGAAGAGGGGCAGAACCGTGCTAGGCGCAAGAGAGGAAATTTGGGGCAAAGAAATTGGGGTTTTGGTATGGGGCGCGCGCGTGCGTGCGTGCGTGCGTGGGGGATGGTGTAGGTCGGTCTCTCGAAGCTTCGGGTAAACTAATGGCGTGTCTCTTTTTCGCGGAGTCGAATAGCAGAGAAGCGACGCTTTCGTGGGAGGGAACGAAACGCCGTGGAGATTGCTAGGATTGGGGAGCGGGTTGGGCGGCGTGAGAACGGGGTAAGGAGGGCGGCGTGGGGTCACGGGTCAGAATTGGCTGCCTTTCGCTGCCTCCCTGTCACCGACTGGGACCGGACGGCCACGCGTTAGGGGGGCTCGGTTGGTTGAGGCTCGGGACATCGGCCCATGGGTCACCGAGCTGCGGAGAGAGAGCTGCCACGCCGGTTGGCTTGGGAATATGGGCCTGGCGTCGTGCCGTTCGGCCCAGGCTCGGCAACGAATCGAAGACCTACCTGCTCTATGGTGGAGTCAGTGGAGTCCGGGACTTCGTTGGTTTTAGACTCGGGCCGGGTCGTGCCGGCACGGCACGAGCACGCCGTGCCTCGGGCCGCCGTTTGATCGTGCCGGCACGGCCCGCCGTCCCCACCGTGCCGTGCCGTACCGGCACGCCCAGCCGCGCCGGCGGCCCAAACATGGCACGGTGGCCCGCCGTGCCGTGCCGGCACGAGCACGCCACGGGCAACCGCTGCGCCGGCGCGGGAGGAGCAGGTCCAGCGAGAGGAGGAGGGCGAGCCGGGCACCGGGAGCGCGGGGAGGCCGCCGGGAGCGTGGGGAGGCGGTGGAGCGCGGGGAGGCCGCCGGGAGCGCTGGGAGGCCGGGAGCGCGGGGAGGCGGTGGAGCCGGAGAGAGGAGGGCCGGCTGGCCGGGTGGAAGCGGAGCCGCAGCTCGCGGTGGCGGCGGGTCCGGCGGGAGGAGGGCGCGCGAGCGGGGGGTTGGGGAAATGGGGAATTAGGGATTTGGGGGGGGGGACGGGGTCACGGCGGGTCGGGTGGACTGGGGGAGCGGGCTGTGCAGGGGAGTGGGCTGGTGGCCTGGCGGCCTGGCGGGGGAGTGGGCTAGCCGTCGGGCCGTGCCGGCCCGAGCACGACCCGACGCTCCGTGCCGGGCCGTGCTACCCACCGGGCTCCAATCCCAGGCACGGCCCCACCCGAACGTTCGGGCCGTGCTAGCCCGACCCGCCGAGGACCCGTCCCGGGTCGTTCCGGGCTCCGGGCCGTGCCGGCCGGGCCTCGGGTAAGCCCGGAATTACCCGGCCCGAGTCCCACCTTTAGTTTTAATCGGCACCGGCTGTGCGGCGGCGTACGTGCAGATGCCACGCCTGGAGATGTCGGTACAGCCCGTCCTCATTTCTCCATCATCGCAAAGCATCGGGCATGTATCACCTGCGGCTGGCTGCGGGTCACAGAGCCCGGCGGTGGGTGCCGCCGTACCGGTGAGTAAGTCCACTGAATAATCGGCTGCAGACCAAACTCGCTAAACAGAGTGGTGTGTATATGCTCAACGCGTTTCTAGACATATCATTATTTTTCCATCCTTGGGTGCCTTTTGCTTTTGAGGCCTCGTGAGCCCGCCGAATTGCCGTGGCGCCGCGGGAATCGTCACTGTCCAATTCATTTCAGTTGGTGAAATGGAACCAGACAAGAGACCATTCATCTCCGTTTTCCCCAGCAACTTATTCTAGCTAACGCCGACCTACCGCCTACGTTTGTCTCCCGATCCTCCCCCGTGATGCATCCCCCGGATAGAATAATTGCCGCGAAATGCGGATATCTGTTCGACACTGACAGTGATATGTACTCCCTCTGTTCAAGAATGTAAGACATATTTTGATTCGTTAAGACAAGCATTTGACCAATAATTACTCTATTAATATGTAGTTTATGTGATACAAAATCATAATCATAAGGAAGTATTTTTGAAGAGGAATCTAATGATATCAATTTTATGTCACATAAATCGTATATGAATAGAGTAATTATTAGTCAAAGTCTTGTCTTAACCAATTGAAATACGCCTTACATTTTTGAACGGAGAAAGTATGTGTTATGCCTCTTGAAGATTTCGCTGGAGATCTCTAGATTAATCTCTCACATTTCATTTACACATTATTATATATAGTTATATATATAGGTCTATTGGTCAAGCTCATGTACACATACAACACAATACTCCCTCTCTAGCTAAATGATAGATATCTATTATTTTCATCTTATTACATGCTAAACTACATTCTTTAACTTTTAAACTCTTAGTTAGATAAACTGCTATTTGTCCCCTTGTGTTTACATGATTTAACATCGTTATACCGTTATCTAACTTCTCTTTGATAAAGAAGCGGTCTATCTTCACATGTTTAGTTTTTGTCATGTTGCACTGGATTATTGGCTATACTAATGGCTAACTTATTATCACACCACATATTCAAATGCCATTCCTCAACACTCTCAATTCAGGCAGTAGATTTCTCACCCATAGTATCTCACCAAGAACGTGTGGCATAATTTTGTACTCTACTTCAGTTATTGATCTAGACAAAACTGGTTGCTTCTTACTCCACCACGACACCAGGTTTCCTCCAATAGAAACACAATAGCTAGAAGTTGATCTTCTATCATCAAGGCAACTTGCCCGATCAACATCACTATAACCATCCACATTCAGATATCCATTCTTCTGGAACCACAACCCTTTACTAGAACTACCCTTCAAATAGAGCAATATCTAATAAATTGCATCGAAATATCCACTTCTACGATCATGCATGTTCTTGCTTACCACATTAACTACATAGGAAATGTCAGGCCTCGTATGACATAGATATAGGAGTCGTCCAATTAGTTTCTAGTAATTTTCCTTGTCCACTAGTTCTCCTGATTGGGCACTTGGCTTGTGATTTTGGTCACTGGGTGTTGATGCAGCTCAACACCTAAGCATTCCTGTGTCACTAAGCAAGTCCAAAGCATACTTTCGTTGCGAGAGAACTATCCCTCTAAGGGACCTAGCAATTTCGATGTCAAGAAAGTATTTGAATTGGCCAAGATCTTTGACTTCATATTCCTTGATCAAGTTCTCCTTTAGTTGTGATATCTTCACATCATCATCTCCAGTGATTATAATATCATCGACATATACTGCAAGGATTGTAATCTAACACTTTGGGTGCTAATAGAATGTAGAATACAGTATGATCCCCATTACACTATTTGTATCTCATATCACATACAACACAACTGAACCTATCAAACCATGTCCTAGTAGATTGCTTAAGACCATACAATGACCTTCTCAGTTTACACACATTTCCTGTTATTTTGGGAGTAGAGAAAGGAAGTGAAATCTCATGTACATCTCCTCATGTAAGTCACCATACAAGAAAGCATTATTAATATCCAGTTGACACAGGGGCCATCCAAAGTTAGTTGTAAAAGAAATTAGGATCCTCACTATGTTCATCTTCACCACCGGTGCGAATGTTTCATCACAGCCAATCCCGTATATCTAATTATATCCTCTAGAGACTAGTCTTGCCTTGTACCTTTCAATTTTCCCTTCTAGATTTTGCTTCACGGTGTAGATCCATTTGCAGCTAACAGCTTTCTTTTCCCGCTGGAAAGTGTACAAGTTCCCGATTTTTTTCTCAAGACCATTCAATTCCTCCATCATGGCATCATGCCACCTAGGGTCTTGCTTTGCTACCTCTAGTCTTTTGGAATTGGCACTAATTGCAGTGATGCAGCAAAGGCTCTGTATGCAGGAGACATATATGTGTAGGAGATATAGTTACTTATATCATGCTCAAGCCCATATCTTGATGGAGGCTTTCTAACCTTAGCTTGAGCTTCCTTTCGCAAGGCAATTAGCAAATCAAGAGTGTTATCTATCCTAGATGGAGTTGGTGTGCCACATGTCGGCTGATGATGTAGAAGAATCAATAATTTGGTGATTGCTGGGCCTCCTTGTTGTTCCACCAGCTGCACCTGTTGCTCTAATGACTATACCTCAACTACCTCTAAGGGTTCTTGCTGCTCTGTGAGCACCCTCCTTGGATTTCTCCTCATTTAAATCTTCAAGTTTCCTCTTTATTTACCCTTCTCCACCTCTCCTCATGTATGGGTTCATTCATCGGACATGGAATAGAACCAACTACCACCTTTGACCTCCTTGCTTGCTCATCCTTTTTGGTACTTGATACACTCTCCTCTCTCGACCAGCACCCTCAGTATTAGGAGATTCAAGATCTAACAATAAGTCAAGATTAGTCTGCACAGATTCTCTAAATGTCGCATCCATGCTCACAAATATGCATTGCCCATTAGGACTCTAACACTTGTAACCCTTATATCTAGAAGAGTATCCTATAAAGATGCACCTCACTGCACGAGGATCCAGGTTTCCTACTGAGGGTCTATGATCCTTGACGAAACAAGTGCATCCAAAAACTTTGGGTGGAACCATAAACTTATTCTTACCTAGCAGCATTTCACATGGAGTCTTCATCCCAATTAGTCACAGTGGCGTTCAATTAATGATATATGTGGTTGTCATAACCGCTTCACTTGACAAGAAGTTGGGCACATTCATTGTATACATTAGTGACCGAGTTACCTCCAGAATATGGTAATTTTTCCTCTCTACCACCCCATTATGAGGAGGTGTGTCCGAAAATGAGATTTGATGTAATATACCTTGAGCAAACAAGAAAGCACCAATTTTCCTGTTCACATACTCGGTCCTATTGTCTATCCTTGTCATTTGAACCTAAGTATTAAACTGGTTTTTGGCATAAATCCTGGAAACATCTTAGTACCTCATCATTGTGCTTCATAAAATACACCTATGCAATGCGTGAGTGATAATCAATGAATGTAACAAAATACTTCGTTCCACTAACCGAGATAATAGGATATGTCCAAACATTTGAATGAATAAGCATAAAAGGGGATCTACTCCAGATACCCCCACTCACATAAGATGTCCTTATGTGTTTTCCAAATTCAGAGACATCACACAAAAGTTTGTTCTTATCCACACCACACATTACATCAAAAAATACTTTATGCATTTTATCAAAAGACATATGGCCCATTCTAAAATGTTGAAGCGTCACCATAACTTCCTTCTCTCCAATTGTAGCTGCTAACACCATACACACTGCATTGTTTGGCAACTCGCGGTCCATGTAACATAGCCCACTATGTCTGATTCTAGTCCCATGCCTCCTCCCTGTTCATCTCTCCTGAATTAAACATATTTCCCAGTCAAGTATTACCCGACAGTCTAGATGATCATTCAAAGCATTTATTGAAATAAGATTGACCACAAAAGCAAGGACATGTAGAACTTATGACAATTTAACAGATGGTGTGCATTAAACTATACCAACACCTTTAATGGTGCGTTAGGCGCCATCAACTATTTGAATAGTTTCTTTATGTTTGGGTGGATATTGAGTATATGACTCAAATTCTTTTGATGTATCTGCTACATGCTTCGATGCCCCTGAATCTAGGATCCAATTTGGATGTGTTGCTTTTTATATGAGCATAATTACCTTCACTAGCATTAGCAAAATGAGCGAAATTCTTGAAGATGAAGTCCTCTTAGCCTTTATCATCAATGCTCTCCATCTTCTTCTTCAATTTCCTCAACTCTTCTAACTTTACTAGAGAGACCTCAACTGTGTTAGAAGATCTTTCTTTCTGGACTGCCACATTTGCTTTCTGGTTGCTCTTGTATCCCCGGCCTCTACCCCTTCCTGGTCCACCTCGATCACTACCTTTTCCCCTTCCACGGTTTGGCTTCCGCGAGGCACAACAATCACGACTCAAGTGTCACTTCACACCATAATTGAAACAGTCTCTAGTCTCATTGTTCCTTGTTACTACAAAGACATGACAAGATGGTGTTGTTATATTGTCGTTCGTCACCTTCAGCCTAATCTCTTCCTGCGTAACTGTTACTATAGCTTCCTCCAAGGTTGGGAGAGTATGTTGATGGAACATAGTAGCACACTTTTCCTCAATTTCAAGTTCAGACTCTTAAGAAATTGTATCACTCACCTACGCTCAATCCACTTCTTCACGGTGGATATGCAGTCAGCATGAGACAACTCAAGAGGATCATAGTGATTTAGATCAGCCCACAATTGTTGTAACTCGGCCACATACTCCATCACAGAGTGCTCCCCATGTCTCAGATAATTGGCCATTTCTTGTGTCTCTACCATTGGCATCACATTACCTTCCCTTGAGTATAATTTTGACAAGGTTTTCCATACATCAGCCGCACTTGAGATCATCTCGATAGTCGCAACAATAGTTGGAGATAAATAACTCAACAACCATGCCACCACAAATGAGTTGATAGTACTCCAAGTCCTCCATTCCACACTGGTCTTGTCCACCGGCTCGATTACTTCTCCCTTGACGAAGCCCTCCAATCCCTTCGTCTTCGGGATCAACGGTGCCCTCCTCAATCAACTCAAATAATTTTTGACGCCCTCCAGTTTGATCTCATTTGGCATCAACTCTACCTTTTCTACCGGCTCACTGCAAGGAACAATTTTATTGTCCAAGATGATTCATCACTTGCCTTATCATGAGAAGTTGAGTCAACTTTTCAAACACTTGCTGATTCCCTTGATTCTCCCTCATGATTCACTAGTGGTTCAGTAGAGCAGTACTCACTTCCTCAAGCAACACAGCAAGCAAAGCTGCTCCCCCTTGCAATCAGAACCAACAACAAATATCCTCTCCAGTGGAACCAACTATCAGGCAGCGGTACGTCCTCTCCTTCCCTGCACGAGGACCTTCTCCTCTTGCAGACTCTTGAGCAGTAACAACCCACGGTCAGATTCAGGCAACAAATCTCTCTTCTTCGCTTCTTGCTGCAGCCACGAGCTGTCTTCTCGCAGCACCGCTGCTTCCACCCACAGCTCTCTCTCTCTCTCTCTCTCTTTCTCCACTACCACAGCTGGGTGCCTCAGCACTGTGATTGCGCACCTGCAGCTCGTCAGGCTCGCGCCTCCGGCCGCCGGCTCCGCGCCTAGGGCTTCTTGCGACTATACCTCCTCCTCCAGGACCTTGCTGCCCTCGCCTAGGGCACGTCTCGGTCTCCACGTCGCACTCCCGGAGCTCCATCACAAGTAGTCGATTCACCGCTGGCCAGGACCGAGCGCCACCTCCACCCTCTGCTCCGATACCATGAAGAAATGCAATCGTATTTGACTTCGATTTGTCGAATCCAGCGATTACTTCTAATTACAACGCGTCGAATTCTAAATTCTCCGATTAGATTTGCAGTACCTAGCTTCAGCAGAGTAAAGACCAATTCAGGGGTAGGTTTTGTCTGATCAATCGTTGTCCCTGCTCTTCTAGTCCCTAGGTGGTTTATAGATGTACCTGATGATGGTAATTAGACTGCACATAAATAATAAAGTAGCTGCACGCCTGTTTTTAAACTACACCAGAGGCATTTCTTCTGCCGCTTGTGAATGGATTCCTTAGCAGAGCAGTACTATTACTGCATGTTGTTCTTGCCGAGCTTGGAGACATCTGCAACATTAACTTATCATGGTATTTGTCCTGGTCCTCTGAATTCTGTCGATAACGACTAGAGAATATGAGCTACACACCTAGGTACCTACCCTTCAATTGATTTGTCCCTTAGTTAACTCCTGTCTGCTTTATCGACCAACTTGGGATTAGTCGTCATAAACTTCTTATCTTGAAACTAAGCTCATGGCAAATCTTGCCATGCTTGTAATAGTATGGAGGCCGGACAGCTCAGGCCTGAACCATAAGATGTTGTTTTGCATGTTCGTTTCTTTCCTATGTTTGCAGGTTCTTCAGCTACATCCATCGATATGTTACCAAAAAGATGTTTGCAGTGGTCCACGCTCCAACTCCCCTCCTTTGTTAACATGAAAATTTAGGTTCCAAATAATTTAGGCATGCATGAAAGGGGGCTCACCTCCAACTCCCACATGGAATAAGGCTGTGATCTCCAGAAAAATCTCCATTTGTCAATTGGGGGGAGAGGAGACAGTTCCAAAATCTTGGATAACCTAAGCCATCAATGTGACAAACCTGGCATAATTAGGTTTTTGGACTACTAAAGCCACTGCAATTGCACCAGCTCCTGACAAAAGCACAATCACAGGCACATTAAACATGGGAGGGTGGTGTGTCGTGTTGTCCTTCTCTAGGCTTATTGTTTTCAGTTCAGATTTTCAACAGTGCACAGCCATAGCATGTCTGGGTTAGGGTGTGTAGGGTTTTTGACATCCTGCTAAAGTTTATCCTTGCTCAGACATAGAAATTGCACTGCACATGTATTTTGAAGTGCACTGCTATTGCAACTTTTCACAATAGGAAGTTCCTTAAAAAATACAGTATGAACTGGAGAAGTGGTACGAGAAGTGAGAGGGTGAAAATAGTTTTGTTGCATGTTCCGATGTGAGGTCTGTGACAATGCTATCAATCAATCCCTGGCACGTCCACTAGCAATAGCATTGCAGATTCTGAAGCACCTCTCTGAACAGTGCAAAAGCTCAACCCACAGTGGCCATGAAATAAGATCCTCTCAATTTACAACAGAACAAAAGGATGGTATTTGTTTGTTTGCTCTAATGCATTCAGAAGGCAGGGTGCCCTTTTTTCCCCATCTCATTTACTCTGAACTGCAGATTCCAGCATCATAAAGAGTTCAGAGAACCTGGAGCCTACCCAGACCAAAACTTGCTTTTGTTTTCTTCCTAGGAATCATGAGGTGCTCCATATATTTTCCACAGGACACACATGCACACATGTACTAGTACCACTCATACTGTGAGCTTGTGACTGTGCGTGGCTTTCAGGTCCCAAGAAGTTGAACTGAGCAGGCAAATCTTCTCAGCTCGATCTCACCTTCCTAGATATTATACTTCACTGGGTGCACGTCCCATTGCTTCCATTTTTTCTCTATCTCAAGAGGGAGCCATGAACGAGGTCTGTGACCTCAAGGTGCACGTCAATGGCCATCACATGCTTCTTCTCCAACAGGTACGTACGTGCGTGTCAAAAAATTTCTGAAACGCTCGGATTAAGAAGGCATCGTTCCTTGCTCCGAATTCTCACTGTTGCAGTTCAATTACCAGAGCGTCGTGTGTGCGTTCTCGGGGAGGCTGAGGACAATGGTGGCGCAGGAGGAGGAGAAGGAGAAGAAGAAGAAGAAGAAGAAGAAGAAGAAGCCGAGCGGAGGAGGAGAGGCCCTATCCATCAAGCTCACCGACTTCCCGGGAGGCGCCGAGGGGTTCGAGCTCGTGGCCCGGTTCTGCTACAGCAATGGCCGCATCCCGCTGTGCCCCTCCAACCTCCCGCTCCTGCACTGCGCCGCCGTGTTCTTGGAGATGACCGAGGCGGTGTGCGCCTGCAACCTCCTCACCCAGGCGGAGGCCGTCGTGGACGGGCTCTGCTATTGGACCTGGGCCGACGTGCTTGCCGCCGTCAAGAGCTGCGAGCACCTCGCTGCGGCCGCCGACGCCTCCGGCCTCCTCGACAAGCTCATCTCCGCTCTGTTCTCCAAGATCACCGCAGGCCCAGAGACGCCTGCCGCCGCCTCCGTGGGGACGCCGAACTGCTCCTCGTCGTCAGCGTCCTCCTCGTCTCCGGACACTGTCGACGGCTTCGGCCGGTCGTCGTCCGCCAAGACGCCGGAGTCGATGAAGCCGTGCTTCGGCAGGGAGTGGTGGTTCGACGACATGACATCGCTGTCCCCGCGGACCGTGGAGAAGGTGATGAGGGTGCTCGGCTGCTACGGCGCCGAGAACAAGAACCTGATACTGACGCGGTTCCTGCTGCACTACCTCCGCCGCGCGGCCACGCGCAGGCCGGCGCTCCGCAAGGACCCGGGCAACCTCCTCGCCGGCCTCGCCAACACGGCCGTGCACGGCGTGGCGCTCGTCGGCGGCGCGGCGTTCTCCTGCCGGGGCCTCTTCTGGGTGCTACGCGTCGTGTCGGCCGTGGGGCTGAGCAAGGAGTGCAGGCACAAGCTGGAGGGGCTCATTGGGCTGATGCTGGACCAGGCCACGCTCGACGACCTCCTCGTCTCCGGCTCCGGCGACGGCGGCGGCGGCGGCGGCGTCTACGACGTGAACCTGGTCATGAGGCTCGTCAGGGTGTTCGTGACCTCCGTGGAGGAGGAGGACGCCGACTCGCCGTCGTCGGATAGGATGAGGAAGGTGGGGAGGCTGGTCGACAAGTACCTCGGGGAGATCTCGCCGGACCAGGGGCTGAGGGTGTCCAGGTTCCTCGCCGTCGCCGAGAGCCTGCCGGACTCGGCCAGGGACTGCTACGACGGCGTGTACAGGGCATTGGACATCTACCTTGAGGTAAGCAAGAAGCTCAACTAAGACGTTGTTTAATTACATTTTCAGAAAATTCGATTCAGATGTAGTACTATCTCAGTGATTAATTACTTGAAATTGATTTCTCACGTAAGCTTCATGCAATTGAGTTCTTGCTAATGACAGGAGCAATGATATTGCAGTCTCTCTGCTACGGTAGTAAATTTTCTCTGCATGCTGGTGAGAGACAGTAGACAGTGTAGGGCACCGAGATTTTCACCTGGGGCAGTGAATATTCCCTCGGTTTATGATGGGGTCATGATGAGTCCTAGGCACTAGGAAGCTCGGAATGTTGAATACCTTTGAAAGAGCTTATGATAGTAATTTTAATTTTGATAATTAGGGATTTAGGGTAGCTGCTGTTTCACTAGGACTGCATTAATTTCCTTTTTGTTGTTTAGGAGTAATAGTATCACTGCATATTATTTTACCAGGACTTTTGCAAAGCAGCTGAATAGAGTTTTGGTAGTACTATCATGGGATGCTAATGATGGACAGATAGATTATCTAGTACTTTGTGTCATGGATGGAGCAATTTCTTTGCCGTACCTTTAACCCTTTTGCACCGTGCAATGCGCGCTCCATCAGATCTGGAAACCTTGTCACTAGGCCACATTACATTTGTTTGCTTTATCTCTGCCTTATCCTCCTGTCCAACTAAAATGCAGTCTTTTTCCAAAGTCGCCAAGTCAATCGATTTAATTTCCTGAAAACTGATATCTGAAATTGATGTACTTCTCATATAAAATTCATGTACTTATTTCAGAGAACTGCTCCTACTTGCAACAATTCTTCATTTTAGCGCCCCTTTCCTTTACAGTCTTTGTTCCTCCAGCAATGCAAGATTATATTTAGTTTCCACCTAGTCCTAAGTATTACCTCCGCTTCTTGACTGCGATCTCGAGTTGCAGGTCAGCAAGTTGGAGTATAATTTACAACAGTAATTTGCTCTACCATGTCTGTCAGAAACTTTACTTGCATGCATGCATACGTAACTTTAAGACTTTTGCCCTGTTCGCAGTGCACATTTTGAATCATGTTGTCATTGGTCCATCAAATTGGTCCCTCTTTTGTGTTTATGTCTGATCATTTTATAACAAAAATGTCGCCTTTGTTTGAGTGCCTCTTCTGCCAGATTTCCTCTAGTCTGGCCTTTGGTGCTTTCTATGTGCAAATGCCTTTTTTTCTTTAATCACATTCCTCTCCTTTATTTCCGTGCTTTGTGTTTGCTGCATGATCGAGCTTAATTGTAGTAGTATCATTAACGCGACTTTTTTTTCCTGTTGATGAAACGTTTTGCTGAGTCTTCAAAAAATAATAATACTGAACTTGATAGCAGGAACGTATAATGTATGTATCCTTTTGTATGCAGTCTCACGCTACGCTGACCATCGAGGAGCGCTCAACGCTGTGCCGGTGCCTGAACTACGAGAAGCTGACCCTGGAGGCGTGCAAGGACCTCGCCAAGAACCGGTGGATCCCGCCGGGGATCGCCGTGCAGGCGCTGTCGTCACAGCGGTCCAAGCTCCAGATCAAGCCCGACCCGTCGTCGCCGACGCCGAGGAGGGTCGTGGACGGCGAGAAGGAGGTGTTGAAGCTGAACCTGCGGAAGATGCAGAACCGGGTGGTGGAGCTGGAGAGGGCGTGCAAGGAGATGAGAGGCCAGATGGCCAAGGGCAAGTCCTTCGGCGGCAGGGGCTTGCCTAGGCTGTGCTAGAACATGAGTAACGATTTCTTTTGGTGAGACTATCACATAGCTGGCCTTTTTTTTTCTCTTGATCATTCTGTGAAGTTAATTTGTTGCATTGGTCTTTTTGTTTTTGTGCCGTGTTGGTCACTGGTTGTGAGGTATATGAGCAAGATTGACATGGATGTAAAGTTTTTGCCGTTGTCCCTTGTTGCTTTTCTGTAAATTTGCTGTGGTATTTATCCAAAGGGGGTGACAGTGCAGCTTTTGATCGTACCATTTGATCTCACTTGTCTCTGATAGTCTGATTGGAACCTTGTTTGGATGGTACATTACTGTCCGAAAGCTAGTGCATTCATGAATTGCTATACGACTTGGTTATCTTAAAAGCGATGTAGCACAACTGTTCATACTGAACCTCTCAAGCGCAATTAACCGTGTTCCAGTCTTCCAGAAACCATACAAAACGACTAGGGTTCAGTCCAAAAATGGTACTACGGCTGTCGACACTCGACAACCCGGGTTCGTTAGCTACAAAATCTAGTTGCAGTCTCGTCGAGTCAGTAGACTGGAACTGTCGCGGCGGTGAGTCGATCACGGGCAGTTTTAAGTGGACGGCGGCAGTTGGCCCGGTGCTCGCGCCCGCGCTGCGCCGCCGGTCCGGTCCCCCGGGGCTTCGGCTGCCGCGTCGCAGCTAGCAAAGCCACGGCCGGTCGCCGGTCGCCGGTCGCCGGTCGCCGGGCACCGCGCGCGCGAACCCGCTGCCAACGTGCTGCATATGCCATGCCGCCGGCCATCCTTGCCTTGGCCGTCGGGCTTCCATGGTTGTGAGCAGAAGGCATAGGCTGTAGCTCTGCAGACACTGGCGAGACGGGCTGGGCCCTACCGTGTGACCATGTGAATACGTGATTCGTTATGGGCCCTGCGATAATCCTTTGGCATGAATGACAGGACTGCACTCGATTTGCTTCTGATAAGTGACCTTTTCTGTTTTTTTTTCTCGAGCAAGCACCAAAGTGCTTGCCCTTTGTATTAGGAGGTATAAAGGATCCTGTTTGCCGAATACATTGAGCACCGCCCAAAAAACAAAAAACAAAAGGAAAAGGAAAAGAGGAAAAGGAGAAGGAAAACACAAGCAACAAAGACTAAAACTATACAAAAGTCGGGAGATTAAGGGACGTCAGGAGGACGGGCGTCCTGAGAAGTGACTTGATCTTTCTGTTTTTCTGCGAAACCTGGAGCTAGGTTATGTGTTGCCGGCTTGCCGCGCAACGCAACAAGACAGACGTAACACCGAGCAGGAGCTAACAAGTCCCCACAGTGAGGATCTTACAAGTTTCCGGTGCATGTAGTTGGTGAAAAAGCTATGAACACCATGCCATTGCCGCTGTCAACTCCGTCAGAAAATTGACGTGGAGCTAGCAAGATGGCCGACCAAACAGGTCACAGGGTGCCGTCGTGGTCAGGGTAGGTGCTCAAACGAATGCTAACGCTAATTTCTTTTCTTACTTTGTTAAGCAGTTGTAACCGTACCCAATGTCCACTTGGAAATAAGTCGAGTCGGTACTTCCCTTGCTGACTTTATTTTGCGATGTGAACATATGCACCATCATGTCTGCCGTAAATTAGATGGAGAGTCTGAGATGCAGCAGGAGGAGGAGCTGCTCCACTTTGACATCTTCTTTTCTGGGTTATGGAACTCACGTCTCATGGTTTCACGCATGTGAGATGGCCACCAGATGATGAAACGAATCTCGTAAATTCTGGACGCGAGACGGTTGCTGGGGCGGTGCCTCCATGACGTGTGCCAGGATCGCGATGTGTTGCTGCCGGCATCCGGATCACACACATACGCTGTTATCTACACATGCCGGATAATGGGAGGCTTGCAGCAGGTTGGCGGTTGGCCCTGAGCCAAGGACAAAACGCCAAGCACAGCAGTCTCGTTTCATCACGTGGCAGAGTTCAGTTCAGCTGCTTGCATGTCCTCCAAAAAAAAAGTTCCTTTAAACAAAATCAGCTGCTTGTTCTTATGACCTACTAACAATCAATCATTTCAACAGTGATAAACAACAGGGTGGCCCTGTCTGATATGCTGAAGTCTAAAGGTTCGACTTAGTCACAAAGGCCAAATGTTGAGGCTAACATATCATGGCCAGGTCTACTTAGTACTTATCAATGGAGTCTAGACTATTTGGAAAGGTAACAAACTTCGGGTACCAAACTTTGCATCCAACCATATCCTCTTAAAGCTTAGTACTATATTTTTCTATTTTTATAAAACTTACGGTACAATATATATACATATACATCACTATGTAAATACACACACTATATAAATACATTCACACGGTGTCTATTAAAGACTTCAATCCCGGAACTTGAAGATAGAAACTGTTGATACAATGATATGTATACCGGTTAACTGGCATAACATGACACGGTTGCATCCTGCCTGATTGAATCATACATACAATACCACATTCGTTTCATCTTGGATCGCCGTCATAATATTTTTTCTTTTTTAGAGAAAAGGGGACCATCTCCGGCTCCATGATATTAATGAAACTACATCGTTTAGCACTTATAAGTATGCTTTGATACAGTCAAGTGGTCTATGACGGATTAGAGGACATCAACGACAAATGCTATTCCGATTAATCGTCATCGTTAATTGCCGGGCTTCTCTAATCTAATCCAATGGCGCTACACAGCAGGTACGGGAGGCCACGTGGACACGTTCTGCGCGGTCCAACCGAAACTCATCAAGATCCGACCGCCAGAAAGCGAGCTCGGCTCGAGAGTCCGAAACACACCCGACACGTTTCGTCTCGTCTCTGCCCGATCGATTTGTATTGTTTTAAGTCAAGGCCGCAACGACAAATCGATAAACGAACACCAGTCCAATCACGAGCCACACTTTTACAGGCGCAACCCCCACCTTTCCCGAATTTTAACCTCGAGCGAGAGATCTCGTGATCCTCCGCGGCGGCCGGCGGCGAGGATGTCGTCCACCGCGCGGCTCCGCCACCCGCCCCATGAGAACGGCGCGGGCGGCGTAGACGAGCGAGAGGAGGAGGAGGAGGAGGAAGAAGGGGAGGAGGAGGAGGAAGAGGAGGAGGAGGAGGAGCCGCGGCTAAAGTACCAGCGGCTGGGCGGGAGCGTGCCGGCGATCCTCTCCACCGACGCGGCAGCGGCCATCGCCGTCACCGACCGGGCGGTTCTGCTCGGCACCCACGGCGGCACCCTTCATATCCTTGACTTCCAGGGCAACCAGGTACTGCTCGCGCGATAGGGCGCCCGCGGAATTGGGATTTGTGGTGTGGAGACGACCATGCTCGTGGCATTGGATCGTCCCAGAAAGCTTCCCTCTTAACCTGTTAGGACTCGTAGCATTGGCCTAGTGATTCGTTCTGCAAAACTACTGGCCAATTGTGGGAGAGATGTTACAAAGGTGAATTTTTGGGGGCCGCAACGAAAGCTTTTGCAGCGAAGATTTAAGGATAGCGTTAGAGGGAGGAATATGATTGATGGAATTTTGAGGGATTATCTCTGATGACATATGCTGAAATTCGCTTCTCGGATTAGGATCCTAAAATTGAGTTGAGGTAGCTGTGTGCTGAAAACTGAAAAGCTGCCGCACCTTTTACTACTAAAAACATATACTGGAATAAACTGAGGTTGCTGCTAGCTTCATTATGACTTGAATTCAGGCTAGGTAACATTGGCTGTAACGATCATGTCGCTGCAAGTAATTGAACTGATTATAATTTCCAAGTCTGAATAAGAAAACTTAGCCTCACGTTTTTCCTTTTAAAGAACGGGTTCATTGAGATTATATAGCTAAAAGAATGGTACGTGATATTTAAAGTGTAGCCTGTGTTCTGATGCCTTTGTCATCCCATGTAGATTCCATCTCTATAAATGTCATATTCTTGTGTTGATATTAATCTATTATCATTCATTCAATGTGTTTTGTAGGTAAAGGAAATTGCTGCTCACACAGCAACTATCAACGACATCAGTTTTTCAGATGGTGAATATATAGGCAGCTGCTCAGATGATGGAACAGTAGTAATAAGCAGCCTCTTCACTGATGATAGACTGAAGTTTGAGTACCATCGCCCCATGAAAGCAATTGCTTTAGACCCTAATTATTCTCGGAACTACAGAAGGTTTGCTACAGGTGGTTTAGCAGGTCAAGTACTTCTGCAGACAAAGAAGACCTGGGGAGGAGGCTACCACAAAAAGGTGCACTTGGTTTCCTTGGGATCAAAGATAATCTGATGGATCAGTTAACTCTAATTGTTGTTGTCTTGTATCTTTATCATGTAGGTTCTGCGTGATGGTGAAGGACCAATCCATTCTATGAAGTGGAGGGTGGACCTTCTTGCCTGGGCTAATGATGCAGGGGTTAAAGTGCATGATATGAAATTGGGCAAAGGGATCGCATTCATAGAAAAACCAAAAGGAATTCCTCGTCCGGAGTTTTTACTTCCTCACTTGGTCTGGCAGGTAAATGATGTTCTGATTTATATGAATGATATACAATTTTTTTAAAGCTTTTGCTGATTCGTGCAATAAGGGATCATAGTTTTTTTTCTCTGTAGTTTGAGTGAGATGGTGTCGGACAAAATGTATTAACCAAAACAAGAAGAATAGCATAGGATGTGCATCGGTTTCTGGATGGGTGCAACATATTGGTTGTTATGTCTAGGAGCATGATACATGCTTTATTTCTGAGGAATAAGGATAAATGTACCTTGCTGGTAGCATATGACTGGTCAATGGAAACTGTACATGCTGCATACTGATTGATCTTTGCATTTGTAGGATGATACAGTCTTAGTTATTGGGTGGGGAACAAGTTTCAAGATTGCAGCAATTCGAACAGATTCATCTCAAGGACTCAATGGAATGCAAAGGAGTATCACCACAGCAAGTTCTGAGAAGTATGTTGACATTGTGGGCTCTTTCCAAACAGGCTACCACATATCTGGGATTGCTCCATTTGGTGATCTTTTGGTTATGCTTGCATATATCCCCGAAGAGGATGGCAGAGATAAAAAATTTAGTACTTCTGTTCCTTCACGCCAGGTAACCATCACTGCTTGTCCTCATATTACCATTTATCACGTTGACATTTTCCATTATATTCGGAACATTTTGTAGGGAACTGCACAGCGTCCAGAAATACATCTTGTATCGTGGAAAAATGACGAACTTACTACAGATGCTCTTCCCATTCATGGTTATGAGCACTATAAGGCAAAGGATTACACTCTTGCTCACGCGCCTTTCTCAGGTTTAATGGACTGTGCTCCAACAGTGATGGACATTTCTTCACTCTTAACTGGAACTTCTATAATGAAGGAACCATTACTTGTTTTGCCATCCAGGAAGTAGCAATGCAGGTGGACAGTGGGCTGCTGGCGATGAACCTCTGTATTACATTGTGTCTCCTAAGGATATAGTGGTCGCAAAGCCAAGGTTTGTTAAAATGTTGCATAACAGGAACTCTTATTAACCTTAATTCGACATTGCTAATTAAACAAGGCAATGATTATTTAGACAAATTATATCTTCATTGTCAAAAAAAATATGATTGTCATCTTGGAGGGCTTCATTGATTTCATATTGCCTTATAATTAGAGATACTGAAGACCATATTGCTTGGCTTCTTCAACATGGTTGGCATGAAAAGGCATTGGCTGCAGTTGAAGCAGGACAAGGGAGGACTGAGCTTCTTGATGAGGTAAAGTAGCAAGGTCAAGTTTGATTAGTAAATGAAGTACGGTACATCATCTGTCTTATGACGCAGATGCCTTCATTATTTGTTTATGGACCTAGCAATGGGCACCTTCGAGCCTTTATGTTGGTTGGGGTCCCCTGTATTCTTGACTTTTTCATATACAACTTAGCCATTTCATCTGAAAATAATGAGACCTATATCATCAAGCAATGGGTGCTTCTATTCAAAATGGCTCATCTTTAGGCGTTTGAGTGTCATGAGTTAAGGTGACATAATAATGCAATTGATAAATAAACTGCTGAAATACCTGTTTTCTTAAATCCTGTCTTGTATATGTTATCCTAGTCCGATGCATTTTTCAGGGAGTCAAAAGTGTGGCATGTTTAACCATATAATTGGTCTATCATATGGGGGCCAATTTTTCAGAAGGGTGGCTCCAACTATGAAGAAGTGACCTAACTATACAAGGGAGTAGTTGAACTATTAAATTTTTGTTCTTTTTTTTTGTATTAGGTGGGCACAAGATACCTTGATCACTTGATAATTGAAAGAAAATATGCTGAAGCTGCACAACTCTGTCCGAAGTTGCTGCGAGGATCTCCTTCAGCATGGGAGAGGTGAGCAAAATATGTAGACACACATTTGTCACCTATAGAGTGATTTTTTCGTGGGCATTATCTGTGTTAATTGTACATTTTTTATATGTACTAACCAGAACTAACCTGCCACAGGTGGGTCTTTCACTTTGCTCATCTCCGCCAGCTTCCTGTGTTGATCCCTTACATACCTACAGAGAATCCACAGCTGAGTGATACTGCTTATGAGGTGCTTGTACTACTTTATTTTATTTTGCTTTCTCTTTCCAAACCTATATATTTGTAATACTATTCTTATTCGTTTTATGTAGGTTGCTCTTGTAGCTTTAACTACCAATCCTTCTTTTCATGAACTTCTCTTGACTACAATAAAAAACTGGCCACCGACATTATACTCTGCTTCACCAGTCATATCTGCCGTTGAGCCACAGCTAAATTCCTCCTCGATGACTGACCCATTAAAAGAGGTGGGTTGGAACATTGTTTCATGGATGTTAAAAAACTGTACATTGTTTATTTGAGCTATTTAAGAGATTGATATCTTGGTCTTGTCTGCATTTTAGGCTTTAGCTGAACTGTATGTGATCAATACTCAATATGAAAAGGCTCTTTCTCTCTATGCTGAAGTAAGTACATCCTAAATTGCATATAAGAGCTTAATTCTACATTTAATTTAAGTGATAAAGGAGCATTTTCTGTAGTTTTGTCTCACATGTCTGTATTGCTAAAACCTCATTTTGTTCAGCTCCTGAAACCAGAAGTATTTGAGTTTATCGAGAAGCACAACTTGCATGATGCCATTCATGATAAGGTATGGTGTAAGAATTCTCAATTGAATGATAAAAATTATCTCAAGTCCCATATTTTTTTAGTTTGTATTTGTGACCGAATTTTGTGGAGTTAAATGTGGTCATAAAGCCTAGTCTGTTGTCTACTTTAGCTGCTTAGATAAAGTTACATTCTACTGAGACATACAATGTACAAAGCCTTCCATATCCTCCACTTATTTTTCTCTCTTATATATACTGCAGGTTGTCAATCTTATGATATTGGATAGTAAAAGAGCAGTTCACCTATTTATCCAACATCGTGATATCATTCCCCCGTATGAAGTCGTGGAGCAATTGTTGCATACTAGTAAAAGTTGCGACAAGAAATATTTATTGCATCAGTATTTGCATGCTCTTTTTGAGACAGACATGAATGCTGGAAAAGATTTTCATGATATGCAGGTATTTGGGTTCTCTCATTGAACATACTATCTTTCTCCTATTGTCTACCTGCTCATTCTGCCCATTTCCCCTATTTTTGTACCCTTACTTGTGTTTTGACATGAAGTAGTAACTCCAAACTACCTGTGTCATAGGTGGAACTTTATGCAGATTATGAGCCTAGGATGCTACTACCTTTCCTTCGTGCCAGCCAGCATTACAGGCTTGACAAGGTCCTAATTCTAAAGATTTTCTTGCGAATTTGGTTATTCATTAGTTACAGTTTCAATGGCATGTGGTTATTTCAGGCATATGAAATATTTGCACAAAGGGAACTTGTTAAGGAGCAAGTTTTTGTTCTTGGTCGTATGGGAAATGCTAAGGAAGCGCTTTCCACAATTATAAACAAACTGGAAGACATACAGGAGGTCATAACCCGGCTGTCCTCATTTTCTTAAGATATCTTATGCTGTGTTAACCACCTCGAGTCTAGAGGGTTGGATTACAGTAACATAAATCTTGAACTGTATGCAGGCTGTTGAATTTGTTACGGAGCAACATGATGATGAACTATGGGAGGAACTGATAACACAGTGCCTCCAAAAGCCTGAAATGGTAATTGAATAAGATTGCTGTTTAATCTTTGTGGGACCGATATCCTTCTGTATCTTGAGTTATTTATTGTGACTGTTGAGCAGGTTGGGATGCTGTTGGAACATACTGTCGGGAATCTTGACCCTCTGTACATCGTCAGTTTGGTTCCCGATGGGCTAGAAATACCTAAGTAGGTTCCCATGAAAGTCTATTTTGTCCAAAGAGCACAATATTGATCCTAGGAAATATTATACATGACAGTAACCTTGCCAAATGAATTTCTTTCATCATAATTCACCAACAATTTATGAAAGTATTACTTATGACCCCTCGATGAGCTTATCGTGGCCATTATAGGACCATATTGAAAATGTAGAATCCAGCTGATAGACACCTTCATTGCATCTGACAACCATTCTGAATATTTACTGAATATTCACGCTTTTGATAGATTGCGGGATCGCCTTGTGAAAATTGTGACAGACTATCGAACAGAAACTTCACTGAGACATGGATGCAACGATATACTAAAGGTTAACTGTCTCCATTTCACTACCCTGGCCTATCTGTGATCCATCTTAACGTTTGCTGATCCTGCCTTCTACAGGCTGATTGTGTTAACCTTTTGGTTAAATACTACCACGAGGCTCGGCGTGGAGTCTGCATGGCAAGTATGGATGAGGAGGCATATGGAACCAGAGTCGATGAAGGATCTTCACGAGCAAGCGAGAGATCATCGAGTTTACGTGCTTTAGAGATCAAATCCAGAACTAGATGCGGTGCTCGATGCTGCTTGTGCTTTGATCCTTTGTCCATTCAGGACATCTCTGTCATTGTGTTCTACTGCTGCCACGCATATCATATATCTTGCCTCGAAGGTGGGTTAGACTTGATGAAATCAAACAGTAACACACAGAATAGTGACGATGGCTCAGAGGATGATGTTGGTTCCCCGTCGGGCGAGTCTAGAATGCGCTGTGTATTGTGCACTACTGCTGCAGTATAAGTGATTCCTTATCGAGCAGTCCATATTCTCATGTGTTGTGTTGTAAGTTTTGAGCCTTGTAATTATTGTGCTCTTTTGGCGTGATACATATGTACAATAGGTTGATTCTTTGAGGGTAGCTATGTCCTCAGCAAGAGGAGTTTTCTGTAAATTTGACGCACCACTTGACTTGAGCAAAGTTGTATGGCATTTTTTTCAATGCCACGCTTGCCAGATCATCAAAAGTTCACGACATAATTGTTCTTGTTCTGAAGAGGCCGAGGTAAACAATTAAAAGATAATTGTCTCTGGCGCTGCCAAGCTGAAGAATAAGCAGAGCATTGTTATTCAAATTTGTCGTTCAGCTCCTTTCATTTTATGTTGATGCGCGCCCGTCTCAAGTTCTGAGGTAATTGTCTCTGTCGCTGCCAAGCCGAAGAATAAGCAGAGCATTGTTATTCAAATTTGTCGTTCAGCTCCTTTCATTTTATGTTGATGCGCGCCCGTCTCAAGTTCTGAGGTGTTACTATTTCGAAGTGCAAGACAGTCGAGTAAACTTGGAGCATAAATAGAAGCATCTCAAATGTCAACAATGCATCGTTTGTTGTCATGCAAAGCTATCGTATAACTTGCTATCTTGTCAGTAGCATAACTCATGGCAGTATTCTCAAAGAGCAACTGACATAACCAAAGCTGAAAAGCCAGATACAGACGTTTTTATGCGAAATGTACTGACCTAAAATCTAAAGACTGCTCCTTTCGGGATCAGGGCATGGCACAATTCCCCAGTTTCTCCTCACTTCCTCCAAATCTTCATGGAAATGTTTCTCATAGTACACAGACATCAGATCTGTAGACCTAAGACCTGCTTTGGTTGCCCATGGGAAATAGTGCTGGAAAAACAGCGTCCTTTGTTTCTCACTGAACCTTGCAGAGCCCCCAACAACAGAGAGCATGCACATTGGGAGAAACATCTGTTCAAACTCGATCACCTTAAGGGCAGTCTCACCGATCAGGTTGGTTGGAAGGCCAAACAGCACGTGCCAAAAGTCATGCACCTCACGAGCACGGGTCGCAACAAACGCAAGCTCATCGGTTTCCATGAACCGAACTGGCGGACGGTCGTCTGGTGAGAAGTTCCTTGATCCCATGAACTGAGCATAGGCAGCTCCAAATGTGTTCTGAGGCATGTCCCAGGCATGAGAAACCTGTGTGGATATAACCCGGGGGCGCTCCAAAAGAACTTCCTGGAGGAACAAAACTATTTTAGTATAACTGCAGAGAATTGTATCTTCAGTTTGCAATGTCTTGCCATGTCTTTGCAAATTGCATACGACTGGCAAAAGAGAGTGAACAGTTGTATCAGAAAATAGCAATGGCAGATTCAAATAGTTCAGAAAATTAATGAAGTTAGACTCCAGCCCAACAAGGAACAATAGTTTGGAAATTAAATCCAATGACCAATACAAGGAATCAATCTACAAAAAATGCTTCATTGTAAACCCTGTACCCAGATCCGATCTTGTATAGATTATATCAACTCCCTGACACAAACCAAGTAAATCGGAAAAACACTGCTTGACAACCATTCTAGTATGGGTGAATCATCAGTTGGCAATAATTCACACTTTTCGCATGAGAAACTATGGTGTTTTATATAATTGAGCAATTATGCAGATAATATCTACAAAGTCAGCTAGAAGCAAGGGCTATAAATGATGGTCTAAGACAAGAATAAATGTCGAGACATGTTTGTTTCTGATAAAAGAGGACACAGTATGGGTTTTACCCTGCCTTCAGCATTGTTCTTCATTCGCTGGAGCACACGTCCAAATGCTGGCTTCCCAGTAGTCTCCCCAAGTGCAGCTATCAGATCAGCTCTTTTCGGGTCAAGCAAGGCCCCAAATGCAGAACCAAATGCAACAGCCGCCTGTTGCCAGCCCTTCAGATTAACACGTGCCGTCTGCATGATGCTACAAACACCAAGAAATTGAAAATAAGTAAACTACATCCTGATGCCGCTTTGCTAGCATGTTCAATTATCACAATAGCATCGTACAGTTAAAAATTGTACGTACTGATATATTGCAGCTACTTGTAAATTGCGAGTAAAGCTAATGATTCTATGACCCATTGCATGCAGATAAATGCGGATAGCTAATTAGCTATGTTGAAAAATATCACAGGATGCATAGGCTATGCTGTTCTAGTGATGAACGTCGTTGAGGCATTTCATCGAACAGCTAGAGGGCGTCATCCCAAACACTGCGACTCCGCACCGCATGGCCTGCAGAAGCACTCAGCGACGAGCCGGATCGAGCACCCGAGAAAAGAAAAAAAGATCACCGCATCGCAGCAGATCAAGCAGTCGAACAAATCACCGCCCCATTCATCTCACATTATCCCACAAACCAAAATAGAGAGGAAAAATCTCGACGAGAACCGAGAGGAAACCGAGTAAAGGGATACCTAGCGAGAAATCTCGAGCTCCGTGAAAACGCAGGCCGTAGAGAGATGTGGAGCGTCGCCGACTCGCCGGAGTCGTAGCCTCGCCGTCGCGGGGGATGGCCGCTCGGGAGAGACGGCGTGGTGGCGTCCGTAGAGAGTTGTGGCTGGATGCCTGGACAGGAGGGTGTTTTGCAAAGAGGTTATGGATAAAATGCCCCTCCTTTGACGCTAAAATGCCCCGTGTGTCATTACAATAGCTACTATGCCACATGATAGACTGACACCTTGATAAAATGCTCCATTCAAAGTTCATGAACATGCTTTGCTTAATCAGGCATCTAGGACCACTTGAAGGGACCAAAATGCCCCCGGCTCAGTCTCTTCTTGGTGCGGCTAGACCTGACCTGTTGCCTCACTCCCAAACACAGACCGAGCTCCCGGCGGATCTGAAAGGCGACGTAAAGGAGCTTCCCTCGCCACGCCAGCGGCGGCGGCTGCACAGGTGAGCTTCCCCCTCCACGCCGATTCTTCCATGCCCTTTCTCTCTCGACTCTTTTATTGATGTTCAATTCTTTTGGGGGAACCCTAACAGTGGATGGATCTGGACCTCATCTGGGATAAGGGGGATTGCATTTAGCTCACGATGGATCCAGGCCCTAGTGCTCTGACTGGGTAAGTTTCTCTTGCCTAGCCGGTATTGTCGTAGTATTTGACTTCGGGAATGAAATTTGTATGGTTTTCCTTGTGGTTTTGAGTAGGATTGATTCGGCAAACATTTACACAGTAATGGTAAGAGTGTTGAGATTCAATGCGGTTCTTGATGATGGGAGCGTGCGTGAGGTTGAACGTCAAGATGTCAAATGGGAGGTGAAATTCAGAGGTCTAACAGTTGAAAAGTTGGTAGAAAAGCTAGGTCAGACCATCTGTTGGGGGTCAAGTCAGGAAGTTCATTTGCTTAGCCGTAACATGAACACTAGAGATATAGATAGAATCCATCATGGGCATGACTTGCTGACTGTGTTTGGTGCTGAATGGGAATATAAAAAAAGTGTTTTTATGAGCCCAAATTATTATACAGCAAAATACTCTAGTGGTTGTAATGCTCAGTCCAATGCTGCTAGTCAGTCAAGTATGACAGTGGATCTTGTGAATGAGTCTGCTCTACAGTTTCTTCCATGCAATGTTGCTAGTCAATCAAGCGCAATAGTAGATCTTGTTAATGAGTCTACTCTATAGTTTCTTCCCTGCAATGTTGTTAGTCATGCTTCTGTGGGCAATGTTGATTCATGCTAGGTTTATGTTAGCAATGACAGTGTCGATGATTGGTAAACCGCCGATCTTACGGTAGTTGTGAGATAGAGATACTTGTTGTTGGGTAGGGACCTCTAGGGTACAAGGCCAAGAGATCTGACGACAAGAAAACGCCTTTTTTATACAGGTTCGGGCCTCCCTCAGGATAACAACCCTACGTTATGTTCGTATATATTGATCAAAGAGTATTTTACAAATGATGTGTATATTAGTGGCTATCCTAGACCTAATCGGAGGCTACTTCAACTAGTTCCGTGGGGCTCGACTCCTTCGAGGTGGCGGGTCTTCTCGTGGGAATCGCTAGGGCTTCTGGATGGCTTCAGGCTTCTAGCTTGATCTTTTGAGACTTGTCTAGGTTCTAAGACATAAGAGAGTTTTTTTCTCCTATGGGATTGCTGATCCTTTTATAGGGGGTTCCCCGAGTCGTACCGGACATGGACTTATACCCGAGTAGAACTCTGGCTTCTTTAAACATAGGGATCGACTTCCTAGTTTAAGGGGTGTCCCTCCTCTTTACGGGGGGTTACCTTATCTCCTGGGAATTCTTGCCGGACACGTATTCTTATTCCGATAATCCAGGGAATCGTATACGGATACCTCCTTGTATACGGGATACTATACTATTCATCGTCAGACAGATATGTGAGCACTGATGCAGAACAAACAACAGTTGATTGGAGTACCATAGAGATTGCGCCTCTAACTGATGATGACATTGTGCTTCTATCTAAAGATGACATGTGTTTGGTACTAGGAATAGCTGATGATCAAACTATCAGTGCTGCCTCTAAACCTTGTAATCCTAACCCTCTTGAGTGTGACCCTGTTTATGATCAGTTGCTCTCTGAGGCTGCCATTCCTGTCGATGACAACAATCCTGAGGAGAAACATATTATCTTTGATAGAGACAATCCGAAGATGGATGTAGAGTGTTTGTATCCATCAATTGAAGATTTTAGACTAGCCATTAGGCAGTATGCCATCAATGAGGAATTTGATATGTACATATTAAAATCTGATCATACAAGGTTTATGGGAAAATGTAGGGCAAATGGATGCACTTGGAAGATAACAGCACGCAAGATGGCAGATAACAAAACAATAAGGATAGTAAAGTAGATTGTTGTAGCAAATTTGTACAATTATTAAGGCTTGTGATTTTTGCTTTGTGTTGTATTCATTGCTAATTGGATTTCTATCATGTGCAGGTTAACAAGGTAGCTAAGGGTCACAAATGTGCATCAAGTAGCAGGCTCAGGAGTAGCATGGCATCTCAAGCCTGGGTAGAAGACAGGTCAATAAGCATCTTAAGGAATGATCGTAACCTGACTGCTGCAAAGCTGCAAAAGAAGTTACAGGATGATTACAATGTTACTATTGGATATGACACTGTGTGGAAGGGGAAGGAAAGGGCAATGAGAAAGCTATATGGGAGTTGGGCACAAAGCTTCCAGTGGTTATTCAACTTCAAAGCAGAGATGGAGCTTAGGCCCCCCGGAAGCATTGTAGAGATTGATACCATCATAGTTGAAGGTAAAGTGTACTTCGGTAGATTTTTTATGGCACTTAAGCCTTGCATTGAGGGTTTTATTCTTGGATGTAGACCGTATCTTAGTATAGATTCAACAGCTCTTAATGGTAAATGGAATGGTCAGTTAGCTGCATGCACAGCCTTAGATGGTCACAGCTGGATGTTTCCTCTAGCATTTGGTCTATTTCAGTCTGAAACTGAAGACAATTGGGTATGGTTTATGGAACAAGTGAAAAAGGCAATAGGTAACATTCCAACCTTAGCTGTTAGCACAGATGCTTGTAAAGGATTAGAAAATGTTGTAAAAGAGGTTTTTCCACAGGCAAAGCAAAGAGAGTGTTTTAGGCATTTGATGATTAACTTTGTAAAAAAAATTCCATGGGGACAGTTTTGGGCACATGTGGCCGGCAGCAAGGGCATATAGGCAAGACATATATGAGCATCACATGGATAAAGTCTTGCTAGCTTGCCCTGAGGTTGCTGTCTACCTGAAGAAGCACCATCCATTCTTGTGGGCACGGTGTAAATTCAATACAGAAATCAAATGTGATTACATCAATAATAATTTTGCTGAATCATTCAATTGTTGGATCAGAGATATCAAAGACCTGCCAGTAGATGAGCTTGCTGACACTATAAGGGAGAAAATCATGAAGTTGTTTGACAGGAGGAGAAGAATTGGTGAAATGCTTAGAGGTAGGATGCTCCCAGCTGTGATTCAACAGTTATACAATAGGAGTAGAGGACTTGGCCATTTGAAAATTGGTAGGTCTTCTCAAAGGAATGCTGAGATTAGAGACATCAACAATAACAATTTGAGACATGTGGTAAAAATAGAGGAACATGCTTGCACTTGCCTTGAATGGCAGCACACAGGGAAGCCCTGTGAACATGCTCTAGTTTTTCTCATCGAGAAAGAAGGTGTCAATCTAGAGGATTATGTCCATGGCTACTTTTCTTTGGACAAATTCAGGGCTGCTTATAGAGGAGAGGTGGAACTCCTCACAAATAGGTCTCAATGGCCGAAGGTTGATCTTGGTTTTTGTCTATGGCCACCTCTTGCCAAAAGAACTGCAGGAAGACCTAGAGTGTTGAGGATGAAAAGTTGTTTAGGAGGTGGTGGTGGCTATGGTAAAAAGGGTGGTGCCAAGAAACCAGTTCAGCTTGGTAGCAAGAACAGGTGTAAAAGGTGTAACTAATTAGGATATAGGCAGGCAAGATGCCCACTCAATGGAACAAAGAAAAGGTATGTATGTGTATGCATTTCACTTCCTGCTATTCACTTCATGACTGATGGATTGACTTTCAAAACCATATCACTTCATGTTAGGAAAAGGAAGAGTAGGAGATGTGCAAATGCTGATTTTTCAAATGCACAAGTTAATGCTGAGTTTGCACATGCACAAGTTAATCCAAGTGTTGCAACTCCTACAAGGAACTCAATCACCATCCTAGAAAGCTTGCATAACAGTCCCAGACCAATGACAAGGAGGTGATATTCTTGCATACATGCTTTTTTTTCAATCTCAAATAGTTGCATTACTTTATTGCTTCTAGACTGCTTGCTTTGGCCATGGCTGATGGACTAGCTGAAACCACAATGTGCACAATATCTCCAAACCCTATCAATAACAAGAACGAGTCTGCTTCAACTGCCAAGAAGATCACCCCCAGGAAGAAGAAGCGTTCCATTTGAACTTGCTTGCTTATGGTCACTAAAACTTGCTTTCTTTTGTAATATGTGTGAATTGATGCAGACTGCTTGCTTCTGGTCAAGTTTGCTTTATTCTATAAGACATAAACATGGATGTGTGAACTCAAGTTAATATGTTCAGTGCTTGACACATATTTTCTGTAAAATTGACCCTTGCTTCAGTGCTTCAGTGGCTGTTTTCTCAGACAGCTCATACGAAATTAAACATAAATCAAGCCATTTCTTGGCATTGTTGCACCAATTAACAGAAAGCTGCATTGTTATTGCGACATGATGACTGCGATTACAAAGATAAAGTTACAGACACTAGTCTCTTCATTACATGCTAAACTACTTAGCTAGAAAAATCAACACAACCACTGCCACAAACACAAAGAACCCATTCACTATAATCTGCAGCTCATTTAACTTCATCAACTTTCTCATCTTCATATTGAGTTCACTCAATTGAAGGTTAATAGAATCAAAGTTCATGTCTTCTTCCTTGCAAATCCCTTCTACCTTCCTCTTCCCTTCATCCTTCCTCTTTTCAGTACCATCCTTGCTCTTCTCGGTAGTTTCCTCCAGGTAAGCCATATATTCATCCAACCAAAAGAAAAATGTGCATTTCGTCGGCTACAATTGAACAACCAAAAAGGCTCAAATCATAACCAAATCGGCCAAAACAGAATTGATAACTAAGGAATCCAACAATTATAAACGAGCTAACCTTATCCTCCTTGCGATTATTCTCACATTTCACAAACATCTTCCCCGAATTTGTTTTGATCATCGAAGTGAGAAGCAAAATCGGTTGATTTCCTCTGCACCTTGGGCAACTGATGAGAGGTATGTGGAACTGCGGTGCCGCAGAAGAGCTCTCCTGCGACTGCAACATCTCCCTTAGCCACGACAGTCGTGAGCTCACCGGAGTCTGCAGATTAGGGTTTGAGGTGAGGGCGAGAGAGGAAGCTCGAGTCGAGAGAGAAAGGGCATGGAAGAAACAGCATGGAGGGGCAAGCTCACTTGTGCAGCCGCCGCCACCGATGTGGAGGGGGAAGCTCCTTTCTGTCACCTTTCGGAGCCGCCGGGAGCTCGGTCTGTGTTTGGGAGCAAGGCAACAGCTCGGGTCCGGCCGCACCAAGAAGAGACTGAGCCAGGGGCATTTTGGTCCCTTCAAGTGGTCCTGGATGCCCGATTAATCAAAACATGTTCATTAACTTCAAATGAGACATTTTATCAACATGGCAGTCTAACATGTGGCATAGTAGCTATTATAATAAAATACAAGACATTTTAGCAATAACACATCAATGGAGGGGCATTTTATCAATAACCTCTTTCGCAAAAGTAGCCACCGCTTCGAGCGGCCGGACCCAATGCCACGTTCTCGTATGAATTACAAAAAGAACTCTTCATTCTTTCAAAAAATAAATAAAATAACCCTTGATTAAAGAAACCTCAGCAAGTCATCATCTCCATGGCGATGGCGGTAGCGGGAGTAGCCGCCTCACGCTCCTGCTCCGTCGCCTGCTCTCCCCGCCCGCCACTGCCAGGACCTCCACGCCGGCGGGGGCCCACGCCGCCGTACGCTTCAGGGGCGGCGGCGGCTGTGGAGGTACGTGTCTGCACGAACCGCACGTGCGCGCGGCAGGGCGGGCGCGAGGTGCTCGCGGCGCTGGGGGGCCTCGCGCCACCCCCGCCGCGCGTCGACGTGGCCTCCTGCGGGTGCCTCGGCCGCTGCGGCGCGGGGCCCAACGTCGC
This sequence comes from Stipa capillata, assembly GCA_019208055.1. Classification (NCBI taxonomy): domain Eukaryota; kingdom Viridiplantae; phylum Streptophyta; class Magnoliopsida; order Poales; family Poaceae; genus Stipa; species Stipa capillata. The sequence continues at coordinate 373,169 of JAGXJF010001436.1, forward strand.
GGCCTCCGTCGCCGGCAGGACCGCCGTGTTCGGCCACGTGGGCACGGCGGCGCGCGCCGCGCAGCTCCTGGAGCACCTCCTCGGCACCGCGGAGTTCGACGCGGCCGCGGGGCTCGCCGCGCTCGCGGCACGGGAGAAGGCGGAGGCCGCCCTCGAGAAGGGGGACGCCACCCAGGCGGAAGCCCTCTTCACTGAGGTCCGTGCGAGGACGCCATTTCTGACAGGCTTGCTTGCTGCGTTCTCTTCAAAATGGCATGAACAAAGGCGCAGTTCTCTGTGTGGTATTCTAATTCTGACTTGTATATTCTGTAGAGTATTGGACTCAATGCTCCTGGCGGCTTGCATCTGGCGTACGGAAGCAGGTCTGTTCTGTATTTTTTAATTTGGTTGAAGAACTAGTGTTTTGGTAGAATAAATGTGTTCTCTCGTGAGCCTGGCATGTAATGTTTGGTAGCAATTGTGCAGGTCGAAGGCGAGACTGGCAACTGGGGATGTCGCAGGTGCGCTTGCGGACGCCGAGGAAGCAGTAACAATAGCTCCCAAATTTCCTCAGGTATCACTTCAGTTGAAAATTGAACTCTTTGCCTCGTTCATAATGCCACATGCTTAGGTATGATGTATGCCCGCAAGCTTAGTTACTACAGATGACTGGAGTCTACTTTGTCATATTGGTTTGCTTATGAAATTGGATGGTTCAGTTTGGCCATTTTCCGTCACAAACTTGTGCAAATGGCTGTGCGTTAGCTAGTAACTTTTAGGTAGGAGGAAGCCAGGACCGGTAGCTTTAACAACCGAGCGAATCGAAATAACCAAATAGTATGCTTGAGTCTTGACCATGACTTCGAGATCGGCAGTAGTGATTGCAAAATTTGGACTTCATGACAGTGCAATGCTTAATTTTCCCAATACAAGGGGCACAGGTGGCATCATGTGACTGGTGAAAACAACTACATTATTTGCATCTGATATGCAAGCTATCTTCGCACATAATGTGAAACGATTTTCACTTGTATAATATTAATGGAGGAGATGAATCAGATATGTGAGTTTGCTCCTCAGATTATATGAAATGATGTTCACTTGTATAATATCTATGGAGGATTTTTCCAGTGCCAAACTGGAATAATATAATATTTCATACATACGTCTGTGTAGTGTGCACTATATGACAAAATGTGATTCTGATAGCAGAATCATAAACTGATAGCATAGCCCTAGGTGTTCCGTAAACTCACACATCACATGCTTTCAAACGCATGCTTGAGTATCTTTTTTTCGTTATCTTACACTGTTCTGAAAATCTGATTGTGTATAGTTTTGTTTTGTGTATGCCATCTTTCTGTGTTTCTCTTTTTCTGATTGGGGTGTAAACATTTAGTTTTTTATGATTGTTTGTTGGACAGTTAACAGTTTTAGTTTGGTGCTTGGCTCTCTTAATAAAGCTGCAGGTTGCCCTCCTGTTTCTTATACATTCTCAGGGGCATGACATATTGACATGCTCATCAGCTCTTATGGATTATGGCCATGCAGGTTCACTTGTCCCGAGGGGACGCATTATTTGCAATGGGAGAGTACCGTGCTGCGGAGGATGCTTATGCATATGCCTTGGACCTTGATCCATCTATTCGTCGGTCCAAGTCTTTCAAGGTTAGTGTTGGACATACGCGCTGCAGTTTTCATATTTCACAGTTCAAATTGCAGTTGCATGATTTAGCGCTGCAAACTTTCCATTCTTACACTCCCTTGTCCAGGCCCGCTTAGAAAAACTACGGGAGAAGCATGTCAGTACTTCATCATAGTTCATACTGGAATTTGCACTTCTGAAATCAGACGAAAAGGTTTGCCCAGCAAGAAATGTATGCCTGGTGGATCCGACATTTTGAATATCTAATGCAACCTCTCAAGTGTCATATCTAGTTAGCTTCATCTTTCTGGCAAGCATTTTGCAGTGTACAGTCTTGCATTGACTTTTTTTTAGAAGGAGATCTGTTGACTATTATGGTATTCATGTATTTGGCATATTTCAAATAAATAAGGTGAAATTGAGATGTTGGATATGAAGGTTAGTATTATCTTACATGTCTTTTCTCTCTGTTTTGCGACTTCTTTTTTGAGGAATCGGGCAGTTGTTCTGCCATTGCAGTAAGAAGAAAGTAATTAATTATAAGATCGCTCTACGAAGTACTAGTCAATTAAACTAAGAGACTGGCATCATCGGTAGGCAGTTCACTCTGAATTCTGCCATGGGCTTCCCGGAACAGCCGAACGTCAGACTTAATCTTGTGGAACACCTCCGTCTCAGAGTTGATTTTGCTGTTGAAGATTCTACCGTTGATTTATTGTTCTGTTTCGCTCTAACATCTTGGCTTCAATGGAATTTTTGTTCAGCTAAAATTGAGCCTGAAAGAAGGGGTTGTTTCTATCAGGGGATACCATCTGCCACCTTAGTAACTCCATATCATGTCAACAATAAAGTAATATCATCACCTGATTCACCCCGTATTCTATGGAAGATATTTGGTGAAACTGGTCAGCGTATAGCAAACCTTCATACTCTCCTATTATTTTTGCAACATATAATATTGTATCTACCTTTGCCTTAGCAGGGTCTCCAGAGTTTTAACGATGAGTTCATTCAAAAGCTTGTCGATGAGAATAAGACAAAGCTTGAAGTAGAAGTTTGAGGGGAGGCAACACCACACACCGCTACATGTCAAAACTCAAAAAACTCTCATAAATCTCATCCTATTACACTCAATACCAAAGAAGAAAGCATCCTATTACACTCATAAATCTCATCCTATTACACTCAATACCAAAAGAAGCAAGCGTCCTGTTACACTCATAAATCTCATCAGATGATGCAAAACAGCTATCTGTCACGGAACAGCAAAGGGGATTTTTTTTCGAGAAACACAACAAAGGGGAGATGAATGGGTACATTTGTGTTTAACATAATTTCCTAGATGAAGCACAACACATCAAACTCATGCATTTCTGTTCAACATAACTCAAAAGTTACATGCCCCTAAGCATCTTCCTTACAGTTAGTATAAGGAAGGATCACATTTCTCAAACTTCAGGGCAAAGATGCTTTCTTTTTTTGAAAAATTGGCAGGACCTCTGCCCAATCATTTAGGTAAGGTTTTTGAGAATATATACTAGGTTTTACAAGGTTTGCCTCATGGCACCACTCTCACAGATGTTTGCGCACTGCTAGTTGGGTCCATTTGGCTATCCGATTCAATTGCGCTATGTCGATAGGCCGTATGTCATTGTGAGATTTCTTCATGTATCAGGGGGCCACGTCCCGAGAGCAAAGAGTCTTGTTTTGGAACACTCGCCGGTTTTTCTCCTTCCATACTCCCCACATGACATAGATCAAAGTATCGCTAAGGCGTCAACTATACTCCTGTTTGTGCCTATGAGGCTTGCATCCCACCAGTCCGTGATGTTTTGGTGTGCCCCAGTGGATACAATGTTTGCAATGTTATGTCAGGAGCACACGTCTTCCAAACGTCTTGGGTGAAAGTCCATCTCCAACATAGATGAGCCACAGTTTCCAAGTGCGATCGGCCAAGCAAGCAGGTTGGATTGTCTGACAATCTGCGAATGGTGAGGTTGTCGGTAGTCTGTATGTGGTTGTGTAGAATAGTCTCGGAGAAAATTTTGTATTTTGGCTCAGCGTGAGTATTCCAAATCTTATCGGCCAGAAGCGGTGGCTTCGTCCCAACAAACTGTGCCGCATATGCGGTTAGAGCAGTATATAATCCCGAGGCTGTCCATCTCCAAGTGACCGCGTCCTCCGCTGCCAGGTCAAGCATGAACTCCTGCCAAGTCTAGAGTGATAAAATCGCGTAGCTGCTATGTGGTAGAGATGTTCTAGAGGGCTCGGATCCAATTCCGCCTTCTAACTCCTTGACCATCAGACTTTTTCTTTTTGCTATCTTGTCAAGGCTCGGAACTCTATTTTTAAGTGCAGTTCCGCCTAGCCAGCAGTCATGCCAAAAAGAAGCCCTCTCCTATTCCCGATCGTGATTACTTTGCATGCATTGAACAGGTCTTTGTCTGAACTATTGCACGGCAAGGCCGAGCCATGCTAAGGTCTTGATTTGTATTTCCAGTGGAACCATAGCCATCGCAAGCATAGTGCTCTACCGAACCTGGAGAGATCAGGCACGCCCAGGCTGCCTAGGTGCTTTGGCCTGCAAACAGTCTGCCAAGTAACCAAGGAGTGTCTCTCATTTGTGTGATCTCCATTATCAGCCTCCACATGAATGCTCTTCTAATTTTATCAATTTGCTTGAGAGTTCGTTTGGGGATGTTGAAGATTGTGAGGTGATATGTGACAATCGAGGAGAGCCTGATTTGGCAAGAACCACTCTACCCGCTTTGTTCAAGTGCTTTCCTTTCCGTCCTGATAGCCGTGCACCTACTTTATCAATCAAAGGTTGGTATTCAATACGCCACAACTTTCTTGTATGTAGCGGAAGTCCCAGGTAAGTGCAAGGAAAGGATCCCAATTGCACGAGGAATGAGTTGGTAATTGCTTGGAGGTCGTGGTCCTCGCATCTGAATGGGAAGATTTCAAATTTGGCGATGTTTGTGTGCAGTCCACTCATCTTCCCAAAACAGGATAGGATCTATTTTATCGCCCGGAGCTCCTCACAGTTTGGGTTGATGAAAATGCCCACATCATCCACATAGAGGGAGACTCTTGGTGTAGTAAAGCGGGGTCCAATCAGCTTGAGGATGCCATTGTCTGTCTCCCGCCGGAGGATGGATTCGAGTGGGTCGATTGCGATGATAAATAGTATTGGGGAGAGGGGTTCTCTCCGCCTGAACCCACGGGCATGAAAGAGAGGGCAAAGATGCTTTCTTCATGGGCAAAGCTACTATTCACCAAACAGCTAGAATCTTGCCGGCCAGTAGTCTAAGGCCCTGTTTGTTTGGGCTTTTTCTGGCTTCTGCGCTTTGGCTTCGAAGCCAGAAAAGCACCTATTTAGGTGCTTTTGGCTTTTGGCTTCAAAAAGCCTGAAATAACTTTTTGAAGCCAAAAGCCAAAAGCAGGTAAATAGATGTTTTTCTGGCTTCGAAGCCAAAGTCCAGAAGCCAGAAAAAGTCCAAACAAACGGGGCCTAAGTCGCTTGGCAATGTCATCAATATGCACATTGTGATCGCTCTCCCTGTCAATTAATCGAGTGATAAGAAAAATGATCATGCAAAGTATTACAAGAAATTAACTGTCTACTTGTGAAGTACTGAACAGCAGCAGTTTCAGCAGAATTTGAAGGATCATTCACCCTGTAATCCCTTTGCTAAGCTAACTGTTCCCTTTGGAGTTTGAGGGTCACTTGAAACCAGAGTGAGAGGATGGTGCCTAGAGAAGTTTGCCTTTAGGCTTTTAAATGACACATTTTGGTTACTCGCTATGTGTTGGAGATGCTGCAGGGCTCGACGAAATACTGTACTACGACTTGTTTAAATATAAGTTTAGACGAAATACTATACTACGACTTGTTTAAATATAAATTAACTCAACAAAATTTTGCGATGAAGATTGCTTCTTATCAATCAACAGCTAGTTAACCAAGACTACAATAAAGAGTTAGTGATTAGAGGCAATCCACAATTACTTCTGAAATCGCGTGAGTGTGAAATGGAAAAATATGCATCTAAATATATATGATCAAAAATGTGAAGATTTTCTTAACCATGATAAGAGAGCTAGACACTAGAATATCCAGACCTGAAGTTAATTTCCTAATCCATTTATCTTATGTACAAACAAGTTGAAAGCTGTTCACTGATTTGTGCTAAGTGACTTAACTAGAAAAGGCTGCTCTATATAATAATCAGTTCAAAGGATGACCACGCATGATGGTTTGAATTACGACCTAACACATCGCATCACGTATCGAAGGGAGGTGACGGCGGCGTACGCGGAGGGAGGCGTTGCAGGTTGTGGGGGCGGACGAGTGAGGCGGCTGGGGCAGACGAGCGCGGAGGCGAGCGTTCGCAGATGGATGAGGGCATTCGCGAGGGAGGCGGAGCAGATCTTTGACGAGCGCGGCGGCGGCGATCACGGAGGGAGTCTGAATCAGAGAGTTTTTGACCCATGGAAGTCATGGACAAAATTAACCTTAAGCGAAAAGAACTACCTAATGGAAAATTTCTATAATGCCCATGAAATGAACTGTTGGATATTTATACTGCTCCCTTCCATCAGTCATGACATGTACGTAAAAAACCTCATGGAAAGAGGCACCAAGTGGATTGATTAAAAGAAGATATGACTGGGGCCGACCTATCAACAGGCGCATTTAGCAAACTTTGTAGCGAAGTATTTCCCAAATTATAGTCAGCACTAAGCACTACTACATAAAACGTCAATACTGACGGGCGGAAAATCATTATCAGTGACGGGTACCCATCCCGTCAGTAACTAATGGTCAGTGGTGACTCGTATTATCAGTGATGGGTAAATTACCCGTCACTGATAAAGGTCATCACTGACGGGTCAAACAATCCACTCGTCAGTGATGACATTTTTAGATGCGCGAAAAAAGTCATCACTGACGGGTAGAATATTTGACCCGTCAGTGATGACTCACATCACTGACGGGTGAAGTATTATACCCGTCAGTGATGACGTTTTCAGAGGCGCAAAAAAAACTGAAAACGTCATCACTGACGGGTAGAATATTTGACCCGTCAGTGATGACTCACATCACTGACGGGTGAGGTATTATACCCGTCAGTGATGACGTTTTCAGAGGCGCAAAAAAAAAGTCCTACCCGGGCAGTGCCGGGTAGGGTTTCACTAAAATGGCTATAACTTTTGCATACGGTGTCCGTTTTGGGTCCACGACCACTCAAAATGACCGTATCGACGAGGCGCATCTGAAAAATTTACACGTCTTTAGACCTGTATATTTTTTCACCTCCAAATTCGCCCTCTAAGACTGACTTTTGCCCCTCCGAACGAAATGTCGCCTCTTTCGACCCTCCGTTGAACTTCTTCCCGAGCTCCAGATGCAGTAATCTTTGCGTATTCTGAACCGTGAGGGAGTAGAGCTGCTAGAAAAAAATATAAGAAAATTTTTTAAAAATAAAAAAATTTCACTCCAAATTCGGCCTACCGAACGAATAATCTCCCTACCGAACCCTCCGTTCCCTCCGTTGAACTTCTTCCCGAGCTCCAAATGCAGTAATTTTTGTAGATTCCGAACCGTGAGGGAGTAGAGCTGCTACAAAAAAATACGAGAAAAAAATTTAAAAATAAAAAAATTTAGGCACTAGTAGATGAGAAGGAAGAGAAGGGTGGAAGGGAGGAGAGGAGGGAGGAAGATGAGGTGCTCACCGTGACTCCATGGAGTTGGAGAGGTGGAGGGGCCGGCAGTGGAGAGGAGGATCCAACGGTGGGATGCTTGAGGAGGTGCTTGAGGAGGGTGCTTGAGGAAGGAGAAGAGAGGAGGGTGGAAGGGAGATGGAGTGGAGTGGCCTGAGTGGAATGGAGTGCCCTGAGTGCGCTGCACTGAGTTGTATTATATACCACGCGGGATTCTAAAATTTTAGGTTTTGAATTTTCGAGTTGGCGGGATTCACATCACTGACGGGTTAAAAAAGAGACCCGTCAGTGATGAGTGAAAATTTCGGGTTTTGAAGTCATTACTGACGGCCGAGTTTTTGCCCGTCAGTGATATTCTCGTTATCTCTGACGGGTCTAACTTAACGCCCGTCAGTGATGACTTTTTCTTTGGAATCTCATGTTTCTGCTGAAGTCATTACTGACGGCCGAGTTTTTGCCCGTCAGTGATATTCTCGTTATCTCTGACGGGTCTAACTTCACGCCCGTCAGTGATGACTTTTCTTTGGAATCTCATGTTTCTGCTGAAGTTATTACTGACGGGCCGACTTTTTGCCCGTCAGTGATATTCTCGATTTCTCTGACGGGTCTAACTTAATGCACGTCAGTGATGACTTTTCTGTGAAATCTCGTGTTTCTGCTGAAGTCAGTACTGACGGGCCCACTTTATTACCCGTCAGTGATGACTTTTCTCCCGTGAAATGGAACATCTGATAGTGTCACCACTGACGGGTATCCGGCTGCCCGTCAGTGATAGGTGAGAAGCCTGACGGGTTTTTTCCTGCCCGTCAGTGATAAGGTATAGCGGATGACCTTTTTTGTAGTAGCGAAGGTTGTAAGATTCAGATTACCTTAGTGAAAACGTTGCACCTGGCTTCCTATTTCTCGAAGAAAAAACATTGTCTTTTTGTTTATAGTGTGTCCTCTTTCTTTGTAGGTGAACTAGGTTTGTTCTTATCTCATGTCTCAAGTGTCAACCACCATGGTTTCTATGTGTGTCCCACCTAATGAAATTCGATCCTTTTGCTCCCTTAATTTGAGAGAAGTTTAGTGTTTTCTGTCCCCCATCCCCAATATGTCTCCACATATGACCCACAACATTCAATTCTGAATTTGCAATTCTGGTCTTTAGAGCTGACTGGACCAATCCGGCACCAAGTTGCCACCTTGCTGGCATTCCAAACTAGCTTAGCAATAGGAAAACTGCCTTCTTTCGTGGCACAGCAGATTACTATCACTTTTTATATGTGGGCTACCACCTGGATTGGTTGGCACATGCAAGTTGATAAGAACATTCTTGACGCACTCTACCTAATTAAAAAAAAATTGGAAACAGGAAACCTTAGCTGTTTTGATTATGATGTTTAGCTGAATTGCTGCCTGTAAGGTGCAGTGTTTGAAAGGAAACTCTTAGGTTACATGGATAGGTTGTTGACCTAGTGTTCCCCCGTTAACTGTGAGCCGACTTTTATCTGGTAAATACCATGTCCTGCCCTAGTCGTTGTTCTGATGACTGATGCTACTGTGATGAGATTTTTAAAATGCTCGTTATATTACACTAAATCACTTGCATGTGTATGTCATATGTTACAGTCGCATTTAGGCCTTGTCAATTGGCATATAGTCATGGCCTCATGAGACCTTGATGCAAAACAGATCATAGTATATCATACATGATTGTCCATGGCATCAACACAAAACATCAAGTAACAATTAAAACTAAGCAGCTGAGGCATCAAGTTAAGTATCTATTAATTTCGTTGAATCAACTGTGTGTGTTCTGATCTGCAATTCTCCTTTCGTATTCTCAACTTCCATGTCACTGCAAATCACATATATCTTCACCCAAGCGCTAAAACATATTACATGCACACAATTTTTTTTGCTTCAGTAGCTTTTTCTTCTGACTGCCTGAAACCTTTACCAATCTTTAGTTTCTGAAATGCTGACCCTGAAACTTCAGTAACTTTTGTCAGCCAGCTGTAGTTTAAGGCTACACACTTCAGACTTCCACACGTACCTTTCCCTCTTGTAAACATCACATGAAATGGTCTACATCAACGAACCCTTAATTTCAGGCTTATACTCTTTCTTACTGCTATTCTTGCTTATTATCCATTGTTGTGTGCAGGTGAAGTTTTTCCCAGTTCAAAGTCGATGGGCGATTAGAGAAAGGCAGTCTCCTACGCCCACGTTTCCCTCCCGGCGCCGTTCCGGATGCGTGGCACCAAAGCGAAGCTCGCGTGGTAGCAACTGTAGCGATAAGCAACTCATGGTAATTTTTTGGCCAGCAGCAGCAGCTATCTCTACGAGACTACGACAGGTCTGTGGCTTTGTGCTTGCGTTTGCCTGTGATATTTCTAGCATTGCAGTGTTGCATGCATGACACGGAAGTAATCTTTTTCTGCAGCGCTGAGTCATGCAGAATGGGCGCTTCCGAGCATCCAAACAACCCGGGAACACATGTGGCGCTCCACTGAACAACGGTTGGGTTGCACGGAGAAATATCTTCCTGGCAAAAAAGTGATGCGCTGATGTGCCGTTGCCTCAGCTCGGTTGGGTGGCGTTCACGGTAAGTATGGATAGAGGTTAGAAAATTTCATCACAGAATGCATGTTTTCCACGCCGGTCTCGTCATGACCTAGGTGCGCTAGCTACGCGGATAATATTAGCTAAAATATCTCGTATAAAAGGCGTGTGGGACGCGATGTTTTCCTGGCATCCATGCACATTCACGCTTGGCTGCATTTCCCTGTAAAGCTCGTATCATGTTCGTCCGGATTACTGTCTTATATTCGAACTACCAACCGTGACTTGAGATAAGAAGCAGCGAACTACCAACCGTGACTTAAGATAAGAAGCAGCGAGAACATTCGCGTAGGATGGGATCATGTACTCCCTGATCAATACATTATACAAGGATTTGTCTCCGTGATAAAATGGTGATAGCCCGTACCATGTACCTGACATGTGACAGTAATTCAGTCCTGCCTGAACAATAACTCAGTTGTGTGTGAACTGAGGTTGAGTGCAAGCTTTGCACTGAAAAGTACTCGTAGGGCGACGTGAGCCGTGGAAACGCGCCACTCGAAGCTTGAGTGACTGGAGATAATGTCATAAAGATGAAAGCGCTACAAGTGGGTTAGAAGTCAGTGATCTTAGTCTAGTCAATACGATCATAGATGTCTCCGAATCACGACGCCTAGTAACTAGTAGTAAGGGTTCGAGTACAGTTCTGCTAGCTAGTCTGGACTTAAGATCGATTCGGTTTTCCAGTACATCGGTCGTTGTTTTCCCATACTTCGCATGTATGTACTCATGGCAGTCTGTCTATTTTGTTTTGTCGTGCAAAAATAAGGAATACTGAGATCAAACAGGAAAATTGCTTCAGTTGTTCAAGAAGAAAAGGAAAAGGGTTGCCGAAAGTTTAAGAACAAATGGTATGTTTTTATCACGACAATACGAAAGTAAAAGTTTAGACTCGCAAGCTAGTTCCTCCGAGTTACCAAACCGCTCCGCTCTTCCTTGAGACAATTGCCGCTCTCTTTTCTTCCTCATAGCCGGCGAGTTCCCCACGTCTCCACCACTGCACTTGCTTACTGCCTAACAAGCGCCTGCCGCCACCATCAGCCGCTTCCACCACTCGTGCTCACCGTTACCCTCCTCCAATCCTGCCCTGGCAAAGACACCACTAGACGTGGCCTCCCACTCCCATCTATGATCTAGGGTGGACATCGACCCTTGACATGTTTTTCTGAATTCACCCCTGAAGAAAACTTAGATTGGATGGTGTACTGGCGGCAACGGTAGAAGACGGACTGGTAAGGGATGACCTTCGAGGGTGGAGCTGGATGTGGTGGTTGGGTAGGCAGAAGCTCACGCTATCGCACTTGTGCACCCTATTAGCAAAAGAGATTATGAATTTCTTTTCTCAAAAAGAGAAATGGGAAATATTACTAGATGACAAAAAAAGAAAAAAAAAGAAAAAAAGGCACATTTAGCCCCGCGACTGGGGTCAATGTAAAAAAGACTCCTCTCGCGACACAATGGCAAAAGTGACGCCACGATCGGCTAGAAAGTTGACACGTGTCAACTTTCTAGCCGATCGTGGCGTCACTTTTGCCATTGTGTCGCGAGAGGAGTCTTTTTTACATTGACCCCAGTCGCGGGGCTAAATGTGCCTTTTGGCGACCGCGACAGGAGCCGAGCTGCCTCTCACGTCTAGCGACCGCAACAGGCCCCTGTGGCGCCGCAGATCTGGAAATTTTTTGCCACGTGATGGCCAGCCATCGTGGCCGCTCAGCGTGATGGGCTCCTGTCGCGACCGCCAGACACGACAGGTGACACGTGTCAACTATCTAACCTATCACAACGTTACTTTTGTCATTGCGTCATGAAGGGGACCATTTTTCGTATTGACCGTAGCCACGGGCCAAATGTGCTATTTTACCAGAAAGAAACCGTGAAGAAGCAAAAACGCGAAAAGTGTTCTGTGTACGCGTCCTACACGTTGAGCCCACGATGACACCTCCCATCCCATCCCCTTCCTGGAAACGCGTTCTTGCCGGAGACAAAAGCTTCCCGTCAGTCCACATCGCTCACGCCGTCCGCCCCCTTCCCCCATTCACACCTCCGACGCCACCTCCGCCTTAAAATCCCCTCCCTCCTCCGCCTCCCTCCTCTCTCTCTTTCCACGCCCCATCCAACGCCGCCGCGTGCTCCACGAAAGCCCCAGCCAGCCAGATGTTCCTCGCCGACAAGTACCACGCCCTCCTCCCCTTCCACGCCGCCGCCGCCTCCAAGAAGGCGCCGGCCAGGGCGGGAGCAGCCGCCGCCTCCCGCTTCGACGCCGCGCTCGCCGCGCGCCTCGGGAGCCTGCTGCCCCTCCCGGCCTCCCCCCTCGCGGCGCTAGCGCGCCTGGCCGACATCCTCGCTGTCACGCTCGGCGACGCCGTCCCCGCGCTCGCCGGGGAGGGAGACGCGGGGTCCGCCGTCGCCGCGCACCTTGACACCGGGGTCGCGCTCCTCGACGCTTGCAACGCCATCACCGCCCGCCTAGACCGGCTCCGCCGCCGCCGCCTCCTCTCCCGCTTCGCACTCCACCTCCTGTCGTCGTCGTCATCGTCGTCCCCGTCGTCGATCCGCCGCGCGCGCGACGCGCTCGCTGACCGCGACGGTCGCGGCGCGTCGTCCCCTCACCCTCCGCTCCCTTTCCTCCCATTTGACCAGTCCCGTGGCCGCCAGCTCACCGCCGCGGCGCGCGTCCTCATCGCCGTGAACGCCGTCTCCTCCCTCGCAGCTGCAGCCGCGGCCGCCGTCCTCGGAGGCGGCGGCGGCGGCGGCGCCCTCGAGGCCGCGTTCCCGCTGGTCTCCGGCGACTTCCCCTGGGCGGAAGCCTTCAACGCGTTCTCCAGCCAGCTCTCCGGCCTCGCCACCGCCACCGGCGAAGTGGACGCCGTCGACGAGGCCGTCGGCAAGCTCGCGGCGGTCCTCGAAAAAGAAGGCGGCGTCGACGAGGCAGCACTGCGGGCCGCCGCGGAGGAGGTGGAGAAGCGGACGGAGGAGCTGACGGGGCGGCTGAACCGCCTGTCCGACGCCGTCAACGGCGTGTTCCGCGCGGCGCTGTGCCTCCGCAACGCCGAGCTCGGTAGCTTCATGGTGGGACCCGCCGACAAGACGCGTAAATAGCCGTCACTGCTGCTGTATACTTATCGTAGTCTTATACTCGTATGATACTGTTACTATATACAGTGATACAGTCAGGTGCAGGGCAACATTTAGCCAATTGCAGGTCTGGGTTTGGGTGAGTTGGGTATATTATGTGTGTGCGTCAAGGAGGCAGCATACGAGGATACTTGCATTTTGCACCCTTTTGGAAATGTGGAATCCAGTAAAAAATATGTGGAAAATTGTTGCAAATGTTCACCTGTCTGCAATTTTGCGGCATGATAATCTAAACTATGAGCTGGATATCTTTCCTGATCGTGATCGACTTATCAGTTCAAACTTACAAGAATCACAGGCAATCTCTTGCTATAGTTGCTCTTTTTCTTTATGAAGGTCATTGCTTCCCACGTGGTTATTATGAGACAACGAGCATGCGCTTAGAAACCCCGTTTAATCCACGAATCCAGACTAAGCGTGAGGAGAGAAAGTTAGCAAGGTACTCCTAAGTTTCCAGATCACCGGCTCACGCCCAGTCGCGCATCGTTGAATCCTATGCAGCACTTGGCCAGGATGGTGCTGCAAGAGACGCGTTCGTTAAGACTTGCTACGGACGACCATACAGCCAGGCCGGCAGGAACGATCGATGTCAGCGCGGACGAAACCGCACGTCGAAAATGTCAGCGGCGCGCGCACGATGTCACGACTCACGAACACACGAAGGCGTAGAGTGCCCGCGACACCCACTCTAGCTGGACAACGGCAACAACTGGTCAGGTCAAGTACCGGTGCCATGTCCCCGCGCCCGCACCCGCAGCCGTCACGCAAGCGCGCGGGCAAGAGGCGCGCAACAGTTTTGCCGTCGCGGCAAGCGCATCCGGGCAAGCTGCAGGGCCGCGCGCCCCGGTCGCTGGCTGTCGCGGTGCGGCGGGGAGGTGGGCTGCCCGACACTATCGAGCAACGCTTGGCCTTTCCCGCACACTTGCGCTACTACTCCCCGTCGGGACGCACGCCATGCCTGCTTTTCTCTTCAGTTGCTTGGCATCTCTGAGCCATACGTACGTGCCCGTGCGTGGGTACTCAGAGCTTCGTACCACGCGCCCTAGCTGTACCCCGCTGTACTCTACGTTTCGTCAGCTGCTTCCTTGAGCATTCTTCCGACCATAATTCAAGAAGAGTTTTCTTTGTTAGTGGCAAAGCAAAGAATCTCGTTTTACTGGCCCCGTGTGGGATCCTTTTTAATCCTATGATACGAGGGAGCGCTGCACATCACCGCACTAACAAGAGCATGTGCAGAATCTCGACCATCTTCACTCATAAATTCGCATTGCGATGTGCCTCGTTGCTCTGTTTTGGACCACCCCCCAGCTTTTCATAACAAATCCTTTAGCAAATAAAAAGAAGGCGAACTTTAATTCGGGAAATGGCCCATTAGGCCACAAAAGTCCAATACTCGAACGAAGAAGCCCAGCACGGCCTGCCAACTCCGCGCGGTCAAACCAACGATCACTCCTCCCCCACGCACCACGTACTCGACGCCTCCTCCACAATTCTCTCTCCCGCCTCCTCCTCGGCTCGCCCACTCGACCATCCCTCCCTATTAATTCGCTTCCCCTGCTGCTGATCCAATTCTGCTACGGCGTACGTACCGGAGCTGATCGATCGACACAGCGGTCGGCCTGCCATGGCGAACCTCGTCTCCCTTGTGACGCTTCTCGCGCTCCTCGTCGCCTTGTGCCGCGGCACCGGCGCCACGGACTTTGAAGTCGGTGGGGACGACGGCTGGGCCGTGCCGCCGGCCAGCGAGGCTGCCATGTACAACCAGTGGGCGTCCAAGAACCGCTTCCTCCTCGGCGACAGCGTCCGTAAGGCTCGATCCACTCATTCGATCTGTACTTCTCTTGGTGATGGCATTGATTTGCAATGTGATGCATGGGTATTTATGTACGTGCGTAGATTTCAAGTACAAGAAGGACTCGGTCATGGGGGTGACGGAGGACGACTACAACAAGTGCTGGTCGTCGCACCCCATCTTCTTCTCCAACAACGGCGACACCCAGGTGCGGCTGGACCGCCCGGGCCTCTTCTATTTCATCAGCGGCGTCACCGGCCACTGCGAGCGGGGGCAGAGGATGATCATCAAGGTCATCGGCCACGACGCTCCCCCACCGTCGCCGTCGGCGCCTCCCAGCCCAACGCACCCTAGCGGCGCCGCGCCGGTCATCGTCGGATTCGTCGGTGCCATTGCCGTCGCGGCGATGCTGCTGCCCGTCATTCTTCATGATGTCTAATTAGCGTAGATGGTGGCTGGACATATATCTTCTATACTATATGCTTTTGGAGTTTGATCACGTTTATGCGTTTAATTAACGAATTATTTGACTTGTTCGTTTCGTTGGGGAATTAAGACGTCCCTGGTTTATCGTAATCCTCTTGCGCTTTTCCATGTCGCGCTCAGTTGTTCATTAGAGTCGCGTGCTGTTACTACTTAATTTTTTATATCTAGAACAAGATGGTTAATTAGTATATCTTGTGTGATGGGTTGGAGGCTTGGAGCTAGGATTTTGGCTTTTCTGAAGACCATATGGATTGTATTCGCTGTACATGAACATGCTATTTCAATTCCTTTGCATTGTGCAGACATTTGATATTTCTATTATTTTTCTCTATAGACTAGAGAAGTCATTAATTTGCTCATTCTGTGCTGTATAGCACCATGGATGCAAATGAAAATGCTAATGAAAGTGCAATGTTTGCGGACAAATGATTCTGGAATCTTATGAAAAACAATTTCTTCTTTTTGTTTTTTGAGGAGAGTGTGAGAAGCAACTAGTAAACTACAAACGCATGCAGCTGAATTTCCATTGTCAATTCGGCCCAAGCTAGTCCAAGAGCCGGATTGCATCGTTGCTGGAAAACAAGTAAACTGCCGGCCCGTCTGTGGCCATACGTGTTTCGGCCACCAAACCCCTCGAAGCCGAGACCGAGGCCCGAGCTGCTGACAGTGTTGTTTGGGGCTCGGCTGCCGTCGTCGCGACCGTGGCCCTCCCAAAACACGCCCATTTTCCACGGATCGTCGGCCACAGCCGGTACTTGTTCTGAAAAAGATGAAAATTCGATATGAAAGTTTATAACATGGTTGATCCTACACTGGCCACGAGTACAAGAGCAAGAAGGCTGGTGGTGATCTCAAGAAGAAAGACAAGATGGAGCCGTACGCTCACTGGCCGTTAGATCGGAAGCAGGTCGGATCGCCAGGCCTCTGCACGCAAAAAGGTCTGAAGGGAGAAGTGTTTCCAGTGCCCTCGCAGCTAACGAGACGCAAAAACACAAATAGAAAACGAAGAACAAATAAGAGAGTCAAGGAACAAGGCTACTCGGAAAAGCTTTTGGTACCAGTGGTGTCGGAACAGAATTTCACAGCGTGAGGATTCAGCACTAGTTTCTGTCCTCTCTTTTTTCAGATTCAGACTTGATTAAAATGGGTTGTAGCTTTGCTTGTTGATGACTAGGAATTTGCAATGTCCTAATCTAAAACGTGCATGTCTTACCTGATGTAGTCTAGCTCGTAATTTTCACTTTACCGAAAGAGCAAAAATCACTAAAATACCACCGTAGTAAGATGCTTTACAATGCTTTGCAAAAGTAGCCACGAGCTGAAAATAACAAGTGGGCAACCGGACAGCCAAATGGCATTAGGGTAACCAACTGCATACTTTTTTGTCCATGATAAAACCAAAAAGGTCAATTGTTTTAGAGGTGCAGACGGTGGCATCAAAGTTCGTAGTGCCTCCTCGCTCCTTGGTACACAAAGATTCGATCACTTTTTGCATCCTGAACGCGTCTGTTTGCTAAAGTTTTGTTAATTTAAGGATTGAAAGGCAAAACTATGCAGAACATGACTCCTAAAATGTTTGTAAGGGAATGTTACAGGTGAAATGCAATGTTATCACTGTTTTACGATAATTACAAGGGTTATAATAACAGGACATTCTGACTTCCGTTCTGCAGCCTCCTCTCAGCACATCGGTATGACCTAGTTTCTGACTCTCCCTCGCCTGTCCAAGTGAAGCGTAGGCAGCTAATGTTATGTTCAATTAATCAAATCACATTCGAACCTTACCAATAATCAACTCCATTTTCTCCCGAACCAGTCAACTCGATCAATCATGATTACCAATAATTTCTTTTCACAAATAGAAGGAAAATATTTGGATTCGCCAAATTAAGTCAGATTGAATGAATTGAACCACAAAGTATCAGGGAGAAAGGTTTACTTATTTGTGCAGTATTTTAACCATCAACCAATCATGATTGCATACACTGCGATGCAGCAGTAATACGGTTTGCCAACTAATGCTGTCATCTTTTATTGCAGCCTTCTTTCCATACATTAGTAAGTATTATCAAGTACATGTCAACAGGAAACCCTTACGGTTTTCACTTTCAATAACAAATTTAATAGAAACACCGTCAATATATTTTTTCCCAAAATGGCCATATGCAACAATTCTTCGTAACTCGTAGTTGCCTTTTAACTTTAGTCAAAAATAAATAAATCAAAGTACTGTCCAACCAAAATTAATATACGTATTTCACTGCAAAAATAGTACCTACCTTAACGAATTAGGGCAACGGCGCTTTGTTATAAACATAACGATGGCTTCTCGTTCACGTCCAACAAAGCTAGAGTCAGGAGGTACCTGAAGAAAATTATATTGCATTGCATTGCATACAACAATGAGATGATTGCCCAATACACAGGAAACACAAAACAATATATTGGTTGTTAGGGAGTCCTTACCCAGAAAATCTTCACCTAACTATTTGGTATGCAGAAGGGAGAGTTGGCTTTTTCTCTACTAGCTCATAATGAAGAACAAAGTTATCCTGCAGCAAGACACATGCTCAGCTATCATTTGCAATAGTGCACAAGAGAAGCTAGATATTCATCCAATATAAATTTACATGAACAAACCTTACGGACTGTCTCCCAATTGTTTGGATCAAAGCAACCATAAGACCCCCGTTCATAAGTAGGAGTTTTGACAAGAGGCTCCATGTTAGGAATTCTTGTGAACCATAACCGCAGTTCTCTATGGTAAAACCATCCTCGGTTATATCTGAGGAAAACACAATCAGATATATGTGCACTATATATCTAAGAATTAGTATATGCCCAAAAAATAGAAAACTGATTTAAGCTCCATTAGTTGCGCTGTCATGCACTAGGTTGTGGGCAAGGGTTAAGATAAGTAAGATATTATTGCTATATTTTTAAGGAAAGACAGGTAATAGCAAAAATGGCTAGCTTACAAGGAACGCACAGCAACACTATAACAGACAGTTTGTAACTTAGCAAATATCATCAAAAATAAATAATAGAAAAGATTGAAATTTGAAAGAGAAAACAGGGAAAATGAACATACAAACATGTGCGAAGCTCAGGTAGCCAAGCAGATTATGAATACATTCAAATGTTGCAGAGTTACAGTACTCTTCCAGGAAGATAAATAAATCCACAAGGTTACTTTTAAAAATTCGTAGATCCATGACAGTCACTGGGTCTGGTCCAGTAACCGACAGATTACGAGTTAATATGTAAAACCAGCACAAACTGGCTCCAGTGACCTAGTGGCAGCTGGTTTGTTAGCATTAAAACTTTGATCAGGACATAGCAGTGTGTTTCCTTTATCAAATGTTATTGCAAAAAGATCACATTGGTAAAATATTCAGAACATGAACAAGCAAGGAGCATGCTAATCCAGATAAATCTAATGCCAAGATATTTAAATGAGATAACCAGTGAAACCTTGTACTCACAGTTCGTTGGCAGCACATATCTGAGCTTCATCCTTTGGCATGCTGCAAACCAAAGACAAACGATAATCACCTTAAAATTTGTTGCAACTAATGGGTGAACCTAATACAATTCAAGTTGCGGAAGTACCTATAGAATATGTAAAACAGTGTTAGTGTCTGAAACTTCTGAAAATGTATAGGCTGCACCAAGACAGAACTTGTTACAATTTTTTATATATGATAATATAAACCATCGCATCAAGGGAAAGATTCTGGGCCTTTCTTAAGAAAATGGGGTTTAAAACATCTCATTAGTCAGAAACAGCCTACTGCTATTGTCAGCTTACCTGTAGTGCTGGAGGTTGCTCAGCCAAGTAACAAGCTGGATTATGAAAATCAGGATCTCCTTTTGCTGGCTCATTTGACCATGGAGAGCCAAATGTCTTGTATAGATTGTCTGGTGAGTTCAAATTTAAACCCAATGTTGTCAAATCTATTCCCAAAGCAAGAGATGCCAAGTCAGCATCATTCATCCTTATAACTCCCAGCAATCCTAACAAGCCATATGGATCAGGTGGTGTTTGGCCCCCCTGAATGGACTTTAGACTATGATCCCTATATGACTGTGCGGCTGAAGACATCTGCTGCAACCTGAAAGGACTTTGAGTCTGCGGCTGCTGGTATTGCTGGAGCAGTTGCTCATATGATCCCAAACTAGAAGTTTGACTCAGCGAGTTGAGCGGTCTTAGTCCAATATTTTGGGGTCCGGCATTCTGAACCTGACGAAACATAATGAAGGTTACTCCTTGTATTAAAGGGTAAATATAAACAGCAAACTTGAATCGTGCATCTTAGTGATGCATGCCATGTCGAAATGGAAACATATCAGAACCATGACAACGAAGTAGATGTTAAATGTTCGGTGGTTGTTTCAAGGGATTCCCAATAGTACTTACTGAATTAGCACCCTGCTGATGTTGTTGACGATTTGGCGGGTAGGTACTTCCTAAATTAAAACCAACTGACCTTGACATCTGTGTAAGTGTTCATAATATGTCAAAATAAATGCTCAGAGAAACAACGATTCAAAATTCAGAGACATGAACCCACAGGATATTGTTGTGCTTGCATTACAGGTACATTCTCGTGAAGTTGTTCCTTGTGATGTAACTCCATAGCATAATCTGAACTGCTACCTGATAATTCAAAAGGTCAATATTGTGTACAATTTGGCAAAATCGAGTAAAGAAAGAAATGTATTAAGGTAGTGCAACGTTCAGCCAACAGATGGTACTTCGGGAAAGAATTTTAAACCTCAAGAAACCACTAGTAAGGTCTTATTTCATTTCCTGCAAGTTTATGAAGCATTAATGCTTAAGCATGTCCCACGTGGAAAGAATAGGTTCAAAAGGCAGGTAAGAGATTACAACGCAAAATATGTGACACCATTAAAGGAGATCGACTTAAAAGTTGACCTAACAAATGATAAATTACATTTTGCAGGAAGATGGTTCAGCAGCCCAAACTGTAATAATAATAGTATGATTTTAGAAAGAAAAAATGGGCCAACGATTTGTATTCATCCGTATAGCTGTCTTGATGCCCCCCAGCAGGCACAAGAAAACGAAAAGTCTGTGACGCTTCACAAAGTTGAGGACTCAAGGTATGCGTGTGGTATGTGGATGGCCAAATTGGCAGCTATGGCAGCAATCACTTAGTAGATGTTGCACCTAATTTTCAGGACGTTCTTTTGATCTCTATTGGTCTACATGGTAGATCATGAGATTTAAACAAATGTTATAGTTAATTTACTGCCATGGTAAGCTTAAATGAGTTATAGCCATAGTAAGTACGAGAATTCAATTGACTCGAACACCTCCCAGTGGTTTACCTGCTATGCCTCATCATAACTAACTTTACCTCATGTCTTCTAGAAGAGTAGCAACGTCGTATAGAAAACATTAAGGGTTAGGATGAGCTTCCATCTACAACCATGAGTCCATGACATGACAAAAGGGTACCATAAATTCTCTGTATGAGTTGTCACAGGAAAGACGATTGACCATCTTCCTCTAAAGTAAAGAACTTAACAGCTCTATACCCCATCTCATGCTATAAACAGTTGCCTACGTATGTTGCAGATAAATATGCTTCCATTTCTAGCCCACAATTATGGGTACTTGTTATAGGAATCCAAACATGGGACACATAACCAAGCTGCACTTGGACCCTTTTATCTGAATGACCTTAGGCACATTTTTCCTAGGTGACCACCAATGTTCTAATGATGATTCATGGTAATTCCAACTGCTGCATCATATTATTATTATTACTACTACTACTATTATTATTTATTGCCAACGGCTGGTGCATATTTGCATCCTCGATCTGCCATTAGGTTAATGAAAGGTGGCAAGAGAATACAAAAATTATCTGTCAAGCATATAGAATGGTAACAACCATTCGTTAACTCGAGGAAAACATCACAGCCTTCCATACTAGGCAATTAAAAAAACAACGGACTTTGTAACAGATAGAAGATTTTATGACAGGGTAATATTGTTGGGAACTAAGCTGTTCAAACAATGAAGTTCAATAAGTACAGAGTAGCAGAGCCGTATAGTAGTAGGCATGAAGTTGATATTGGAACTTCAAGGTCACATAGTAACACAATTAAATAATCATGCACCAGTACACCAAAAGTATAATGAGAAGAATCTCACTGAATCAACATACAGGCTAGAAATAATTCAACTGTAACAACAACCTTTAAATCCCGGCAAAGCCGGGAAATCTTCATTTTGAATGCTGAATTCCTGGTTTTGTTGAACAATGGTGTTAACACCAACTCCTTGCTTCCGTAGTGATCCTGCAATTTAGAGAGATTGGCAAAGCATCCTCCAAAACTAGTGAAAAATATTTATGGTTTTCCAGCACTTTTACCATATTGTCCTTGTGGACCACCAGCAGAATTAGGTCGACCAGTCAATTGGGGGAAATCATTGATGTCAAATGGAGCATTGTCACTGGCATCATGTAGCATCCCCATAGAACCTAGAGAATTATTTCCTGCTTGCATTTGGTTCTGGGATAATGAACCTCCAGATGTTGGATATGAATTTCCAATCATACTAATCAATTGAGCTGATCCTGATTCCATTGATAAATAAAAACAAACGACAAGCTGAATGAGAATATGCACTTCAATAAGAGAAAATAACAGATAGTGTACTTCTCGTTAACCATTCAAATCTCATGAAGCCTGTATCACGATCGTACAATATATAAACAAGCTTTTATCAAAACCCAATTACTTCCATGAATTTAAATTGGTAATATAAATAAATAGAACAACGTTAAGAAATAGGTACGGTAATAATTACTAAGAAAAGCAAGAACATAAGTATTCCGATATACAACATATGCCTGCAAAAAGGAAGAATATCGATGTAACAGAAATTCAGCACTATGACATTACGTAGGACTTAGATACTTAAGGTCAAAATCCTAATTTCTGAATGTTGGCTTCTATTATATCGAGATGGAAAAAAATGCCTACTCCTCCAGATAGGTAGTGGTGCTTCATCAGGCTTTACTTTTGTGGCAGCCAGGGCAACCAAACTTTAACATGCGCGCTTCCGGAGTTGTTCCAGGATTAAATGAAAAACAAATCAGAATTTGTTTAATGTGGGGAGATTGTTCGAGGGAAGATTGTCCAGAAGCTAGCTTTCCTTTATTTTTGTTGTTTCATTGTTGCACTTACAGAAACAAATTGGAAGTTTACTCTATAGAAGCACATGGTTCATAATTTATGAAGCATAAATATCAAGACTACTTACTAGGTTTTCTAAAAAAAAATAACTCCAAAGAAATCTATATCGTAGGTATGTTGGCCACCTATTTCATATGCCCAACTTTTCTTGCCAAGAAAAAGTCAGAGGGTGAGGATGCAGCTAAAAAGCCAGACAATATGGTAAGTAGACGCTCAACAAAGAATTAACATAGCAATGGTTAAACATGCTAAAAACTAATAGTTGGAGCTACAAAACAAGAAATAATAAGTAAGCAATCATGAGACATGGCCACATGAAGCTTTTTAAAATCCATGAAGTAATATATTCCACCTGTTTATGCAGTATTTAAATAAACTACCTTGTGGAAGAAGACCATTCATCATCCTGTTGGATCCTTGCACATTTAGACTTCCACTTCCAGCATTGCCACTAAAATTCATGCGTGACGCGATACTCGGCACAGACAATCCACCAGAGCTTATATTTCTTCCAATATTACTTCCGCCCACAATGTTTCCTACAGAACTTGTAATACGTGGACCCAAGTTTCCTAAAGCTGGAGATCCTGACATGCCAGGAACAGAATTCCGACTGCCACTGGTGCCCAAGTTCGAGGATAAGCCTTGAATGGTACCACCAATATTCATGCCACTACTAAATGCTTGACCCCCACCAACATTCATTCCTCTACCACTGATACCTGAATGTGCATGAGGAATCTGCCAAGAAACATAATACCAAAATAGTAACAATCATCTTCCTCCACATGAAATCCAAGCAAGAGTACATTATATTTCAACAAATAAAATTATCCCTTAGATTGCATAATCCACTAACATGCATGTTCATGCTGTTCACATTATAAAAAATGAATATTGTAATCTCCATAAAGGTGGGCATTCGAACCTGAGACATGGCAACTGCAAGGTTGTTTGAAGCAAATCTCCCAGAAATGCTCCCTCCAGGTTGTTGAACCCCAGAGGATGAAAGGCCACTCATTGCAGCATTCCTTTGTGCAAGTGATCCAGGCATATTTGGAAGATTGAAATTTCCATGAATGTTGTGCATACCTGAAAAATGTAAAAAATGATAAAAGATAAAAGGTTTATTTAATGGATGTTGCACTATGTCAATGGGCTAACTGAGCTAGTGTATTGTATGCTCACCAGAGTGATGGAAACCTTGAACTGATCCAGATTGACCAGAAAAGGATGCTGCAAATGGTCGTCCTGTTGAGTCTGGAAGATTCGATGTAGAACTGTTAAGATTTGACTGCCAAGGAAAAAGTATCAAGTCATCAAAACAAAGATAAGACAGACTAATATGTGAAATTACACTATTCGGAAGAGCATAACCATGTTGAGTTAAACAGCAATATGAAAAAATAAAAAGTGCCCAGTCAAAGTTAAATTCCACCCAACTACTATAGTTCTTAGATGAACTATAAGGCTTCAAATTTCATAGTAAGCATCTCTACACATATAGCCCATGTAAGGGTGGTAAGTAAAGAAAGAGAAACATAGTGTTGTCTTAAGACAATCAATGCATACATCAATCAAAGGGTTCCTCAGAACCAGACTTAAATATGCTTGACTAGATGACACTTATCAAGTGTTCAAAAATGAAATACTCATCTATTGTCCACACAAAACTGCAGCAGGAACAAACAAGTTGATGATCTACCAAACTCAACCATAATAAACAGATAGAATTGGAATATATATAGTGAATGCAGGGTAGTCCAGTTGCAAGGATAAGCAAGTACATTCAGCAAGCCTGACATTATGATGGCAACAAAAGAGCAAGCCAACACTCAAGAGCAAATGAAGATTGTCCACCAAAAAGGCATGACGCAGTGATCCCCGGCAGTCTGAAACAGAAATGGGTACATGTATTAGTAGTTTGTACAATAAAGGACTCCTCGAACAAGAAAAATCACATACTAATATTTTAACTTGGTATAAGATTGACTGAGCCACCCTTCCAATATAAACCAAAGAGTAAGTCAAGACAACATAAACATGTGCAGATTTCATAAGTGAGGAAATGTAGCCTTCCTAGGAGCCATACATGACACGTACATCTCTACAAGTCTGCTGCTAAGGCTTGACTTTAAAACTAAAGGCTTACACGGGCTTAAGTTCCAGCAAACTGGCTGTTGAGCAACAAACCAAAGTCAACATTTAAACAACTACCGCTAAATTCAGCATTCAGAATTACTTTAGCATCAACTGATTTTTCTATAACCCGAAACAGTGTAGAAAAATATAACGCCATGGTTAGAGCCATAAACCACACGCATGAGTGCTTGACGAGTGTATTACAAAAGCTGATCATTGCAAACACAACGCCAATACACTACGTTTAACAGCATATGCCAAAGCTACAGAAGCGTAATTGTCATCTAATCCCACCCTCTCGAGCTAAATCTGCCCTGCACACGTGACCATACCAATGTTAACACTCAAACCATCACTCTCCCACATCGAATTGAGGAACAAAAAAAATGTTCCAGAGCACATATGGAATCTACAGCAGCAGCAGATTCGCAGATGATCCAATATGCGGTGACACACACTCAAGGGAGTTGGGTGAGTGCGGAATCGCGGAAAATGGTCAGGAATTAGCACAAATCGGGAGGGTTAGGGCTTGCTTACCCAAGGGAGCCTGCACCTGCGGCACAGGAGGTGGGGGAGCATGGATTGGAGCGGTGTGGCGGCAGGGGAGGCTGCATTCGGTGGTTCTCTAAATTTATGCTCCCCCACCTGACAGAAATACATGCATCAAGCACTCAAGCATGTGGTTTATGGCTCTAACCATGGCATCATATTTTTCTACACTGTTTCAGGGTTTCTAGAAAAATCAGTTGATGCTAAAGTAATTTTGGATGCTGAATTCAACGGTAGTTGTTCAACTGTGGACTTCGATTTGCTGCTCAACAACCAGTTTGCTAAAAATTAAGTTTGTGGAAGCCTTTAGTTTTAAACTCAAGCCTTAAGAGGCAGACTTTTAGAGACACCTAATCTGTGGCTCGTAGGAAGGCTACATTTCCTGTTTCGCTGCTGAATATGCATCTACATGTACTCCACGCCATAATAACAGAATACTTGTGCACGAAAAATTAAAAAAAAACTAGCTAGTAAATTTTTCCCTTGACATGTACAGAATCCTCTCTTGCGGAGTTCACATAAAAGATCTATGCATCCAGCAACGGAACAAATAAATTTGATAGAGCATGAACATATATGCAAGCATGAACTAACCATTTTCTAATCAATAGAGCAAGAAATTCTAACAGAATAAAAAAATTACGATAAAGAATGAGCAAGTTCTAAGCTTTTCATCACTGAAACAGTGCCAGATCAACCACGGGCGGATCTAGATCGTGTGCACACCCAAAATTTGTCGAGGTCAGTGGGGTTTAACTAATCATTAGATGACAAAAGGCCCATACCTCAAAAACCAATGTCCAAGATCGCGGACGGGGTGGAGACAGCAGGGACGCGATGTCGCGGTGAGGTTGAACGGGAGCGGCGATGGCGGCGACGCGCGTGACAGGCGGAGGGATTGGGGGGCGGGGGGGTGTCCGCGGTGACGCTAAGCTAGGGCACGGCGGCAGATCTAGGGCACGGCGGCGGTAGACTATAGGGGAATATTTCAGAGCCGCGATGGATCGGGTTGGAGGTCCGGGCGACAGTTTTGTTTAGTATCACAACAGAGGGACCAATACCAATGCAGCCACTTTAAACCCTTGTGGAACAAGAATCACAAAATATTGTAACAAGATTGTCTACCGTTGCAACAAATCTTTTATACAGTTACAACATAAAAAACACACATATACAACGCAAAAAATAAGTCGTACATCATTGTAAGAATCATTAACTGTTGCAACAAAATAGCTCAATTTATGCAACAGTCTCTAATTGACACCACGGTAAAAAACAAAAACTAGTGCGACAAGAACAAAAAACACTTACAACATCACCATATGTATGCAACATCGATCACCTCTGACCATAGCAAATAAATACCACTACTGCAACATGCCAAATGTTCCTATGCAATAACTACCCAATGTCATCTTCACTTTATCTCTCCACCATAGCCTCCGCCAGCATGGTCACTAGTGAAGATGTGCGAGCTACCACCTACTTCCTAGACGGTGCCGTCTTCCGAGTGTCTTGCTCGACAACGCCACCTTCTCAAACGAGGTGCAAGGAGGCGGTGAAAGATGGACAGCTACATGCACAACGAGAGGTGTGGAGAGCTTGGGAGGCAGAGAAATAGAGCATCGAGGGGTCTTGAGACAGAGAGTAGCAGCAGCACGCAGAGATCAGCAATAGAGTCCATAACAGTTTGTGCATGAAGCTTGGGCGACAGAGAGATTGCAGTCTGGTGATTTGGGTGAGGAAAGAGATCAGCGTGGTGATTTAAAGAAGGAAAGGGAGCCCATGGGAGAAAATGGAGAAGAGAAAAGAGGATGGAGATAGGAAAGAGATAATATGATGGGATGTATGAAGAGTGTGGGACGGGATGCACTAGTGGATCGCTAGGACACGTGGAGGATGGACGTAGTGCCCAACTGCTCATTTTGATCAGTCGGTTGATGGATAATGTTTTCCTTTATTTATTAGTTTCCCTGGTGTCAAAACATGCCCTAGAAAATGAGCGTCTCACATAGTGGTTTTTTCTTTGAACCCAAAGCCAAAGGATAAAGAGTGGCAGATGTTTCCTTTCTCATCTTACCTTTTCTTATCATTTTTATAGGCTCACTTGTTTCATTGTAATAACTAATGAGAAAATATATAAATGTGAGACTCAATAGTGTAGATGCTAGCTTAAGAGTCCATGCACCAGAGCAAAAAATGAGCTTTTGAAAACCTTGAAAACTATGAACCTCTTTATTTTGAAAACTTTTTACTAAAAAGAAATTGAACTTTCTAACAACAAACACAAAGCTTTACTATGAACTTTCTACTCGGTAACACCAAGCTCTCCACTCAAAAACTTTGAGCTTTACTCCTTTTGTTCCAAAACAAATGACGTTTTTGATTTTGTACGGTTTTCAATGAAAAACTTTGACCATTGATACATGTATGGTTGTGTAAGTAAAAATAATAATTATGAAACTATTTCTACTCCAAAGCTATAAACTTTATACTCAAAAAATATCAAGATTGGTCCAAAATAAGTAAATATCCTTTCAAATGTCATTAATGCATGCATGGATGAGCTGCCACTTGATTACTTAGCGGGAGAGAGTATAAAAATCGATGCATTTAGGAGTAAGAGAATGATACAATAGTCATTTGAGCTCACTCCTTAACTCTCGTGCTCGAGTTTAAAATCATGTAGAACAGACGAGTAGTAAGTAAACTAAACTAGCAAAGTGCTCATACATTACTACAGATTAAATAGGCATATCACAACAGCAAAAGGACAATGCATTGTCTTCTTGTCCCTTCATTCGTCTCCACACTCACACCTCGGCTCTGTCGCTACTATGGCATCGCTCTACTCTTCTAGGGCGTGCAAGATATGACGTCGTCTTTCTCCTCCTTCTTCCCTCTTCACTCGCTCCTTGGCTTGGCCTTTGACAGTATGACATACATATCCTTGCAATGCAACTGGAGATACATGCTCGTGGAGATAATCTAGGAGTTAGTTATACTTTTGAATTTTGAATACATGAGAGCACTTGACCCACTTGTTTGCTAGTTTAGAGAGAGGTGGGATATGGTATTATTGGACATTCACCACCAACTCTCATTTACATCGTGGTATAAGTGAGCAGTATCACACTTAAGTGGTGACGTGAATAGCAATAACGTACATACAAGAGGTGAGAGACATGATTTAAGAGAATGATTCATTTCTTTTTCTCTTATTCGGGACTCCACGGTAGCATGTAACTATAATTTTTATAGAACTTTTAAATGAGAAACTATGGGCATGATTGGTTGGATGCCAACATTTGGCATTGCCAATATTTGGCAAAATCAAAAGTTACCAAAAATTGATAACTTTTTTAGAGGTTGGCAAGAACCAATTGGTAGTCAATCAATTGATAGCCAATTTTTACAACTTATCAATAATTGGCATGGTAAAAATTGGCATCTAACCAATCATGCCCTATTATTGATAGTAAGAATTACATTGCAGACTTAAGCAACCGAGTTTCCGTTCGTTCTGGGTAGAATCTCATTTCGGCCCAAGCTAGTCAAAGAGCCGGGACCATAAAAATCGGAGAGTCATCCCCTCGAAGCAGACTCCGCGGCCCGAGGCCCCAAGCCGCTGACAGGGCCTGTAGCCGGCCGTTTATCATTCGCTGGTGGGAAGTTTGGGCCTCGGCTGCCGCGTTCTCGTCGCAACCATAGCATTCTCGTTGCAGAGCAAACACACGGCCATACTCGGGTAGCCACGCCAAAACATGCCCGGTTTCCATGAATCCCCCGCGGCGGCGATTCCACCGTCCCGCGCGCCCAAACTTGCCGCCGCTCCTGCTCTTCTCCCTCCTCGCGACGCGCGCCCATTTCCCCCGCTGCTAGCAATTTGACCTCCCACCAAATCGAGCCCAGCCATACGCTTCTCTCTCGTCGGTGCCCCAAAATTTCGCCGGAACACCATGGCGCCGTCCCCTCCCACGGCCCCCAAAACCATCGCCGACTTCCTCATCCGTCCCGCCAAGCGCCTCCGCCCCAGCACAACCGCCACCGTCCCCGGCGCCTCCCTCTCCTCCTCCTCCTCCTCCCTCTCGCCGGAGCAGCGCCGCCGCGCCGACACCAACCTCGCCCTCGCCCGCGCTCGCCGCAACCTCCGCCTCGCCGAGTCCAAAGGTACACTCCTCCACGCCCCCCGCACCCCCTATGGTTCCGTTCGCGGCTCGTCAGTCCTGTAAGTAACCTTAGGGTTTTGGTGCGGGGGGTTTTAGCCTCTGGCGGCGCCGCGAAGCTGGTGGAGCTGCTCGTGGAGGAGACGTGGCTGGAGGCGCTTCCCGGGGAGCTGCGCAAGCCCTACGCGCTCGAGCTCTGCCGCTTGGTCGCCCACGAGCGGCTGCACGGCAAGGTGCCCGTGTACCCGCCGCCGCACCTCGTCTTCCACGCGCTTCACACCACTCCGTTTGACCGCGTCAAAGCCGTCATCATCGGCCAGGTATCGACCGCCTCGTCTCCTAACTGCTCTCGTCCGTGAAATCATGCTCATAAGCTATCGAATCATGTTGTTCACTTACTGCTTGACATTGTGATAAAACTTCAAATGTGCGAGACTTTATCAGCTTCACCTGTGGAAGTTATGATGCCTGTGCTGGTTTTGTGTTGGAATAGCTTATTGATTCACCGTGTGTCAAATGCTGCATAGATACGGAGAAAAATGATTGTGGGGATAATCATCTATGATGCTTGTAGTAGTGATCTGTTTATTCCAGAAGGTTGCACGGTACTTTTTTTGT
Organism: Stipa capillata; assembly: GCA_019208055.1. Taxonomy (NCBI): domain Eukaryota; kingdom Viridiplantae; phylum Streptophyta; class Magnoliopsida; order Poales; family Poaceae; genus Stipa; species Stipa capillata. Next base: position 403,251 of record JAGXJF010001436.1, read on the forward strand.
TAGATTGCTCTTGTAAGTGTTGTGGCACATTGATCGATTCTGTGGGATATGTGTTATATCCTTCATTTATCGTAAAGAGGTTAGCTTGAATTTGGTTATGAGGTAGTAGTAAAATGCGTTATTATACACTTTGAATGTGTGAGTGTTTCATTTTGAGGATGTGATAGCTTAGTTGCATAAAATTTTGTTCATTTTAGTCTGACTTTGGTCCAGAGTTTGTTTTTGTTACTATGCTTACCGCTGTACGACGTTAAATTGATAACATCGACAGACCAATTTGGCAATTCCATTGTTTGGGCTTTCAATATAAGCCGGGCATATGCCTTTCGTCTTTTTTTTATTCAGCACTTCCATGTTGCAGGAATGCAAACTGTTGCTTATGTTCTGCATATACCATATTATGTCACAACTGATTTGAAGCTATTTTGTCTCTGTTTGCCTTGTTTGCTCCTACCAAGGGCAGGAGTATACCTTTTTGATAGTTTGGATGTTGTAGGTCTGATATTTTTTGTTATTTTTGTGTGATGCTGCTCGCCTGCTCAACCATATTTACGACAACAGTTTGTTGGCAAAACAAAAATGTCAATGTTATATTTATCACCTTACCCTTTCCTTCAGCTATTAGCAGGTGATCCTGTTTTAGTGCTCTGTGTTTTGGTCGTTAAACGTACCATGCGTATTTGATTTGTCCTTGAACCTAATTTGCATCTGTATCATGCTACCTGTTTCATCATGCAGTAAGTTTCTGATTTTGGAGCAAGTAAAAGTTAATTGTGCCTAAGTGCATTTGTATCACTCCTTTTCAGCGTTGTTTCATGTTGCAGAATGTCTACTTTTCAGGATCCATACCATGGTCCTGGTCAGGCCATGGGATTGTCTTTCTCAGTACCAGAGGGGATCAAAATTCCGTCCAGCTTAGGGAACATATTTAAAGAGCTGCATAAGGATCTAGGCTGCACTGTGCCATCACATGGGAACTTGGAAAGATGGGCTGTGCAGGTAAGATGGTTTGATAAAACATTTAGAGTAAATAATCTTTACACACAGAACAACATGTTTGCTCTCTTAATGTTCAGCCCCGCTGCAAAAAGAGGATCTATATGCACTAATATACCATGAAATACTGTGCATTATTGTACATTTTACAGGCGCAAAGAACTCTAGCACTCTCGTTGCAATGGAGGATATCTGTCAAATGCCCGAAATCAGTTATTTTATGTGTAACATTAGTTTGATCAGTTGATTTCATACTAGTTTGGCCAAATCCATGTCACCACAATTATGAAATGAACAAAGTAATTATGTATTTTGTGGTCTATGTATCTCCTATATGAATGCCATGGAAGCAATTGGTGTGCTGGTTTGATTTATAGTCGTAACGATTTGATCCTACCTGAATGGTTAAGAAGATGACGATGAACCTGAAAAAAAGTAGCCGCATAAGAAATTTAGGAAAGGAAGTGGCTGTTATGGCCAAATTTATTCAGATTACTTTAAGCTGAGAAAAGAAAATGAAGGAGCTGCTATTACTTTAGTTCAGAACCCTACAAAATTTCTTTTGACTTAGAGATGTTTACTTACTTCGAAAAAACATGTGTACCTTGCAGGGTGTTCTCATGCTCAATACTGTGCTAACTGGTATGGCTATTTTTCCCATTCAGATGAAACATCTATTGCTTCTTATGTTCTTACCTTAGCTCTTATGCATTTGTAATTTTGATCAAAACCGTGCCATTATTTTAAGTTCTTTTGTGCACTTAAATCTTGATCACGAAAACTATGGTTGTTTTCGGAATCTATTTTAGCTGTGTTTCACTGTATTCTTGTAGTTCATCAGTATTCTGGGTTTTCATTTGATACTATCCACTTTAGCTCGGTGGAAATATGTGGATCCTTTTCTGTTCAGAAATCCTTGTAAAATAGAGTTCATTGTTGTAGCGATCCTCCTTGTAGACCTAGAGTTGTCTTTGCAAGGGTTTCTTGCTAAATTTGAATCAGAATAAGAAATTTTCTCACTCTGTAACTTCATCATAAGGACAATCATGTACATACTGCAAATTTAGTGTACTTGCATATTTCTCCTTTGAATGATGCTCTTGCTGAAAGCTTTCATGTATAATGTGCCAAAACAAGTTTGATTGCCATCAGGAAAGTGCGAAAGGACTTCCCACAGCACATTATTTCCAATCTTTGTTGTTTGCACTTTAATATTCGAGAGGCCCTTTCTGCTGTCAACTATAAGAAACATGCATTACATACCTTATCATCCGAAGTAGTGAGCTACACAATGCAACTTGACTATGAACAGCAAACTTCTACAACAAGTGCCTGGAATTGTTGGTTATTGAACCATCAATTAGGACTGCTGTTCTGGACTGATGTTAAATAATATATGACTAAAATGTTATCATTCTGCATCTCTCTTTTCCCTAAAAAAAAGTGTCTTCATTCTGCAGCATCAATTTGTGTTATGCGCGGGTGTGGTAAGCAAGTATGTCTTTTTAAAATTCTGGCTCAATACGCCCTTGATGCTGAATTGGACTTACGTTTTCTGGTGCCCCGTTCATTCCTGCAAGTGTAAAAGTATGACCTTGAGATTTTTCTATACTCTTGTCAGTGTTATTTCTACCCTTGGTTTTACCATTAAAATTCGTACTACTTTAGTGTATCCTTGCATTCTCGGTAAAATCAACCTTTTTGGAAGTTGTGTCTTACGATACTAGTTTGTTGATTTCGTTTTATCTGACCAGTGAGGGAACATCAAGCCAACTCACATGCCAAGAAAGGATGGGAGCAGTTTACTGATGCTGTCATTAAGACAATATCGCAAAAGAAATCAGGATTAGTCTTTCTTCTCTGGGGAAACTCTGCTCATGCGAAGACAAGGTATGCTGCTTACATCTGGAACTCTGCAGACTGCAACATTGTGCATGTCCAAAAGAAAGTTTTTTAAGCTGACCATTGTGATACTTCCAATATTTTTTCCTGATCGTTATCTTTGGTCTTTACAAGCAAGATACGTTCAGATTACATGCTTGTGCTGTTTTGCAGATTGATTGATGAGACAAAACATCACATTTTAAAATCTGCTCATCCGTCAGGCCTATCTGCAAATAGAGGTTTCTTTGGATGCAGGTTTAATTTCTTGACAATTTAAGTAAACTTCCTTCAAACTGTTTTCCTGAATTAAAAAATTCTCAACTCCACCCTTTGAAATAAAAAACAAAAGGGAGGTCAAGAGATAGGAGAAATGATTAAAAATTTCCCGTTGCATGTCAAAAGGGGAAATTTGGGTGGCTACAAGAATAAAAGGACGATTACCATTTATAATATCGAATTGCTATGTGCACCACTTTTGGAATATTTGGATGCGGCACTGTAATGTTTGTTTGAGGCTACGCAGTTCGATAACCCACTAATGGCTGGTATCTTTGTTACTGCTCAAGTTTCAGTAGTGGGTTATAATGATATATCTTATTAAACAACCTTTAACTCCACCTGCACCATTATGAAATGCTATTGCCTGTCCATGTTGAGAGGTGCAATGAACACTCATCGTTTTTGGCTGTCATATCCTGTCTTACTTTTGCCAACTTGATAATACTTTTGCCTTTTCACTTACTAGTGTTAATGGCTCTGCCGAATGAGCATTAGCTCAGACACAGCACACGGAACGTCAATTAGATCTTGGCATCTCTTGTCGTGTTTATGGGGTCAATGCAAATAAATCAAATGCTACTTTTCCCTGTGGTTATCTTTGAATTTATGCTCAACTACTAACGTACATATTATGATTCTCGTGTTGTGTTTATCTTAAACAGGCACTTTTCGCAAACGAATCAGATCTTGGAGAGGCTAGGACTACCTGCCATCGATTGGCAACTCTAGACCATTCGAAGACATCATGTGGCCTGTCTGCTTGATAACCACCACTGTCCATTTTATGGAAGGTACCTGTCGCAAGGACCATGGTCTTCGGCCATTCATTTTATAGCAACTTAAAGTTATTTCGCCGATCGAAATGCTAATATCTGCTCTACTCACTCTTATATAGGCTTCTTTCTCATCCTCTGATCATACCGTATTAGTACGTTCTCGGTACACCTCGTGGCAAATTGTGCACCAATCTGTTTTGAACGTTCCAGTTGTCGTACGTGCAACTACTTTGTTTGGCCCTAGGGTGCCCATTTGTGTCGCGTTGTTTAGCTCTGATGTATCGCTTAACAATCGTCCTACCCCTTTTAACTACCATAAAGTGAGATCGTCCTTCCTCATTTGGGATCCCTTTGTCTACCAACTCGTATCATCTTAGATTTGCTCGTAGACTTGGCACCAACTCTTAGATCCTAAGAAATAACACTCTACTTCACAAATGTCTCGTCTGTAACACGGCAAGTACCGCATCATTAACCAATGCGTCTACTGATACTCTGACGTAATTAGCTGTACCGAGCCATCAATAGCGTACACGTCGCCTACGCCTACCCACCGTATATGCATTTGTATTATTGTGCAGTAGGTAGTTGCATGCCGGAAAGACGAGTCGTGCCATCCTGCTATAGACAAACCAAAGCTGCTTCCAGAGAAAGCAGCACGTACGCCAGTTGCGTGCGCGCAGTGCAGCCGGAGAGTGACACTGATAAGTAATAGTATAAGCAGTAACCAGTACCAGCATCGTTAATTACGCATCACTACGTCTTAACCCGTCCGGATCGTATGCACTGAGCACCCGGAATTTAGCTTTACTGAAACTTACACACCCCCAGCCATATAATTTCGTCGATGGCATGTATTGACAATGACATCCCATCCGTTTCCGGGTCCGTGAAGATCTGACGTGCTGCGTCTCGTCTTCAAATGTACACTTGCCGGATCCGTTCCACTGGAAAAGTAAATCGTGGCGGATCTGCACCGCGACCTCCATAGCTTTCATCCCATCAAGCAAAGACTAAACGTTGTCGCGAGATGCTGCAACTGATATTGGTCTGCTGAACTGCTGGTACATATTCCGGGCCCATGCATGATGCATCCGATTATGATCACACCGTTCAGACTAGAAAGCGTCAACAGTCTCCGCTCAGGAACAAAAAATGTCAGCAGTTCAAACTTCAAAGTTTAGCAGCCAGTCTCTCTCCCACCATGTGTACGTCGTGAAAATGACAGATGTGTATGCCAGCAACTAGCTCTCTGGTCCCCTTGCCAGTCTATCAGGATTCAGGTGGGCATGAAAGCATGTACCTATGTGTTACGGAAGCCATTAACGATTTCAGCCGCTGTTCATGGTAAATCTACCTACCAGTCCAATGTGCCAGCCAGCAACCGTACATGTCACGTCGAGAGTGATATGTCATATATATGTACAGCCATGAGTCTCTAGCATTCACCGTCCTATTACACCGGCACGGCTATCAAATACACATAACACAAACATAGAGAGTATCTAAACCAAGAAGCCGTTGCTTGGATATTCGCTAGCAATGCACCTTGACTCAGCCAGCGCTGAGGGGTCGGTCAGGTCAGGTCAGGTCGCTGCCGAGCTGTGACACCGGCATGGACGTATAATCCGGTGATCTCGCGGTCAAATCCGGTGATCCGCCCGGGGCCAGGCGCGGGGGCCAAACCAAACGAACGAGCCAACCGATCCCCCAACCCCCACACACCATGCGCGGCCCCTCTCGATCGCCATGTTTCCCTTGTGAAGCGCCAACGCGAGACTGGCATTGCCCCAACCATTTTGGATGATCTGAGATCGTAATCTGAGAGCAGGTCTGCTTGTCCCCCTGCTGGTCTTTTGCCTCGTTACACCCTAGTGGTGTTCGCCTCCTCATCCTGACTTGATTTTGCCCGAGATTTGGGTGGCGTCTGCCCCCAAGGATCATGGAACAGAATAGCATTGGCCTCTGTGTGCTCGATCACAAAGAAATCCCCAAAGAATATGTGCGCGGCTCACTGGCATCTGTGTTCGGATTCTTCTTCTCTGAGACGGTAAAAGATAGACTTGAATGTAGAATTTTTTTTCTTGTTATAATGTAGGTCGTAAAGAATCTAGATAAGTCAAGCATTTTTATGTTAGATCATTCATATAAAAAGAAATGCTAACATCTATAACAAAATATTGATGCTATTTGAATTATCGTGAAATATGCTTTCATAATGTATATTTAGTTTTATTTAAAATATCATATCGTTATAAAAAGGTCTTGATCAAAGTATCGTCTTTTAGACTGCGTTAATATTGAAAACAACTTACATTATGATGTAGATGAAGTAATTAACAGAATTTCTTAAGACCTGAATGATATTGTACGATCCAAGGTATGTGGCTGCAGCTCACGGCGTTCATTTCCTCCAAAAAAATTTTGAGTAGCACGTACACGTGGCTGTAGTCCAATGCATGAGTGCAGTTTCGGCAAGGTGATTCCACTGCCAAGCAATATTTGATTCGTGGATCCGATTGCTACGGCATGTCTGATTTACCAAGTGAAATGTTTGAGCATGATACGTTTTCCGAGAAGGATCGATTTTTAGCCCTGTAAACAATTCAGAGTCAGAATCAGACATGTTCAAACAGCACAATGGAACCCTGCAAGGCTGCAATAGAGCGCCCTGGTGGACTTTTCCTGGCGCGAAACTATTCCAACAAACTACCAATCCAGGCTCTACAAAACTTTCTTTGAGGGCAGGCTCTCCAACTTTGACATTCATAGAACACGGAAAATCAGATAAAATCACGACCTGACCTAACAGTTGCACACACCAATCAATCAATCCGACGGACCTTTCTCTGATCTGCATGTTTCTTCCGTTGATTCAGTACAAAACGTTACTTCTTTTACTTCACGGTATTTGATCTTAGTTCGGTATGTCTATTCTCAACCCACCATACACACAGAGCAATATGATATTAAATATGAAAAAATAGAAAATTACTATATATAATTATATTAAATCAATACTACAATCATTTAACAATTTTTGAAATATTTAAATAGATGTATAAAATAGAAATATTACAATAACTACATATATTTCTAATGAACAGATATTTTAAAATAAATTATGTCAGGACCAAAGATAGATATAGACGAAGAAAGTACTACTCCCTCTGTCCAACAACATAAGGCGCGCACGTATTCCAAGATTTATAATTAGACATATAATATTTTAGTTATATGATATAAAATGGTATTATTAGATTTATTTTTAAAATATTTTTTAATGATATTACTTTTATGTCATATAATTAAAATATTATAAGTCTAATTATAAATCTTAAAAAAGGTGCGTGCTACATACAATGCAGGGTCACGTCTGCAGAATCTCTCACCAGGTAAGCAAATCTCTCAAGAGATCCTTCCACTGTATTCATTCATTATCATACCCACCCGGCCGCCCCTGCCTCCCTCCATATATGCTCCTTCCTTTGGACTTTTCTTTTCTTTATACACCTTATACAACAACAGCTCACCTAAGACGGCCAAGAACAATTGTATATCTACACTATGAGATACGCACAATAAGATTGTGATTCTACTGCTAATAATAGAATAACACAGCACATACAAATCATCGCACAGCTCAACATCAGCAGAACTAACAATCAATCATAAAAAAAATAAGTAGGTAGCGTCGCATGCCACACAAAAAAATGATTAAGGGACATATGGATGAACTGTGATGACCATGTGGAGAACAAATGATGATTAATTGGTTAGACTAAGATTAATGTCAAAACAGGTTGCTCTGATGCCGTTTCAACAGTAAGAGGAGAAAAAACTTTCTGAACAACATTCAGAAGAATTCCTTCTCCTTTGCTGAACTCTCTTTTTCTTGGCATCTTTGCAGATCATAGAAAATGTTCCTAACATCCTAAGCTAATCATCTCCTAAGCCCCAAAAGGTTAACTTCTTGTTTGAGGCAGCAGCAGATCTATGTCCAAGAAAAGAACACAAAAGAAAATCCTAAGAACTAATCCTCCATGATCCGACAAGTGCCACCGCGCGATCATCGGATCCGGCTGCACAGCCGCGACACGTCCGACGGCCGGACGGGCTTGAGCAGGAAGTCCTCGGCGCCCTCCTCGAGGCACCGGCTGATCCGGTTCGGCACGTTCTCCGACGACATGATAACCACCGGAATCTCCTTCAGCTCCGACGATTCCTGTTGGAAAAAGATCCCAAATTTGGAGTCAGCCCTTGATCTTCCGGAATCTTGCATTTCAATATGGGAAAGAACAGTAAGGAATTCGATCGGTTGGAGTGCGGATTATTTACCTTGACGCGCTTGAGGAGCTCGTATCGGTCATGCCGGGCATCCAGTAGTCGGTGATGATCATGTTGACGTTGGTTATCAGCCCGAGGCCGAGGAGCTCCAGCGCCCTCGTCGCCGATTCCACGGTGGTCACTGCACAAAGAACACGACGCATCCACGTTAGAAACACACGAACTAATCATCCCTGACCGAAGCGCCGATCGATTTCACTTAAACGTGCATCAAGAAGAGGAATTCGATTCGATGCCACGAATTTACCTCTGTATTTGGAGCTACGGAGGATCTTGGCGATGACGGCCCGGTCGACGACGCTGTCGTCGACCGCCAGGACGTGCATCTCCTGATCGGCCTCCTCGGCGGCCATCACAGGCACAACCTTCCTGTCGGCCTTGGGCGATGTCGTAACCTTCTGCGACAGGGCCAGAGACAGAGCCGGAGACGGAGCAGCCGAGGCCATTGAAGCGAACCAGAAAACAACAAATAATCTCGGCTTGTTCTTGCGCTGCGATGCAGGAGTAGCAGTAGGATGGAGAAGATCAGAAGAGCTGGAAGAGTTTGGATTGGTTTGGTTGGTCGCGACGCGCGCGCGTATATATAAAAGGCGAAGAGAGGAGGAGGCGGAGTAGTAGCAGGAGCGGATTATGTGCGTGACGAGAGGGGGAAAAATAAATGCGGAGGAAATCCTGCGAGATCTCGAAAGGGATCCTAACCTCGAGGATCGAGTAAAACCCCCAGGGGCCCCACCGCCCGATCCGGAGAGCGGATCCGCGGGGCCCACACTTCGGTCACGTCGCGTGGGCCCCACTTGGAGATCGGGGCGGGATTTCCCTGCCCTCCTCTCACTCTCCTCACGCAGTCCCGCTCCCCGTATCTTCTTTTCGTCACCTCGGCGTTTTGTCTTTGCTTTTCTCTATTGATCGTCATGCATGGGGCAGGTATCTTTTTTGTATTTTTTCCGTTTGTTTCTGATGCTGGGTCTTCCATGCATGAAAGGTTAATTGGCTCTTCAAAAGTATAATACCGTACATTCTTGCTCACGCCATTTGATTATGAAGAAAAGACAAACCTCTAGCTTTCTCTTCCAACAGCCTGTACTAATCTCACACGCGATCTTCCTGAACGTAGACCAAACCAATCAGTCGTGGGTGGCATGCATGGCAGGATCTCAGGATCGGCGGATCGTGATCGATGCCTTGCGACGATTTCCCCGTGGTCGATCCCTCTGAATCGCCGGTACGCCGTACGCCAAGGAGTAAACGGGGCCGGGTCATTTACGCGGCTGTTCGTTGCCACAGACCGGGTGTGCCGTATCGCACCATCATCTTCCCCAAGCGGTGAAGCGACCGATCGACCCACGCGTCCAATCCAATCTCCTCTTCCAGATTTTGATGATCCTGTTTCGCGCATGCAGATCGCCGATGCTTTGATCTCCATATATCGTTGGCGTAAATCCGAGAGATCGATCCAAGGATAGTACTGCTCGTACACTGTGCTTGAGTGAGTGAGTGAGTGAGTGAATGAAATGGTACTAGCTCGATTTGGTTGTTTCTGTACTGGAAAAAGGTCGATCAGGATCCATTGCGTCAGGGTCGTACACCTGCGTTGCGATATGAATGAATGCTCGTGTCTACTGGCTACAGAAACTTTCCTCGTGTTATGACGATAAGATGGCTAACCTAGCAAATTAACCACTGGTTGTTGCACTGTTCCTTCGAGGTATTAACTGTGTCATATGAAATAAGAGTACCGCTTTGAAGGTCTCTGCTTTGAGCAGTTTATATTGCTTTGCACTTGATCAGTTCATTAGTACTTTTCTTCTCTCTCAAAAAAAAGTGTTCATTATGTTTCGTGGCAACTCACAGTCACTGGGATATATTAAAAGATGGAATAAGAAGCATGATATATCCGCTCCACGCCATTGACCAGCTAGGAGATCTCTTTGTATATTTGCAAGAGATCCCATGCCGTGGTGTCATCAGCTTCTTTTCTTCTTTCTTTAAAGGAACATCTTTCAGAAAAGGGGTGGTCGACTTCATCATCAGTTGCTTACTAATTCCGTGCGCATTTCTCAGCAGGTGTCTCACATGCTCGCTAGCTGCCGCACTTGCGTCAACCACGTATCGATCCGAGCGGATTCTCAGCGTAGAAACCTTCTCACCTGTCTCGTTGAAAAGCTGAAACCTTCCAACTACCGTGTGTGTCTAGATGTAAACCTGCATTGACCTGACCCCTTTTCCATGCGTCTCTCGTTTTTCTTTACCCCGTCAGGTGTGATGCATTTAGTCAAAGGCTGAAGAAGAAATTGGAAAGATATATAAAATAAGCAGCTTCGACATCACCAATTAATCAGTATACCCCATTATTTGTGCGCATCTTTGTTCGCATGGGAATGACAGGAGATTGTTACAGCCATAATGAACTGTAATTGCAAATGAGCATTACTGCACGCATGTACAATGGAGAAAAGGGTGGAGGCGCGCGCTGCAAGCAGCTTCCAAGCGGCAGAGACTGATCAAACCCAGATCTCTTTGCTTGATCCGTTTGATCAGTACACGCCAGGGAAAAATCGTCTTTTCCATTGGTAGCCGGGCCAGGTCCTGCTTGCTTGCATGCAGACCGCGACCAAAATGCTACTGCTAACATGGGACGGACACGCAAAAATCTGTGTGGACAGGATCCACGGCAGGTCGGGATTTAGCATGTGGACAAACGCGTCCTGCCTTCTCATTTTGCACAAATAAGAAATGAGAAGACTCCCAAAGAAAATTTTCATACACAAGTTGTACCTTGTGCATAAGGCAGCTATTGCTATTGCTATCAACAAATAGGTGGCGATGTGAGCTGTGTGTTTGGACATGAGTGTTCAAACAACAATGCAGATTCTTGTATGCGAACATAGGGGTGTGTGTACCCAGGCAGCACACGCATTTAACTTCCTGCTAGTTTCCGCGTCATTTCCTGACTTGGATAGTGCAGATCCTTGTCCTGTGAAGTGCAAGTTGTTGTGCCTTGCCTCGAAGAGCAAGACGAACAATGCGATTTCTCTGAAGACAAAGTATATGACAGATAACGCAAAGCTACACTGTCATCGCGTTGCCGGTTTTGGAAGCCGAGAACCATATTCTTTTCCTGAAGGACGCTACGCTACTCTCGAGAGGCCCCGTAGAGCAATTCTAGGGGGGCAGGGATACGATGGCCGATAGGATCCCTGCAAGTTGCTCTCTGCAACGCGAACTTGTGAGAATCCTGGGAAAAGAAGAGCATATTTGTGCGTGGAACATGACATGCTTTCGTGGCGTCTCAACAAAAAAGAGGCAAAAGAGAAAGCGCTTTGCTGCCTGCCGGAGGAATCGTATCGTATCCTTGCTGCTGTTGCTGGCCTCGTTTGGCGAGAGATCCCGTGGCCCCTGTGATTAGCTCACCTGCATGCCACCGCTGGCCTCCATCCCCTCCCAAAGCGAGAAAATATTCTTTTCTAAAGCGGTGGCGTGCCGTACGAGGATGGAGATGGCTATCGCCAGAGTATCACATGTGCTGTGCTCTATCGGCAACACCGCTCCTCCGCGGCCCCTATGCTAGAACAAGATCGCGTATCCAGGGAGCGTGTGTAATGTCAGAGATATCACGGATAACGAGTCCAAGAGGTGCAAATTAAATGCTGCAACAAGTGATCGTATGAGTCTTCAGTCTTGGATGTGGCTTGACGAGAGCGTGGGGATTCATACGTGGTACAGTCGTGCAGAGCGTATCGCTTGGTTTGGCTTGGAGGACGCGTGCGGCTGGAGCGTCAGACTTTGAGGTAAATCACGTACCTACTACGTACGGGCACCGGCGCCAACGCCGACGCGATCGGCCTCGGAGCGGCGGCCCGAGATCCTCGCGAATCACCCGAGGAGACGGCAGGAGATGGGGGGAGAGCGGTGCGGCGCGGCATCTCCTCGGTTCAGTCACCGCGCGCCATGTCGGGCACTGGAAACACATGCTCGCTCCACTTATGCCTGTTTGGTTGGTGGCTAATTTTGTCATAATTTATCATATTATTTTTGTTAAACTTATTTTAGTTTAAGTATTTAAATTGTTAACTACACTTTGACTTGTCTAAGAAAATCTTGTCATACTTTTTATGTATATGACATGTGAGGCTTATTTCTCACAAAAAGAATCTTGTCTTAAGTGTGGCTAGAACCAAACATCTACCTAACTTGATCAAACTTGCTTAACTTGAGGTATGACAAAGTATGGCAAAATGTGGTTAGGAACCAAACAGCCCCTTATTTCACCACTTGTAGGGAAATATCGCGTGAAGTGGACTCACGGCGTGCCCAAACACGGCAAGTTCTTGTCGAATTTCGATCAGGGACCGCGTGGACCGATCGTATATGTATGTAGCTGGAGGGCGGAATCATTCATCAAATTTCCGAACTGTTCCAACCTGACGACGAGACCGGTAGGCAGTTTCCCTCGAGTCCACCTCGGAAGGCATATCGCGTTATTCTCGCAGATCATTATGAGCTCAAAGGATCGCCACATCACATCTATACCTTCTCGTTTACTTCCACTAGACGGGATCCGTATCCGGATGAACGATCGATACAGGCAGGCAATGTCAACGAGACGGGAGGAAAAAAAATAAGTTAAACCGGATTAGTAGTCAGTACTCGCTGGTCACGCAACGCAGCTGAATTGTTTTAAATCCGAGAGGTCAATGCGATGGCATCGTTTTAAAACTCTGCTTTCTGCTCTGTTCTTTTCCGTACTGCTTGTCATCTGGAGATCATGTTACTTGTTTAGTCAAGCCAACGGCAATGTCAATGTCAAGTACTGAATAGTCAGACAAAAAAAAACTGAACTATCCTGTTTATGGTGTACTATTCAGAAAACGGTAGCTATAGTATTTGGGATTCAGCGATCTTCAGATATTTTTTCCTGGATTTGATAACAACATTTGTGCATAGATAAGAGAGTTTGGCTGTTCCAATTTTAAACATCCAAATTGTAATTTGGGGTTCAGTCGTGTGAAGCATGTATGCTGGCTAAATCTTAACGGAAATCGGGTCATAGACTAGGTAGCATATTTTTTAAATTTTCGTATCCATAATAGCAGTAATATCTTTGCAAAGAAGTCTTCACAGTAATTACTTTGTTGTCTTCTTGATGGGCCGGCAAAATAAAGTCACTTATATGGCGAGGATAAGGGCCGGGTTACGGCATCGCAGGCCTGAAGAGTTCAAATTTCTTTGGATTGTCCTTTGTCCGAACTAACTATCTCTGTTTACGTTTAACGCCCATTGCACAGAACGACGGACACGTATTTGCACGCCAAAAAAGCCCACGAACTGAACTGATGGGCCTCATGCCATACAGTTACGCAAGTTCAGGCCACAAATTTTTTTTAAAGGGCCACAATTTTCAAGTCTTAGTTAGAATGGCCCTGCTCTAAAAGAAAAAAGATAGGATGGCCCGTGTCATGGGATGGCATTCCTTTCCCTCTCCGGTTTTTCCCTCTTTCGAAATAATTGTTGCACACTGCAGTACTGCACTATCCTCTGAATCCCCAGGGCATTTTGTAATGTTCTATGTATGTGTCTGAAGAAACTATAGGAAATAAGTCAGATAACTTAGCGATATATGTGTGCAAATATAATATACGGGCACTAACAGCTGGCGAATCAAGTCGCCCAAAACCACCAGAATTATTGCGAGAAGTGCAGGAATCAGATCATGCTTTCGAGTCAACACGATCGATCCCCCACTTTCTGGCGAACAATAGAATGTGATTTTTCTAAAGAAGAACACTGTAGGATGTTCCCTGAAGAAAAGAACACTGTGGGGATGGAATATAATCGCTACAGGAGAACATATATTCTTCCCCCTTCCCAAGCGTTACAAAATGTGTAATTTCCTCTGCCTCTTTGAGATTATGCCGCAAACTGTAAAGCTGGTAGCATCACGTGCTTAGGAGCTCATTTTGCCATTCGAAGAAAGTACAAATTCGTGACCTCAACCCTCAAAACACCCATAGAAAGTGGACGTATAACCCCACCGTCCAAGTACTTCCTCACAAGTTGAATTTTGGTGCCAATTTTTCTTTATTAGTAAGAAAATTTTGTTCCTGCTACGTTCCTTCATTTTGGTAGGGGGCATGCACCGGTGTCTCTAGCATTGGCGCTCGAATTTCCGGTTGATGTGCCGGGAAAGAGAGGGAGTACAGATCGAGAAGCTGTTTCAGAGTTTCTCATGCTAGACACTACTCCGATATCGTGTCTACGTGATGAGAGAGACCACGAAGAGATAACTGGACTGTTTGTTTCGTGCCCGCGAGTGGGCATGTCAAGATATCGCAATAGCAAACTCAGTGACTCGGTCTTGTTTGGTGTGTGGCCAGACGGAACTTGGGCATTGCCATGAGAGTATTTTGATGGCACTGAGAATGTGTGCACCGAACGATTTGACGCCTGGGTACGCTGCAAGTGCACAGTACCCTGCACAGCAACAGAGCGCCTGTCAGGCTACGTGCAGAGCCTGTCCATCCGTGATCCACAACGCTATCCTGACCATTCAGTTTCATGTGACCGCACGCGTGACATCGTCTTGGGCGCCCTGACGAGACACGCGACCACGCTGTTGTCCTTGTGGGCAAGCACTGTACCTTTCTAGCACGCCGCGCCGGCCGGCCCCGTACGGCAGTCAGGCTGTCACAACCTCCAATGATTGACGCCACGGCCACGAGTGGCTTGGCCGGCGTGGCCTCCCACGCATCACGCCGGCCGCCCCGCCGGCCAACGGCGACGGACGGTTGCGCGCTGGCGCTGCGGTTGCGTGAGGTTTTTCTTTTAAGATCACGGTCGATCGTTCGCTAGTCAACCTTAAACTCGACGTGATGGTGATGATGATTAGTTATTACAAAGCCTCCCTCCGTCCATCCCGCTAGTGTAATCTTGTTGCCGCGCAACTCTCCAGCAACTATCTGGAATCGCTTTCCACGGGAGAACATTTCTTCTGACAGCGCTTTGGTTTGGTTTTGTTTATTCGGATTAAGATATCTCTGCTAAGCTCCTGCTCTTTTCGGCATTGGTTGACTAGTTTAATGGCGGTGTTGGGTGGCCTTTTTGTTGGCTCTGCATGCTCTGCACTGGCTGGCTCTCACGTCATGCGTGGTGGCAATAATGGGTTAGGTTAAGTCGTGTCCTTTTCAACAGATCGAGTCTCTCACCTCCTTGTGCATCCATTCATGAGTTATGCAAGTGAAGTAGTACTTGCATTTAGTAATTGCTCTTTCTCTTTTGAAAGGTCGTACTTGCATTTTCTAATTATCATATCAGTCATGTTGCTGATTCTGCCACATCTTCTTAGGGCCCGCTTGAAAAGGCAGAAAATTTCGCACATACGGTTCATTTCCAACTGGAAGATATCCTGCGCTCCACTCCAAACTGCCCTTAGGTTTATATGTTCACGAGTGCTTTTGATATGGATAATTAAGGTTAGGTTATAGTTAAACACCTCGAAACTGTTGGGAGCCTGGCTAGTCTAGACCTAATTATTTGTAGTAACGTTGGACTTGCATAATGTGTTCGTATCACTGGGGTTTGCAAAGTTTATGGTACTAGCTAGGAAAGCTACCGAAGGTGGTCCTGGCCACCAGATCTTTAGCTAGTGTTCTGGCAGCTAATTAAGATCAACCAATCGAAACATACTAAATAAAAGAAGCTCAGATCAACCAATCGAAACATACTAAATAAAAGAAGCTCAGATCAACCAATCGCAACATATTAAGCAAAGAGAAGTGTTTAATAAGGCGCTGTTGCTTCCAAGGTAATCAAGCATGCATGACCTGCTATTAATTGCCCAATCGGCACCTAGCTAGCTATCTTGCTAAAAGCACAAGCCTTGTGATGATGCAATCGTGCAGCTTGCAGGCCTCCACGCAACCACAACATTGCTTTCGTTGCAGGAATTGTTTGTTACTGGTATTCGTATTCTTTTCCTGGGCCACCATGGGGATTCCGAGCTAGCTCTGACCACGGACCTCCCCTGCTTATCCGTAATCGACAGCGAGCATTGGCTGAAAATTTTAATCACGACCAAGTGGCAAACCATGTGATGGTAAAACTAAAGCTAAATCGGTGCAAAGACATCACTGTCGCTGTATGGACATATGCGAGAAAAAGCTGCCGCTAATGGTAGTTAACTTCTCCCAGTTGCGATCTAGCATGCGATTTCAATGTCTTTTCTTGTCTTGTTTTGTTCTCTCGGGCTTTGTCTGCTTGCTGTTCGTACCACATACACTGTATTCTTTTAATTAATACCAGTCTGCTACGGGTCGTTAGTTTTAACTTTTTTCTGAGGAGTTTTACGAGAAACTGTTTTTCTAAAGAATAAAGATGCTTCCACTGGCAGCAGAACAAAGATGGCCTTATCGAAGGTTGTTTTCGCGGTGAAGGTTGCCACGGTTTTACGCTGTGAACCACACAAGCAAAAGTATTCGTCTTGTCCGGCCGGTGCATATATCTTTTGAACTTTCAGTGATGTGCCATAAAAGAGAGAGCCTTTTTGTGATGTGTGTGCATGGTGTCGAATGTTCTGACGGGCTAGTTGATCTACCAAAGAGTTTTGCACAGGAAATCAAGAGGTAACAGGCAACTGCTGGTCGGAGACCATGCGTTGTTGTGCTCATGTAGTCACGTCGGGGTTATTCTGTCTCTCTTTCGACTGCCTTTTTAACCAAGTAGTCTGAATGTCATACATATGTTCGGTGCTGGTGGTATACTGCACCTCTATTTTGAACAGGGGCTTCTTTGGAAAAAGATTATGACCGGTTAGCCAAGCTGCTTTTTCAAGATTGGATGGCTCTTTGAGATCTAGATGAAGGTCGGAATGTCCAAAATGACATGAGATTTTCACCCGCCTGGGGTTCGCGAGGATAGATGTCCATATTAATAGATTTATTTTTTAGTGTATATATAGAGATTGGTAAATTAATTAAGTCGTCCAAATCAAATATTTTTATATATCTATCTATCTATCTATTTATCTATCTTAAACTACACAACCGATTAACTAGAAAAAAAAGATAAACTAGAAAACCCACAAAAAAGCAAACATCTAGCCATAAATTTGGTGGACCAACTTTTTATTAGTAAACCGTAACCAATAGATCATCATAACTGGACCTAAACATATCATAATTAAATCATCATAACTGTACCTAAACAGATGACAACAAATATATCTTCATAACTGCACCTAAACATTACAACCAATAGATAATCATAACTGTACCCAAATAGATAGCAGACGAATTACACCTAAACATATCACAGCAGATAGATCTTCATAATTGTACCTAAATAGATCATAACCGATAACTTTACTTAAACATCATCCAGTCATTGATCTGGTACACCTTTATTATTAATGGACTAACAATTGATAGATTTTAATAATTATACCTATACATTATTCGGTCATTGATCTGACATATCTTAATTATTAGTGGTCTAAGATCGATAGATGTATATAGTTTTACACATGATACAAAATCTATTCGATTTAATATCAACAACCAGTGATCTGAAACTTAACTTCGTGTATTGATCTAGTATCATATTACAAACGATCGACTTGATCATGATCCGAACATTAAATCTATGTGATCCAATATCCTGTACAAATAACATGTCGGCTCAATACAACGACTACCTAGCCGGACGGCTTGCCATTCGTACTTTAATTCAACGTACCGATCTAATATCATGTACTACCGACTATCCATCTAACGTACAAACTAACGATGAGCTCGGCAATCTGAACTTCAATTCTAATATCATGTCCAAATGACACACCAAAACCGTAATATGGTGTTACATCAAATAGTATAATAATACATGTCTATGCAAGTCTAAAAGCTTAAAGATGGTTAAAGATGTTTTTCGCTAAAATCAACAGGAGTGACATTTCCTTTTCTCCCATTTAGAAAAAAAGGAAGAGCATTTACCACTGAAACCACAAATGAAATTGCCGAACAATCAATCTTGAATTGATGAATAAAAAAAAAGGAACCACAAATGATAACCGAATTGCTGTACAAGTAGCATAAATAGCTTTTGATTAATAATACTAGCCTAGATATATGTATTTCATCTAAAAATTATGTAAAATCTATGTAGTAAGAATTTGGAAGAAATAGAAGAAGTAGAGGAGAGTTTTTTAGATGAGGTAAGAGGAAAGATTGGATGCTCCACTTTGGTAGATTGTGTGTAGATTGTGTGGTGGGATTTTGTTCTTTTCCACAAGGTTTCTGATAGGGGTGGAGATCGAGCTAGCTCGACTCGACTCGACTCGTAAATACTCGCTCGACTCGACTTGTTAACGTAATGAGCTAAAATTGTAACTCGACTCGAATCGTTAAATGTTCGAGTTGGCTCGTTAAGCTCATTAAGACTATCATTCGAATTGATGCTCCCAACACTAGCAGTCTAGCACTTGGGTCTTGGGCAAAGCTAGAGCTAGCACTTGGTCCTTGGACCTACCAAAGGTTATTTATATTCGGGCCTTGGACCTGCTAGATAGGCCGAGTCTAACGAGTTACTCAAGTACTCGTTAACTCGACTTGTTAAGCTCGTTAACTTAACAAGTTGAAAAGCCAGCTCAGCTTGACTTGTTAAGGCACGAGTTCAATCCAAGTTGAGCCGAGTTATCGAGTACTCCCTCCGTCCGGGATTAAAAGGCCAGCGGGCCAAAATGCAGCGACCAAGGAGAGATTTACTCCAACTATACGCGAGATTTCTGAGCGTAAGCAACCGTCAATGAGCTATAGCCAGATCGCCAAGCAGTTACTGCATGCAACGTATCAACTTCCATCTGCGTCGCTCGCGGGATTACTCCCTCTCTCTCCCACGGCCACGATCCGGCATGGACGCCGTCACCCAATCAGCGAGCTCCCTTTGTTGCATGCATTGGCCAATTCGCGGTGCCGGAGATTCACAATAAATTCCATCGGGGTAGACGAAGGAACCGCACGTATATCCACCACCGGGCCTTGGAATTACGGACGCGCGATGGTGGCCTGATGGCCTTTTAAACCCGGACGGAGGGAGTACTCGTTAAGCTTGCGAGTTTCGAGTTTTTTGTCCACCCCTAGTTTGGGAGATGCAGAGATCACAACTTCTTCTTCTTCCCTTTCTTGTCTTTGCTACTTCTACTTCTGTTTGTTGTAGTCCATTCAAAAGCTTGGTGGGTTGGCGTGCGTGCATTGTTCCCCACAGGAGAATTTTGTGTTGCGTTTAGTGGTTGGCTTTGCTTTGGCTCCACACCCTTTCTTCTTCTTCTATACTCCTTCCGTTCCATAATGTAAAGCGTATATTGATTGATTAAGATAAGATTTTAACAAATAATTACTCTATTAGTATGTGGTTATGTGACATAAAATTGATATCATTATATTTATATTTAAAAATACTTATTTATGATAGTGACTTTGTATCACATAAATCACATATTAATAGAGTAATTGATGGTTAAAGTCTTGCCTTAACCAATTAAAATACGCTTTACATTATGGGATGGAGGGAGTATTAATTTTTAATTTTATACTTTTTAAAGTTTGGTTTTCCTTACTTCACGAGTACGCTACATGGCACCCCCTTGTCATCAAAGCAAGCAAACATTAGCTCGTAAGTATACAGGGGAAAACGAAGCATCAGGGATTATGGTCTCTTTGCAACGGATGAATGAAGAAGGCACTTATAGAAAACCCACGAAAATATGATATTGTAGTGATGCATGCACAGAATAGATGATCAGGAAAATAAGAAAATTGCAGAAAGTAACCGTTCGCATAGGTTGAATGAAAAACATAGAAATTTTCTTGAATTTTCTAGAAAAAAAAAGAGGATGGACTGAATCCTTTTTTCAACTGAATCTTGTTTTCATCTGGGTTTCTTGTGATCTTCACCAAATGAAATTTCCCTCCATGGCCTATGCTAGCTTCCATTCTTTGTTCAGTGACCACCCTATGGAATGTGAAATCATGTGTTCTTTTTCCGATAATTATTTGATCAAAGCATGCCCTCTGCCTATCTTTTTTCTTCTAATTATCTATTTTAGATGCTTCAACTTGTGCATTTACAATTTGCTAGAACACGCATCACCTATACGACAATAACCGCAACAGCAACCGACATCAATTTTCTAGTTGACCAAGAAAAGTAATACTCGATATATTCTATTGTGCTTAAGCTAGCTTGTATATATATATATATGCTGATTCTAAAACTTGTCGGTCTAGGTGTGGGAGGGGTAGATACAAACCACATGGACTTGTGCATAAATATAATCAAGATGCACCTAATCAAAAGTAACACATGAAAGTATTACTGCATTAAAAAGTTAAGGAAAACACTAGATACATCTAGACAGACAGCTGGCCCAAGGGAATACAAAAAGTAACACATGTATAGAAATATGAAGTACAGATTGACCGCTACTATAGAGGAGTAGGTCAGAAGAATGTCTAATGATTATGAGGTAACAAAACAGCGGATACATAAAACTACAACTACTACCACCACAAAAAAAAATTGTGTAAAATATGTGATTGGTAGAGTGATGTTCTATAAATATGACTCGATCCTCCTACACTTTTCGATTCAATTGTTTATTATGAAAAAGTTCATTAACTTGTATAAAATATATATGTGATGGAAAATATACTACTACACGAATAGACATTACAAGTGATTTAGAAACCGCAGCACAGACAGTTTTGGCTTGTCATAGGTGATTCACTATGAAAAGGCTCATCATAGATGGTTTTATTTTAGAACCACCTGTGATGTGCATTTTAGGGTGAAAAAAATTATGATAAGAGAATCACATCAGAATTTGAATAGCAACACATTTAAGTGAAAGCAATTAGCCCTGCTAGTATTGCATACGAGAGTATATAAGTATCAACCAAATGCAATGGCTATACTTATGCATGCAATATCTGACCAGTTGCATTTAGATATATATATTCGACATCATCATTTGCCAATACGTGGCCTCATATCATAAGCTAATGTCACACATCTGAATCAAGAACTTGTTTTAAGAAGGTTGCAAAAAATGAGATTATAATAATGTAAAATTGCATTATTTTTCTACTATCAGTGAATATTGTATTATTGCTGATTAGCTTAGACCAAGTAATACTCTATTGCAAAGATCATTAACTATGCATCATACAATAGATCGAGGTAATACAGACGTATTGAATAAAATAAACATCAATAGATGTTATATCATATCAACTAAAATGGCAACATTAATACTGAAGAACATGCTATCAGTTCAAACAATGAAGAAAAAATGAGAAAGACACAACTACAATTAAAGAGATTCAGTTACTAGCTACAACAAAAAATGAATTTGTACAGAGGCTACACTTGTTTTTTACATCGCAAACATGGCATTATATTTCTAGCGCGCGACATGTCCATAATTTACCTATGCGGACATTCGTCTACTCATAGGATCTGTTGTGCAACGCTGATGTCGACATCTATTGTGTCACCAGAATTATTAAAACGTAAGCTAGATCAATGCTTAAAGCATTGTGATCGTAGTGGGTCTCCCTAGAGTCTTCTCATGGTTACCTTCTCTCCATGTTGCTATCACTTTTGCTTCGAAGTTCAACACAAATCCTCCTTAATGTTCACCTTGGTCACCTATTATCAAGATGATCATACGAGACAAATATATAGATGTATCGGGATATAAAATAAACATGATCAAATAGAAATAATCTTTAATGTACTAAGCTAATCCTCCTCTAAAAGCCTATGTGGGACTACGCATGATCTATAAAACTTACCAAGATCAAATCAATCAAAAACATTGCAACAAGGAGATAAAAGAGAAAAATACTTTAATAAAAATATTTAAACCGTCTTACAACCTTACTTATTGGCAATAGTAATAGAGATAGTAATGTTGAAATTTGTTCAACATTTAAGTTGGTACCGAGTTAACCAACATGGTTCAGAATCTTAGCATGTACACTATACATTTTCCACATTTAAGTTGCTATTGAGTTAACCAAGATAGGAAATCCCTTGACAAATATTATATGGTTCAAAGTTGAAATTGTTCCATTTGAATCACTATTTATTTATTATCATTGGCTTGTAAAGTTTTCGCGTAAGGATATCTATGGTCCACAAATCAATACTTTTCGAGACCGTTATTCCCGAGTCCTCAATTAAGGGGTACATAGGTTAGTGCTTCGCCTTTTTATGTTGAAGCTGCAAAGATTCTGGAGAAAAGTTGGTTTAGTTGTTTTGAGTGGTTGGATAAATACTACTATCACGAAGATGAAATGTACTATTGCTCTTTCTCAGGCAACATTCATCATATAACACAACACTTTAAGAAAATAAGAGCAAATCAAAGTTCATGATTTTTCATAAATGATGACTTGATATGATTTTATACGTATCTTTGTCTCCGAGAACAACTTTTGTTACGAGCAAAAAATCATCCTACATACAATGAGTCCTAGACATAGTGGTTTTTCACATTGTATAGTGTATGAAATTTTAAGTGTTTGTCCCACCACCACACGGCAAAAAAAGCGCAGTTTTTTAGGGTACAAAAACTCTCTCCCACAAGTTTCACCCGCTAAAAACCGGGTACAACCTTGGAAAATACTTACCCGGACCCACCTGTAATAGTCGAGCATTACCAAAATCTCCACACAAGAGACCAGGTACGCCTAGCAATATACCCGTTGTACAGTACAGCACAGTACCGTTCATGATTCCACAAAGCTGATTCGGAGATTCCCCCTCGGGCCCACGCGCCGAGGCGGCCCATCCTGCCCGGTTCTCACCTACCCCGGCCGTCCGATCCTCCCTTCCACCGCATCAACCCCGTCCACGCGCCGACGGCCAGGATGCGCGCATCGCCCCGCCCGATGCGTTTCATAGGCCGACACTTAGCCCGCCAAATGGCATGGCCCCGTAATTAACCCTGAATCCTAAGGGCAATGCAAAAAGCCCCTATAAAACAAAGGCATGGGCGTGATAGGAGCCTACTAGTAGTAGCCTGTTTAAGAACAACGACTCGGAACCAAAACCCGACGCAATTCCTGCCAAAAGGAAAAAAAAACTGACGCGATTAGTTCAGATCGAACGGGCCGTGGAATGAAAAGAAAAATATGCGGCGTGGCTTCGCTTGATCTATCTATATAGGCCGCGGCGCCAGCATCTCGTTCGATTCGCACGCACCTCCTGAATCAGCAGGAGGGTGAGCGAGGGGGCGAGTGGTGGTGGAGTTGGAGTTGAAATTCGAATTGGATTGGTTGATTTGGGTTCGGATTTGCTGCGGCCTCGTCTGGCGGTGGGCGTGGAATTTTCGGCCCCCTCGCGAGGGCGGTGCGGTTCGTCGCGGCGTAGCATAGCTTCCTCTACCATTGCATCCGCAGCCGTTTGGCCACGCCGCGCCGCCGACGATCCCTAGCCGCCGCCGGAGGCAGGTGAGTCGCTGGGTTTCCGATTCCGCGTGGTGTGGTGGTGGTTTGGATTTGGGCGGTTCCGTTCGCTGCGGTGGTGGTTGCTGTTGTACGGTGGTTGTGGTTGCTGGGTTGTGGACTCGTTGTGTGCTGTGCTGGGGGCTGGGGTGGGGTCTCATGGTCGCCTCCCGGGGCTTCGATCGGATCCTCCTCGGGAGTCGGGAATGCGAAGCTTCTGCGGGAGCTGGGCGTGCTGCGTGCACGGCTCCCGAGGAGAAATTCCCTCGTTGTTTGCGCCGGCGTTCGTGGGATTCGGGGAGATTCGATCGCCTGCTGAGAAACTGTGTGTGAGTTGTTTGTTTCGTTCAATTGTGTGATTTTTTTTGCGGTTCGATTCGTGCAGGTTGATCCGAATTGAGTGGCTCGGGTTCCTGGAGGATTTGTGGTGCGTGTATGGGCGATTAGATCGGGGATTTTAGCTGGTTCCTGGTGCGATGGCCGCTGATTCCAGCATGGGGTTTCACCAGGGGATCACCGCCTCGGTTTACAACCACCACATGCTCTCCTTCCAATCCAACAACGACGTAAGCTTGGCCGGCGGCGGAGGCGGCGGCGCTGCTGGGATGGGACTCATGACTCCGAGGAGTATGAGTGGGACAAGTAGCAGTGCGGGGCTGTTCCACTCGCCGAACGCCGGCATGTTCGGCAACGCGTCGGTGGTTGGCCCGTCAAGGAGCTCGTCGGGGGATGTGTTCCGTGGCACGTCGGCAGCCAAGTATAAGTTCGTAACCGGCTCGCCTTCGGAATGGAGTGACCGTGAGCTGAATATACTGAAGGAAGGGCTTGTGAGGTAAATTCATTCCCCTTTTCTTGCTGAATTATTATTGCCTGTACTGTGCTACTGTATCGAGTTGCTTGTGCTGATGGAATTTACCAATTTGGTTATGCGGCAAGCTTCTTTTTCTCGCATGTGATGTGCTTAAGTTAATGGAGCACCAATCAGGAAGTCTAAAGCAGACTTGTGCAAGTGAACCTTTTACTTTTTGAGTTTTCTGCAATACTGGCTCGTTGTCACAATAGATTTCCTTTTTGTCTTCTCAAGTTTTCTCAAAATGGATGTCATTCTACAATTCTAAAACAATTTTGCTCACTCTTTTTCTACTTTGTCCTTCTCCAGGTAAGCAATTAATGCAGATGTGTTGGGAGTAATAATACTACTTGTGAAAATAATGGGTATAAGTAGTATTTTATTTACTTACACTTTTAATTTCTGTGCTCAACTGTAAAACATCATCGAGGGTGTATCAAACTAATCTTTTATAGCATCGCTTTCGTCCTTATTTGGCATTCTGTAGAACTGCACTTGATTTCAACCGTAAGCACGTCTTAATAGCCACACTTAGTACCCTATGACTGCGTGTTGCATTACCAATCAGCTGCCAAATTCTAGCTGATTAATTCATGTCAAATGAACCTCAAAGTGAAAGAAGAAAAAATAATATTAATTTCCTTTCGGTTGCTAATTCTTTCTTCAATGGTAATGGCAGACATGCTCGCGAACCTAATATCATGAAGTACATCAAGATAGCAGCTATGCTGCCCAACAGGACCATCAGGGATGTTGCATTGCGGTGCTGGTGGGCTACAGTTAAGTTTTATAGTCCAAGTGTCTTGGTATCTCTTCTCCATACTTGTTCGCTCCTGATGTTAATGTATGTTCTTACTGGTCTTGTTCTGCACTTAATGTGAGAATATCATCTTGATTTTGCTAAAAATCTAGTAGTATAAATATGGCTCGAAAGAACAGGTAACTTGAAGGATATGCTACTTTTAAGTTCTACTAGATGGCTAGTTACCAACGGGCGGATGACCTATATATCATTAAGGGCGTAATAATGGCTTATCCTGGACAGAAGTATTCGTATCTGGTTTCTATAAGAAGCGCAGTGTTCATTGTGATTCCAACCTGTATATATGTTTCATGATGCTTAGCATTTGGGAATGTTTTCCTTTACTGCATGGACTGTTTCCTTTCTGCTATACTCCCTCCAGTTCACAAAAACGTGACGATTTGGACATAACATCAGTCAAACTTTTAAAACCCTGACTACAAAAATCGTTTTAAATATTTAGATTGCGTACTTGAAAATCTCTTGTATAGATTTATCTCGAAAAGTACTTTCATAATATTATAATTTTGTTCAGTTTTATACATATATTGCAATACAAATTAGTGGTCAAAGTTATAATTTGAAGACCATGTCAATGTCCAAAATGTCAAGTTTTTGTGAACCGGAGGGAGTACATTAGTATAACAGCACATGCATATAAATCAGTATGTTCCGCTGACATGCTTTCATTATTACAGGGTAAAGATAGAAGGAAGAAACCAGATGGATTTTATCCCGGGAAAAAGATAAGAGACATGAAGGTACTTTTCTATTTACGGTTACATCATATACAACACCATCTCTCTTGGTTGGTGTAGCTTTTGACTTGTTTGGTGGTTTTTATTTCTTTTCCTATTGTCAATTATGTTCTTTCTGATGAAGTTTCTTGACTATCCAGGACAAAATTGTCGCATCTGCCCCGATAGTTTTTCACATGGCACCTACAAACAACATGACCCCATTCTCAATATCAATGCAACATCAGAATCAACATTGTCCAGTTCCCAAGGAAGGTTAGTCCCTATCTCTAACCTCTATTTGTTCTTTTATTTTTGTTCAGTACTCTTTCCGTCCAGAAATATAAGACGCATGTGATCCCCAATATTTATCTTTGATCAAGAATTTGTTCAACAATATGTGGATTACGTGATATAAAATTGATATTGTTGGATTCGTATTTAAAAGCGTTTTCTAATGGTTTCAATTTTGTATCAGATAATCCACATAAAGTTGGACTAATCGTTGATCAAAATTGAATCTTGGAAAACGCTTGCGCCTTATATTTTTGGACGGAGGAAGTACATCCTCACTTTGTCTAATAACTTTAAGGTTTGATTTGTCAAATAGTGGTTTCATTAGATTTTGAATGGTGTTAACTATCAGAAACCAGTTAGCCTCAGTGTATCTCTCTGTATAATTTTCCTTGGCGACATGGTTCAAACATCAACCTTGTGGAGTTAACGTAAAAATTTTCGAGTGGTTGACAATTTTCTTCAGATATTCTTGTTATGATCTGAGTAGAAATTGATGGTTTCCTAGAGTTCAAAACACACTTCATTTGCTTGAGTTCTTGATGTTTTATTTATTAGCTTTGTAGTCACGCATCATCTAGAAGCAACCTTGAGATGCCTTCACTTGGTGCGTTTCTATATTAAGATTGCATTTCCTAGATCCCAATACAAAAGCAAGAAAACCAGGAAAACACAAGCAAGTAGTAATATTTTCAAGCTAAACATTTTTTGGGTTATGGATCCCTTAACATACATGTCTAGAACCTGTTGTCTATGAAATACCTGAAGGTTGTCAAGATCATGTAGTTGTGTTAGATTATAGGGACAGAAGGTTCTTAGCATGTCATGGAAGGAGGCAAAGATTCTGCTGACATTTCACACTCCTGCTTATATTACTTTGTCATTGTCTTACACTTCATTGTGCTTTAGTATAACCCTTCGTGGAGATAATGTAACAAAACATGTTTAATGTTGTTGCGTGCAACTATCTCATGTTGGTCTTTTTTCTTCTAACAAGACTAACTTGTGTTCATTCTTAAGAAGTCCTATAGCAGTAATATAAAATTGACATTTTTCGTGAAAATGCCCCATTGATCTATTTCTTCTAAAAACGCTCATTCTGGTCCGTTCTGAAGCAGCTCCTGTTGTGGACAGCACAACCCAGCTTCTCCTGGAGGAAAATAATCGGTTCCTTAACCAGATTGCTGCAAATATTGAAACATTCAAGGTCTGTACGCTGAGATACCTCCCATTTTTTGGTCTTAAACTTAATGCTTTTATAGTACCTGAGTGTCAGTCAAGAAGAAACAGTGCCTGCCAAACATCTGAATTTCATTATGGCTGTTGATTTTACGTCTTACATATTAAAGTTCTTGTGATTATTTGTGTTCGCAACTAGTCCTTCTACCAAAAAAGGTCATGATCTTGTTACTGGTATACTAACTCTATTTGGATTTTTTGAAAATATTGAATCAAGAAATTTATATAAGCATACCTGACACAACCTCTATGCCTTACATATTTAAAATTTGCATGAATCAGCAACATATGCTATAGAAGTACCCTTTGTTTTGGGGTGCACTGTCTGTAGCCATAAGTTTCCTTTTCTTCAATAGCTTTATTGATTTGTGATCCTTCAATCAAGAGAAATGTGATAGAGCTGTGGTTATGCCTTGAAAGGTTGGGCTGGGTGTACTGCATCAAGACCAACAATAATAGAGATCATGTGAAAAATGCCATCTGCCATTAAGTACTAGATACAAACAAGCATTTAATATATGTTGGAACTTGTCGTTCTCATGGCTAGCCTTCATGAGTTTAAAGAACGTGATGAGTGAGACGGGGGCACATTCTATAACTTATTTCATGCCTGAAGTTCTGAGTTTCTTGCAGACGGAGGAGAACACAGGTCTCTTTCTTCAGACGAATAACAACATCAAAACAATTTTAAACAGGTAAAGTGCTGTGATTTGTGCCATGTTCCATATATTGCTCATAGGCTTTTTCATTGGTATCAGTTGCAACATATGCTTAGGGAGGGACAATTTTCACTTCCCATCTGTCTCTTACAAATCTGAACGTATCATATCACAGCTGAGTGGCCAAAGGAGCTGCTGTGATATAGTGAAATAAGTAGTGGCAGCCAAAGGAGTCCTCACTCCTCAGTTAAATTCTATTTGTTACTCTCTTGAGATTTATCTGTTACTGATTTAATGATCTTTCAACCATTTGCCAAATTAGATGGGCATAATGTTCTAAAGCAGGATGCAGAGATCATTTTCAAATATTAGTATTAGATTGAGAAAATTAACATGTGTTGAAGCTTAATGCATTGTTAATGTGTCAATGCTGTGTAGCTAACTTATGTTTATTGATCTGTTTAACATTTATGTTTGTATTAATATGTTGCAGGATGAGTGAGACACCTGGTATCATGGGTCAGATGCCTCCACTGCCAGCATCCATAAATGAAGACCAGCTTAATTCACTTATTCAAGTTGACAGAATGGTAAGAGCACACAACCTGGCAATCGTAGGAGAGGTTCACCATATGCACAACACTTTTTAACATGTCATGATGTTAAAGTAATCATGCACTTCAAGTCATAGCGACAATGTCTCAACTACGCAATCGATATTGTTTTTGTGCTGAAGGTTCCATCTTATGGCGCAGCACGTGCCTCTCATATGAAGCAAGAACCTCGAAGCTGATGTGTACCGAACACTGAAAGAAGAAGGAGAAAGACCAGCCGGCTTCAGCTTGCCCCCAGTTTCATAGTCATGCTGCGAGGACTGCTTACAAGCTGTTATTCTGACGGAGCACTGGGAATAGTCGCTACACTTCTTCAGAGCGTATTTTCCAGTGATCTGAATCTGATTGTGTCCCACCCGTTTTGTTGAAGCTCAGGAAGGTGTATTTGGAAGTCTGCAGTTGTGGGGGGTATGCGAGCGCGTTGCTGCTATTCCTGTTGTATCCAGCAAATACACCAGACACTTGATTCGGGACTACAGGCAAGTGACTGTAAATATTGGATGGCCGGAGGCGTTCCATGTTTTTGTTTTTTCTGAATGTTGGTGAATGCGTTTTTCGAAAGGGCACTGAGCATGCATTGTTTCCAGCTTGTACTTTGTACAGTGTGGAGCCTTGCCCTGATAAACTTTGGACAGTTGTAACTTTGAACCCAGTGCCGTGTTGGTAAAACCAGCGAACGGCGTTCCAGTTCCAGGAGTTTCCAAGTTTGCATAACCGTGCCTTTAGTTTAGGCGTCTAGCTGTTCCGGTATTACCAATTCTTTTTCCGAGAAAAGAAATGTAGGAAATGCTGTGTCTGAAGCCTGAACTGTTGACAAGAGTGACTACAAATTCTGTTCTAGTCATTCTCGGATCATCTGCTGCACCGTAGCCCCAAAACTCTGTTCTAGTATATATGAAGCTAGTGCCTAAAACCCTCACTACAATGCATAGTACTTCGGGATGTGTCCAGTGTCCAAAAAGTCTGAAGCGAAGCTACACCTGACTCCAATGCATAGCTTCAGGATACGACTGAAGCAAAGCTACAGTACCTCTCTCCAATGTAGTCAGACAGGAGTTTCTTCAAAGAAAAGTGTCATCTCTCTCCCTACAGCTACCGATTACATCACCCTTGCGGGCTGTGACCTCGGCACTGCTATCTCGCCAAAAAAAATGTTGGCCGAAGCACAATAAAAAAATTGGGCCGTGTCCCGAATGGCGGGAACTTCTCAGACCTACTTGGGCGCGTGCTATGCAGTCCTTTTAAGTTTGAAAGATTGATAGCTGAACACTAACATTAATACGCCAGCAACGTACTCCAAACTTTGTTAAGTGTCCACATAAATAATACTCCTAACCAGAAACTGATACTACACGCTGTCAATTCTTATCACAGAAATGTAAACAGAAAGGAGCAACTCATCATTCAAGCAGCTGGTGCTGAACAAGACCGCCGGCAGATGGGCATTCTCCTGCTACCCTGACCCAGTGGAACCATCCAAGGTACCAGCAGAACACACCAACAATCCACAACCTATGCTACATGCTACGTGGTAGGGCACAAAAATCTGGGTCACAAGCTCTGACGTGCTATCCCAGCAATGCAAATAATGGTTTCCCTCAAACAACAACCCATGGTACAATCGCAAAAACTCAGAAACACTACTTTACAACAAATAAGAAAATTCAACTGGCAGGTTGATCACTATTTGCCTTCTCCCCAGTATTTTCTGCAGGTAGTTCTCCGATATCTTCCACGGGCAGTTCTTCGACAGTTTGTAGGTTAGTCGCAGCAGGACTTTCTGCAGGTAGTTCTTCAACAGTCGGTAAATCACTTGCAACAGGATTTTCTGCAGGTAGTTCTTGAACGGTCGGCGAGTTACGCGCAACAGGACTGCTCACGTTTGAGCTCCCAAGGCTAGCACTGGCTTGGCCACTGCTACCATCGGAATGGGAGGTAGGAGTCTCCTCGCCAGCATTAGGTACCATTTCATTGTCCTCGTGTTGCCGCAACCCATTAAGAGCATTACAGTGAGGGCAGTAGTATGTAATGAATGCAAAGTCCTCTTTCCTCGCAAGACCTGCAAGATTGAAATTGGTTTAATGGAGAGAACTTAGTCGGTATGAGATACAGAGAGAATACGGTTATAATTTCCCTACCATTATGCATATGGCAGTTGCCACATATTAGTGCAAAGCACTGTGTTGGATCCTCCCCTACAAGCAGAGCAGCCACTCGTGCAAGCCATCCCCCATCATTACCAGCTGGACCTCTGAAGTGCTCAACAGTCCTCCCATTTGGAGTAGTCGGGCCTTCATTACCATCATATATATTTGAACCGTCTAATGACTCAGAGGCATGGATCATCCCAGTGCCGCCTAAGTGTCCTGGTTTTCTTTGCCTCAGACCAGTAGATTGTCCACGCTGTTCATTACTTTTACTCAATGTTGCATCCCTGTTAGATTCATCTCCCAAAAAGATTCTCAGTCCAGAATCCGCACCCAGCTTTGATGCCAAAACACTTGCTGCTGCAGCCTTTGCAGCAGGGTCAAGATCATATCTCTGTATCACCAAAATGATAAGTTGATAATATGTAGAACATGTACTTTTTTCAGTAGAGTAAAAAGAGAGGAACAGAACACAGGTTTCATGCATTAGCCAGTACAACTCTGTGCATAGAAAGAGCACAATTGCTAGCCATGTAAAGGAGCTAAAATGGGCAACCCACCTGTATAAGTTGCTGGGTCATGTAATAATTTGTTCTCTCCTTCAACTCATCAATCTTGGCCTGCCTTTCAGCACGAAGCTTTTCAAGATTATGCTGGTCTCTATTATCAACTGCAAGACAGAGTAGACCATTGCAGTTTAAACATGAAATGTTAACCATATTAGCTGAAGCAATCTACAGGTATTTTCTCATGCTAATGGAACGCCTTTTTTTTAAACTTAAGCTGTTTTGTAAAGCAAATCAATAAGTGGTGATAAAATCTTTGCAAGGAAACTGTTGGAATGGTTTGCCACCTTGGAAAACTAAAGGGAACCATGTCAGTCGTATTCTTATACTATACTGCCTTTTAAAAAACTTAAATCATAGAAAGCATAGCTGGAACCTAATGCTACATTCACAATTGCAACAACAGAACACCTACAAGGAAAAACAGGGACACAGATGCGAGTGTACTTACGCATTTTCGTAAGGCTTGTAATAGCTGAGTAAATGAGAGCAGCTAGAGCAGGAACCAAGAACATGGGTAGCAACTGGGCCGACCTCATCTGCCGGCTGATGTCCGGGGATCTCGTAGTCATAATCGCATATCCAACAGCCGCAATCTGTTCCAGAAAAAACATATAACCCTGTCATCGACACAATCAGCCCTAACTACACGAATGGATTGTTAATGAACCACATTTCTTCCCCTGGGGACTGGAGCAATGCATCAGTTGCAACATCGCATATTGCAGAATAATATAGCACAATTTCACAACATGCTACGCCTCTGACGAAATGATCGATCACTAATTGACCACCCTGTGATTGCACGTTACAGAACATAAGGTTTGCACTACAACACAGAATTCCCCAATCCTCCCTTCTGTATGATCGCGTGCCGGCGTGCGTTTGTCTACCTAACAAGAGATTTGCTCGCTAACAACAACACATGAATAATCGCTATCATTGAAGTAAACCAAAACGAAGGAGAATGAGATCGGTCGGGAGGGATGGGGGAGGAGACCTCAAGCGCGGCGGCGAGGGCGAGCACGTTGTGCGCAGACTGGCGGGACGCGCGCGCGCGGCGTTGGACGCGGGAGCGGAGGGCCTCCTCCTCCTTGGAGAGCGCCTGCAGGAGCTTCTCGACGTCCTCGCGGCCCCCGAAGATGCCCTTCCACACCCGCGACACGAGCCCCCGCTGCCTCCGCTTCTGCGTGGACGGCATCTCCGGCGGCGCCGGCGACCTCGGCGACGGCGCCGACGCGTCTCCGTCAGACATGCCAATCGGGATAGGGAAGGAAACCCGAGCTGATCGGATCGAATCCGAGCCGAGCTGCCGCGGATTTCGCGTGGTTTCCTGCTTCTTTTTTCTTCTTCCTGCGAGGAAGCGTCGTGGAGGCGCGCGCCGGAAAGGAAAACTCGGGAAGAAAAGGGCCAAAAGGCGTCGTGGCGAGTCAGTCGGGTCGTTGCGTACGTGTAGTTAGGTCGTTTGGGTGGACGTGGTTCATCACATGTATGCAGTGGACCTTGGATTAGGAGTTAGAGCATCTCCAACCCGGTACCCAACCGAGTCCCTATCCCTAAATTAGGGTACTGAGCTCCAAAACCACGCTCCAACCCGCCTCCCTTCCAACCTCCCTTCCCTGTCGCACTGCCCATCCGCCCCTCTCGAGTCCCCATCGGTGGGGAGTGAGCCGGACTTCCCAAATCGCCAACCGCCGCCTCCCCCGTCTCCTCCTCGCGTTCCCGCCCGTCCTCGGAGCCTTCCCTCCCTCAGCGGCGGCCGCCTTCCCCCGCCTCCCCGAGCACCGACGCTTCCCCGAGCAGATCCGCATCGTCGAGGTCGAGCACCGCCGCCTACCCGAGCAGGTCCCCCTCCCCGAGCACGGCCTCCTTCCAGATCCGGACGCGGGGGTGGGGGGGAGCAGCTCCGGCCGCCGCGCCGTGCCTCCTTCCAGATCCGGACGCGGGGGTGGGGGGGAGCAGCTCCAGCCGCCGCCGCGCGCCTCATTCGGGATCCGGACGCGGGGAGGAGGTAGCGGACGTGGGGGCGCAGCTCGGCCGCTGCCGCGCGCCTCCTTGGGGATCCGGACATGGGGACGAGGCAGGGGTGGAGCTCCGGCTGCCGCCGCCGCCGCGCTTGGTGATGGAGGGGAGGGATGAGGTGGTGGCGGTGGTCGTCGTCGTCGGTGCGGATGGGTGACAGGGCGGCGGTGGCCGTGCGTAGGGAGAGGACCGGCGACCGGCCATGGGTAGGAAGGGGAGGCGCTCGTGGTGGATTTCGACGGGGGAGAGGAGAGCTTCGGCTCGGGGAAGAAGAGGGCTTCGGCCCATTTGGCTGGGGAAGAGAAGGATCTAGAGAGAGAGAGAGAGCGTGCGTTGTGGAATTTTTTTTGAGGAAGCGCTGTGCTAATTGATGCTATATGTGTTACATACACAGAGTATATATGATTGCTACTACTAATTGCTACTAGTATATATGCCATTAAAATTGTAGTTGAATTGGTAGTTATAAGATATTACTAAAATATAGGAGAGGGAATATAGGGAGTGAGATTAGGGAGGTGGGTTGGAGAAGGAAGAAATTTAGGGAGGGAATCTTTTGGGATGACTTCCAAATAGGAATTTGGGTAGTGGAATTAGGGAGGTGGGTTGGAGTTGCTCTTAGGAGGAGAGGAAGTGCTGTGGGCTATGGTGAATTTGGTCTATAAAGGGTAGCCTCGGTAGCACAGATCTGATATATTCATGATCCTTTGCAGGGGGTGGGCAGTTGGTCGGAATAATGGTCGTGGTGCGTTCCTTTTTTTGCTTAGTCTTGTCAATTTTTTGAAGTCTTGCTCTGTGTTAATCTGCTCGATAAGTCTCCGTGTATAGCCGTTTGGAACTACCGATGTTTGAGCCTACATCGTAGTGTTGTATGTATGTCTAGGCCACGTTTGGAACATGAGATTTGCCCCCTTTTCTCCAGGAATGAACCGAGTCCTGTGAAATTCCTGCAATATTCCTTTTGAGAATTTACTGCTTCCGGACAGGCCCCGAATGGATCAGCATTGCAATTTGCAATCTCCTGGATCCTGCCCCAACGATCAGACACCACCCCACAAGAAAGTTGTCAAGCAGTTGCACAGCACAGTACAATTTCCTCAGCTAGATACAACAGTTTCCATTCAGTATATTTCAAGGAAAAGTAACGCAGATAATACCATCATCTACAGTTATATACACAATTTAGTTAGACTAAGCTGCAGAAACTAATGAAGAAAGTTTTTTATATCATGAAGAAAACTTCTGTTATTCAATTTACAACATCGGGCACATGGACATGAGCTTCATGCATCTAACTAATCGATCTCATTACCTACAGCGCAACTATCAGACCAATTGAAATAACAGGCACCACATGCAGCAACATGAGCAGCAATGGATGCCGACTTCATCGTATATTTGAGGGAACATACTGCCAAGCTGGCGTCACAGAATTGTACGACACCTTGAGCCTGAAAGGATGAGCTGCGCTGCTGCCGGAACGCGCACATTCAGAGCTTGAACTGGTTTGTGCTCCGCTTTTAAGAGAAGAACTGCTCAAGGCTTGGAGAATTAAATACATTGGCTGCGAGCTGTCCTCCTTCCATGGAGGAAACAAATAGTTGGCATCGAATGAACCGCTGAGAGCAAAAGAAAAGGAAAAAAAAACACCATGTAAAACGTGAGTATCAGAAGAGACCAGTTCCAAGAGAAAATGAAGATGCAAGATAACATACAGATAGCTGCGAAATTATGTCGAGGCTTGTATCAATGTGGAAATCTGCCTCCAACTGTCGAACAAATGAAGTTCGGCCAACTTCAGTGCTGCAAAAGAGTACCTGCAGAGGTACACACCTTTTCACTCAATAATAGATGTGGGTGAAATAAGTAGATGGTGACATGACATCCCAAACATTCCATTGTCTAAAACAAGGAAAAATATTCTTTTGTTGACCAAACCTTGAAATAAATATTCAACAATATGTGCAGAACTGATAAGAGTTCCAAACAACAACTTTCGATGCAGATGTATCAGATACTAGCCACCTTATCAAATTCTATGTTCTATCATAAAACATACTGTTTATTCTAGGATAATCGATACCCGATCAAACAATAATTTCAGTGAAGTGGGTCATTCAGGTTCTGTCATCCATAAATAAAACATGATTCACCACACCACTGAGATGATGCGGTAAAAGGAAGGAACACGAGAATAAGAACATAAATGAACTAATTAACCAATATAAGGCAAACTCGTCACCTTTTCTTTCATCAAGCCACGGGTCCTGAAAAGCCCAGCACTTTCCAGGGCTATAAGAGCATTCTCCTGTAGTTATGAATTAGTAAAGTCATCTTTCTTTTATAAGAACTATAATGTAACATGACGTATAAAACTTTCCATGATAAAACTACAGATAAAAGCAAGGATGCACAATGAAATTCATACCTCGCTCTTATCATCAAGTACAGTTTCCATCAGATAAAAATCACAAAATTTGGATATTTCCAGTAGCAGTTCTACCACCGAGGGTCTAACGGTGGCATGTTTCTGCATCAAGGAGACAAAGAAAGATAGCAGATAGTTAGCAACAATTGAGAGAGGGACACATAAATACCTGAAGAGCGTGCTGATCAAACCTGAAGCTCCTCAGGAGTTTTCTCCTCAAAAACAACACCAAGTAATTGGCAAGTGACCTGCATAAACAATTTTTATGAATTTCTGCGAAATTATTAAGAAGCCACATACAGATTTTACTTATTTCAAGTAGTCCACTAGTTAGGAAGATTCTTAAGTGTGCCAACTTATACCACTATGGTGTGATTGGTTGCCAGGGTCAGGGGGATTGGCTTCGGGCCAGGCCCAACGGTTGAGCCAGGCTAGCCAAAGCCAAGCTCTTAGGATGGAGTTGGAGAGAGAGAGAGAGAGAGAGAGAGAGTGCTAGTTTATGCGGCATGTGGAGATGTTGTTTCTGTTGGCTGGTGTTATGAGTTCACTTATTGGGCTAGCATCCCAACAGTTGGAAAATAATATAATAATATTAGCAAACATCAAAAATCTATTTTGTCTTATTATACCTTCCTATGCCTTATTTTATCTTAGTACCCATTAATTAATCTCAATATACACTAATGCCACTTAATATGCATGACTAACTCTAATTATGCAAATACATGCCTGAGCTACGGCCAAATCGGGGCCGTTCTACCGAGCCAGACCCCTGGAAGGAATCTTGCATCCGCCCGGGCAACCAAACACTGAGATTTTGTATCCCACATTCCATGAGTACGTCCCGAGGCCTATCAAGGCAACCAATCAGGCAATCACACCCCGTAGTATTCTCCTCATTTGTTCTTTTGTCTCTCATGGCAAGTTATTCAAACCATTTACCTAGTTTATCTATAAAGCATCATTGTCATCTCCATTAGGTACCAAACAAGCAAAAATGCCATGTGCACTGTACGTAAATCTTAATCTTTCAGTTCAGTTTCTCTCTGGATCTTTAAATGAATCATCAAACAGAATATGAAATTACCATTGGAATTAATTTGGTATAGGTGTTGCATTAACAGGCCTGATTCCAAAGTTAGAATGATGTGTACAGGTTTAGGGCCTCTTGGGAACGTGGGAAACGAAAAACACAAGAATAGGGAAAAAAAAAGGAATTGGATGTCATGCCATGTTGTATACTACATGAATTGAAAACACATGAATAAGTAATAGGAGTTGTTTGGTTGCACCACAGGAAAAACGCAGGAATTTTCTTTAAGGACTAGGTGCATGCCTTAGTTGTTATAGGCACGAAGGAAAATTTCCAAGAGGTTGGACTCAGTGGAAATTTTCCTTTGGAATTGTGTGCAAAGTGGCCCATAGGAAAGTTCCTAAGATTTCTAATCCTACAAATCAAACAACCTCTATAGGAAAAATTCGTAAGGATTGGAATCCTACAAAATTCTATTGAAATTCCTTTGAATCAAAGAGGCTCTTATCTCATTTCAACAATGTACAATTTTGATAAAGATATTAAGACTTCAAGCCCTCAGGGATTTCTTGTCAGGCTGTTTAACACCACCAAATGCAAGCAGATACTCTTTTCTGAGCACAATCATAAGCTTAACTTCTGTGCATATGTGCCAACCGTTAGCACAACAGCTTTAACTTCTGTGCGCATAAAAATGTAACAAATATCACGGGTAAATGAAGTTCCCAATACCCTGATTCACAATCAGTAACACATTTGAAGCCAGTGTCTTCTCATAGATCCTAGATGTTTCCTTTTACATTAAGGAAGCTCAACTCCAACCAAAAACATCATTGGCCAAAAAATATTAGAGCATCACTTGTCTCACATACTATGGGAGATGCATGCTTATAGCATGAGCTTAGAAGTGAAGTCATGCGCTGTCTAACAGATGCAAATCCCAAACCCACCATGGGTTTCTTTCCGTGCATGATTGCTATTGCTATTGCAGCACGATAGTTTCACAAATATCTAATTTGCACAATGCACACCGCTGGAGGTACGGAGTTGAGGGAGAGACCATACCTTTCTGCAACCGCTAAGTCGCCTCACCACGATTTGCCCTGCCGTCAGCTGTCAGACACTAACTCCGATCAACAATAGAAACCCACACATCCGATAATGCCACGGAGTCACTTACAAGAAGCAGACCCACCTTCCCAGAGTCGCCCACGGGCTCGACCGCATCGGGTGCGGCCGAATCGGGCGCAGCGGAACCGGCCGGGGGCCGCTTGGGAGCAGGCCGCCGTGGCCGCGCCGGCGAGGAGCGCAGGAACTTCCACGCGAACACGACGGCGATGGCGAAGCCGGCGACGGCGCCGAGGGATCCAGCGCTCTGGGAGACGAGACGGCCGCACGGCCAGTTAGTCAGCTAGGGTTAGGGTTTGAAGCTGCGTGGGGGTGGGCGAACACGGGGGCGGAGATCGGGTTACCTTGTGGTGGAAGAGCAGGGCGACGATGTCGGTGAGGCGGCGGTTGAGGGCGCGGGCGACGCGGCGCACCAGTAAGACGGCGTCCTGCTCGGCGGCGAGGCCCGGCATTTGCGAGGCGGAGCTCCGGTGTGTGAGTTTTGACTTGTGCTACTTGGTTTAGGTAGGCTAGGAGAATCGCCGGATTGGCAGGAGGAGGAGGAGGAGGAGGAGACCGCAAAATTACGGAGTCGTGTGAGGAGACCGGGGCCAGAGAGACACCGTGACCGAGAGAGCACCTGTGCTTATCTTCTTGGTACGGGAAGGGGCTATCCTGGTTTTTCTCCTTTTCTTCCTTTAGGCTTCATTTGGAGGGGGGTAATGAAGACACTTTATATAATTATTACGATACGCGCGCTTCGCTAGGCTGTCTGATTTTTTTTACAGAAGTCTTTGTAGCTCTAAAAAATAATACAATACACCCTAAATGTATAATATAATATAAATTATGATCAAGAATACACCTCTCGCAAGACAGATTGTCAAACCACTATTTTATTGTTGGACTATCGAAAAAGGACACCAATAACACAAAAGAACAAAATAGAAAAAATAAAATAAAAACAAACTCGATACCACTAACACCGTCACCACCGCCAGACCAAGCTGACATGTCAAACGATAATTCACTAGATCAGGAGTTGTTGATCCGTGGGATTAAAACATCACTTGCTTGCTAGTGTCGGTCACAACAGCCACATTAGGACAAAGATAGAACAACGAGATTTTTATTATATACGATGCCGTCTCTACTATGACGTCATCGTTATTAAAAATATATAAATATAATATAGAAGAAACTTAATTTCACGCTAAATATTGATACGAGGTTTTTTGCTCGTCTCCCTGCGCCGGATGGGCCACTGTAGGCGAGGGAAATCAGTGGGACCGTTGGCGAAAGAAACCGACAGAACTGCGGTCGCCTCTCATTCGCCTCACCGGCGGCTGGGGTTCTGTCACAGACATTTATACATTCAGGGCTGATTTGGGGAAGGAAATTCCATACTGCATTTCTTGGGCTTGCTAAGAGTTGAGCCTCCGTAGATAACGGGCTCGGGGCTGGCGCCGTTATTGTCCTGGCGTAGAGCCGGCCCTGTGGCGCGGCTGCTATGCTACGAAATGGAACGCTCGACTCCACCACCGCGCGTGCCGCTCCAACGCCGCTCTCGTCGCGCCTCGGCTTCTACACGCTGGAGCCGGCGCTTGCCGCGGCGGCCGCGGCGCTGCTCCGCTCCTGCTCCCCGCGTCGCACCGTCCTCCGCCGCGCGCGCGCGCTGCACGCGCTCCTCGTGGTCTCCTCCGCGCCCTCCGCGCCGGCGCCTACCATCTTCCTCGTCAACCAGCTGCTCTCCCTCTACTCCCGCCTCTCCGCGATCCCGGACGCGCTCGCGCTCCTCCGCTCCACGCCATGCCCCTCCGTCGTCTCCTTCAACACCGTCCTCACCGCTCTCTCCCGCGTCCCGCGCCACGCGCCGCACGCTTTCCGGGTCTTCGGCCAGCTGTACGCGTCCGGGCTCCGTCCCACCGCCCCCAGCCTCTGCGCCGTCCTCCGCGCCGCCGGTGCGCTGCACGACGGTCGCGCAGGGGCCGCAGCGCACTCGCAGGCCGCGATGCTCGGCTTCCTCGCCAGCGATATCGTGCCTACTGCCCTGCTGCAGATGTACTCCGAGTGCGGGGCGCCTCGGGACGCCAACCAGGTGTTCGACGAAATGGCGACGCGGGATGTAGTGGCGTGGAACTGCGTGATGCACTGCAGCGTGCGCTATGGCTACCTTGAGCGCGCGCTTGGGCAGTTTTGCCGGATGGTGAGGGGTGGACTGGCACCCACCGAGAGCACGCTCTCGTCGGTGCTGAGTGGGTGTGGACGTGCTGGGGACTGCCGGGGGGGGCGTGTACTGCATGGCTGGGTAGTGAAGTCGGAGGAGCTTGATCCTGACATGCCGCTGCAGAATGCGCTGGTTGGCATGTACTCCAGCTGCGGTGATCTGGACACTGCATTGCATGTGTTCGAGAGGATTGAGACACCCGATTTGGTGTCATGGAATACTCTGATTGCTGGCTTTTCTGGTGCTGGGGATGGATGGAATGCTATGCATGCTTTTGTTCGGCTCAAGGCTGTGTCATTCGGTGAAAGGCTTGTCCCTGATGAGTATACATTTGCAGCTGTTGTGTCTGCTGGTGCTGCTTTACCTGCAATGTATAGTGGCATGCCACTTCATGCTGAAGTGATCAAAGCTGGGTTTGAGTGCAGTGTCTTTGTAGGGAATACACTGATCAATATGTATTTTACAAATGAGGAGCCAGACTCTGCACGACTTTTGTTCGATTCCCTTACCGAGAAAGATGTAATTATGTGGACTGAGATGGTTGCAGGCCACTCTTCATTGGGCGAAGGAGAATTGGCCTTGAAGTACTTCGTTAGCATGCTTCAGGAAGGGTACAAGGTTGACAGCTTCTCTCTGAGCAGTGCTTTGAACTCCATGGCAGAGCTTACAGGTCTTAAACAAGGAGAGATGCTCCATGGTCAAGTGGTAAAAAGTGGTTATGAAAGGAATATCTGTGCCTCCGGAAGCCTACTTGACATGTATGCGAAAAATGGTGCTCTCCAAGGTGCCTATTTGGTGTTCTGCACCATACAAAAGCGGGATTTGAAGTGCTGGAATTCCATGATAGGGGGATATGGCAACTATGGGGATTCAGAGATGGCATTTAAGTTATTTGGTGAGATGATTCGTGATGAGCTGCAACCTGACCATGTAACCTACATCTCCCTCCTTTCTGCATGTAGCCACTGCGGGCTAGTTGAGAAAGGAAAGTTTTATTGGTTTTGTATGATGACTGATGGTATTATGCCAGGGTTCAAGCACTACACTAGCATGGTGAGTTTATTGGGTAGGGCAGGTTTATTTGAAGAAGCAGTTGATTTAATGATGAAATCTCCATTTGCCAAGAAATGTCCTGAGCTATGGAGAATTCTGCTAAGCTCCTGTGTAGCATTAAAAGATTTGTCCATGGGAGTTCATGCTGCTGAACAGGCACTAGAGCTGGACCCAGATGACATGTCAACACATATATTGCTTTCAAACCTTTATGCTTCTGCAGGAAAATGGGACGTTGTAGCTGAAATTAGGAAAAAGATCAGAGGGATGACTGTTGAAAAAGAGCCTGGGTTGAGCTGGATTGAGATTAAAAATATGGTTCATGTGTTCTCTGCAGACGATGAATGCCACACTCAGATAGATGACTGTCATGGCGAGTTGCTTAGACTTAAGGGAAACATGGAATTGTTGGATAGTTCTGAAAATGAATTGTTGTCAACTGGCTAAAGAGCATTTGACTTGCTTCCTTTGAGGGCTGAGGGCTGGGTGAACTGTATTATGATTAAAAGTATGACTTATGTCTTCTCTGCAGATGATGAATGCCACATTCAGATAGATGACTGTCGCAATGAGTTAAGTAGAATTAAGGGAAGCATGCCATTGTTGGATACTTGTGAAAGTGAGTTGCTGTTCACTGGCTAAGCTGGCATCAACATATTCAGGTAAAAAGGATGTGCATTCTTTCCTTGGTCCAGGAAACAAAGCTTACGTATAGCATAGGGGTTTTTCTTGTAAGAAAGCAAATGAGAAGGATCAATTCATTATGAAGGCACTGACTCTAAATTAGTGATTTAGTACTGTCATCAGCATTGGAGCAAGCTGTTTTTTTTTAATACAGAGATGGGACTGTGCAGTGCAGTAGTAAAATGTGGTACTCAAATATGAGTAATTGTAGCATAGGAATACAAGGGCTATCTCGGATCCGGAGAGAAATAAAGGAATCATACCACTTCTATATTTTGTGTCGTTGTTTACATGTTTAATGCAATTCAATTTAGTGGAGATAACTCATCCAAAAGGAAAACG
Organism: Stipa capillata; assembly: GCA_019208055.1. Lineage (NCBI taxonomy): Eukaryota > Viridiplantae > Streptophyta > Magnoliopsida > Poales > Poaceae > Stipa > Stipa capillata. The sequence continues at coordinate 445,837 of JAGXJF010001436.1, forward strand.
GGTCTGAATTATTTTCGTTGGCACTTCCAAAAACTAGGTATATATACTATTTTTTTTCACAATTGCTCTAGTAATGTGGTCTATTTACGAAAAACAAGAGAGAAATTTTTGAATAAATGGTCATGTATCTCCCGCATCGATGTGCCTGCCGTACCTTCTTCTGTTTCCATCTGAGTATGCTAAAAAAAGCTACAGAATTTTGACACAGCCAAGAGAATCAAATACATGTTAGCTTTTTGAACAATAAATACATATTATTTGTGAGTTTGCAGGTTGAGCAGTTTTCAGGTAGTCAAGACTCAAGACTATACCCAGGCTATCCATTTTTCGTCAAGAGGACAACTGGACGGGGCCTGCTATATAACTGAATCATCACCGGCTTATCCCCATGGGTGATCCTGTCCAATAGCATGCTTGTTGGATTCTTGAGCTGGAACCATCTTTCTGAAGACATTCCTGGTGAGCTGTCTGGCATGTCAAGCTTGGAGGTATTGGATCTGTTGCATAGCAATCTCACTGGAGGAATACCGTCATCCTTGACGAAGTTAAACTTTCTGTCTCGCTTTGATGTCTCTTACAATGACTTGGTTGACCTTGTACCCAGGGGAGGTCAGTTCTCAACATTTTCATCGCATCAATTTTGTGGTCAATATGCTGGTATCAAATGGCACCACAGTTCCTTTGAATTTCCCAGGACGTCGGTATCAGAAAAGCGAGCAGCATCATGGCTTGGAGGTGATTACGTTACATCATGGCGGAAGCTGATTTTGCTTTTGGGCTCTTGATCATCTCGAATGCTCTGTTTTTCTCAAGGGCTTGGATGGCTGCGTGTTTTCAGATGGTTCACAGGTTCTGTGATATGCTATGTGTCATAGCAATGGTGAACGTCAACAGGCTCAGAAGAAAATGAGAGAAGAAAGTTCACCCTTGAAGAACGCCAGACCATGCTTGTCGTGGGTTTAAACTGGGCGGCCTGTGTGGAACTAGTTTTACTATGTTGTTTCCTGCTTGTCTGCACCTCAGGCCGTGTTAGCTGGGGAGATTTGGCAATTGGCAAAGGTGTTCGTGTGGTTAGATTCAAATTTTCAGTGAAATCAGCTTCGAATTGTCCTCCATATTTTCGACGAGAACTGTCTGAATGGAAATATGAAATTTGTGTGCTATGAACTGATGCAATAAAATTGATAACTGTCCTGAATACTGGCGCGATGCGACAACAATGTTTTTGGTGCTCCTGTACGGAGAACAGCGCTCGTGAATGCACACTAGTAGTTAAAAACCTCATCAACTTGCCAAGTTCCATTCAATCTTTAATCAACCGCGGACGTGCCAGCTGCAGGTTAATGATAGTTAACCGATCAGCGTTGTACTATAGCTCAGCTTTAATTTGGTGTGATCACGGGGAAGTAATGTAAGCATCAAATCGATCACACAGGCAACACGAGATCATGCAACAGGTAGCACAACTTGGACACTTGTTCGGCCGTAACAAGCCAGCACAGCTGATTTTATTATCTGGGTGCCATTAGAGTAAGCACACTGGAATTTTGATGTCTCACCAACCAGGACACAGTCAGTGCAAGAGAGCTAGCCGCGAAATGTTTGGGTTCACATGAATGAGCATGTTTGACTGGGACATCGATACACTGCATGTACTTCGGAACATCCGAGAGGCATGTGTCCAGAAGCTAGCGATGCATGTCTCTGTTCGAGCAGACTGCAGAGAAAAAGGCCAAAAATGGAGAGAACCCGTGAGTGCAAAGTACCGGCTGGTTCGATCAGTCACAAGACTAGGTACCACCTAAGGACCCAACCTTAACACACATGAGGACGCTAGAACCAAGAAAAAACAAGGCCATGGAGACTGTGACTTGCATTTTAGTAACTTGTCAGAAACAAGTTTGAACATTTCATTTTATTTCAACGTGTTCAGGGCTTGTTTCGAACCCACAAATTTCACGGTGATTTTGTAGGCATTTCACAGGAGAGACGATTCAATTCTCACAGAAATCGGGAATGGTTCATGTTTTCAAATAGGGCCTCGTTTTCACGAACCGACAGCGTGGCTGGATTTTGGCAAGTCGAGTGATCTATCGATCCCATGTCGAGGAAGCGAAATGGCCAATCGATCATCAGGATCCGATCCCAGATCGATGGCAGGACAGAGTAAAAAGTATGGACTCTGATAACGGTTGTTAAATGCAACTGACCCTCGGTTAGCTCCAAACGCTCTCTCTTTTGAAGATTTCAGAATCAGGCAAACGGTATGCACGCATGCATGCTTCCAAACTCCATGGTTAGCGACTTGGCATGGCTAACCACTACGCACGCGTAGAAATGACATGTGAGCTGAGCTCCCAATTGAAAGCTGGTCGAGCCTGAACGTGCTGCACGATCTCTTCGATACTCGTTCTGTATGTCGTTCTTCTTTGAAAAAATTGCATGCCGTTCTTCCCCGAATCAAACGGGAAAAAAGGCAAATCTAGCACGAGTTGCAAAGGCGGGTTTGGCCCCCCCGCCGGGCGCAACGGCAAAAATGTCCCTGCGAAGCAACGGGCAACTGACGCGTGGCAAAATCGCACCCCGAATCCGCGACGGCGAAAAATCGCGCCCTCAGCCCGCGACGGAGTGGGCCGCGGCCCACATCCGCGAGAATGGGCCGCGGCTTGCATGCGCGACGGCGAAGTACCGAACGCCACGGTGACTGGCGTTTGCTCGGTGAACAAAACGCCACGGGTTCTGGCGTTCGCGCAGGCCGCTACCACTTCGCGAGGACAGAGGCCCAATCTCGAAGTCTTCGGTGGCCTAACGCCAGAGCAAGTGGCGTTTGGTTCATCGGGCAAACGCTAGTGACCGTGGCGTTCTGTTAACCGGGCAAACGCCAGTCTCCGCAGCGTTCGGTTCCACCGGGCAAACGCCAGTCTCCGTGGCGTTTTGTTCATCGGGCAAACGCCATTGACCGTGGCGTTAGCTCACCCAGTCACATGCCACGGTGCATAGCATTAGCCAGCCTCGCCCTACAGGAGCGCGACGAGCGGGCCGTCGCGGCCCAGGAGTGCGCTCGGCCTGCCGTCGTGGCCCAGGGGCGCGGCCTACCCCCGTCGCGGGCTCAGAGCGCGATTTCGGCCCGTCGTGGGTCCGACCCGCGAATTTGCGCGTCGCGGTGACAAAAAAAAATTTGCCCTCCGTCGGGGATTAGATCCGCCATTGCCAGTGGACGGGGGGCTAATTTTGCCTTTTTTCCCAATCAAACGCGAACAGGAAGAAGAAGCCAGAGAGGTCGCCATCTGATCGATCGTGTTTGTGCATGGCGGAGCGCCGTGCCGTGGTAGGGTAGGTGGATCTGCAGATCGGTTGGTGGGGCGTGACGGAACGACGCTGCGCCAATGCAGTGCCAGCGGGATCTATTCATTAAATCATGGTGCTTTCCTCGCCAGCTTTATCGTGTGTCCTGTCCTCCGAACCCCGGTCACGTCGCGTGCGACCGGAGCCATGCACGCATGCATGCACCACCTGTACTTCTTCTTCGCCTGTCCGTGGGTGGCTTAGCACCTCAGCCTCGATCGCATCGTATCGTGTCGTATGCCATGCCGATCACACCCTGCCGATTGGACGGACGAAGACGAACGGCCAGCGACAACGAGCGTACGTCCGAACTCCGAACCACGTCAACCCGTCAGATCAACGGTACTCCGGCCGGCTTAAGAGCAAACGTGAACCGGCGCCGCTACGCACGTCTGTCAGCCCCGCGGTGAGATGCACTGACCCATCGAGATGCGGCGCGCGCCGGTGCCATTCCCCGTGACGGCGAGCAAGAGCCCAGACCCCATGCATATCTCTCTTTTCTGTCCTGCACACTGCTGTTGCGGCTCCAGCGCGCGACGGGCACGGTCACGGCTCCACGGCGGATGTCATGGCTTCGGGTGCGACAGAAGCGCGACAGGTGCTCTACCACAACGGAGATGCTCTGTCACAGGTGGAAGGTGTGACTGATGGTCCTCGTGCTTTCACAATATGATTTGTCGTGTGATGTTTATCTAGCCTATCACGTAGACAAATTTATAGAAAAAAATTTGAAATAATAACGAATCGAAGAGGCGCTGAAACAGCCAAAAATTGTCTCGTCTATCTTCTCGCGTGCCTGGCCGTTGCGCTATAGGCTGTGGCAACGCTAGGCAACGCAACAAAATCGTCGTGCACTATACAGTCGCGAGAGCAGGTCTGCAGGAGGCGTGGCCCTGGAGCCTCCTGCAAATACAGGACACGCACGCAGCGAACGCGCCACGCCACTCGCCTCATGCACTGCTAACCGTCGTCATCGCCTAGGTTGCCGCGCCCATTCTGGGCCCACCTGCCAGGCGCCACCTCTGTTCGTATTCCTACGCCCTGTCCATGGCTCCTACTCCACGCAACTGGAGCATCTGCGTCCGGTCTATGGACCGGGTCTACACCGGGTGTACGATGGTCCGGGCCCGGAGAAGAAGCCAGAGCCCAACGCCTCGTGAACTACTACCAAACCAGAAGGTCCAGAACCGAACCGCTTCCCCCTTCGACTACGCGTTCCAGGTTCCAGTCTTCGACTCTTCTCTCCCAGCTCGCTCATCCCTGCTGCTTCTTCCAAACTGCGTCATTTGATCGAAGGGAGGCAGGAGAACAGGCATCCATCCAGGAAGGAACCAAGTAGGCAGTCGCTTCTTCTCCACCGCAATCTTGTCTTTTTTTTCTCTTCTTTTTCCTGGATTTTCTTGGTTGCGTTCGTTTTCTGTTGTTCAACTGCGGAGTTAGTCGGAGAAGCCTTTGCTTCCGGAGCTCGGATCGATCCAACAGTTGCGACAGCAAGGGTGGGTAAGGTCGGGAACGACGGGTAGTTCGGGTTCGTGTTCGTGTTCATGATGTTTAATTGGAGGGTTGAGGTGCCTAGAATGTTCGGCGATCTTCTTGTCCGGGTCTTCAGAAATGCAGGTGGGGTAGGATGGGGCGAGAGTAGTTCTTGGCAAGAAGCAGATGTCAAGTCCGCGAATTTACGGTGGTGCGAGAGAGATTTGTGAATTCCACAGCGGTTTAAGGAACAGTCTTGACCGTCTTTGGTATGGAGTAGGAACAGTGGTTTAATGTTCTTGTTAGCTGTTTGTTGATCAGTGAAGTGAGTACTTGAGAGCATTTGAAACTTCTTAACCAGAATGTATTGGCTGGTTAGGTAGAAATTACCTGAGACATCTGTTGTTCGCCTGTGCGGATGTGCCCCCGAAAATGGAGTTGGGTTTTGTCTTTTTTTTTGCTGTACCTATGAACTGGATTTACATCAGTTGTTTGCTCTCCTTTTTTCTCATTACCTGGTCAGGATTGTACATTTGGTGGAATCCCCACATACCAAGCGCTTGCTGTTTGGTGGCAAACTATAGTTTTAGTTCCTCTATTTTACTGGGAGAATTGGGCCCTGTTTCTTCTTGTTGGTTGCTGTTAAGGCTCCTTTTCTTGTCAAGTTAATGGTTGGGAAAATGGCATTAAACTTCTGTGACCTACATCTGCAGGTTTGAAACACAAGGAGACTGCAGAGAGGTGGAAAAGCTCACTGTTCATATCCGTCTCGAGGGAACTGGAGAAAACAAAAGTCAGTGGAAAGGTAGCTGTTTAGATCTGACCCACTTCTTGTCACTTTGTTAAGTTTATGAAGCACCCACTTCTTGTCACTTTGTTAAGTTTATGAACCATATGCTCAGTGGTTGCAATGAGCCATGAAAGGTCTATTCCAAATAGTCTAGCTTGAGAGCATGTGTCAAATATGGAGCTTGTCCTATATTTGCATATGCATTTGTCCTATATGCTTGCAACGTTGCATATAAAGGGGATCTTAGTTTGCACGGTTGAAAAGCTGTAGACTAAAGCATCTAAACAAGCATCCGATAGCCCTTTCCGATTTTACCTATTGGCTGTTTGTGAAGTATAGATGTTTAGTTCCTGCGTTTCTTGCCTATTTGCTCTTTCCCTTTAGATTACTTCAGGTTCATTCATTTATTATTTGCTTCTTTTTCTGTCTGTAGTTGGCCTGGTGCTCACTTGATTTTTTTCTGTGGGTGTAAGCATTTTATGGAGGAAGATTTACTACAGGTTTGCACTGTTGATACACCCTATCTATTTGCTGTTTTTTGGGTAGTACGATCATTTTATTTCAATAATAGAAAATTTTGGAAGACAGCTATACAAAGCGCGAGGCATATTAATGCTTAGGGCCTTAGTTAACATGGGGACAAAGTTAACTTGTTATCATATTCCATCATAAATGTTTTGCTGCTGATTCGTAGTCCTGTATTTGTGGATTTTCTTCGGTGCAACTTTGTGATAAATTAGGTGCTATTGATGTATCGAGATGAGTTTCAGTTTTTTTTTCTTTTTTTGGAAAGAGTAGTTTTCAAAATGTCTTGAAATACTGGACTCAAGTAACCAAATCAGCTTATCACATTTCTTCTGTATGAAAGAAATGGATTAGTTTGTGAAGATTTTATAAGTAATTAAGGACAGTAGGATGTTGAATTGCGGATACATTGGATCATGGTTAGTGCTATGAGAGAGGCCCTAATATAATTAATTTGTTTTGCTTTCATAGCTGCTAAATGATAAAGCTTTCTTACAATCATGTTTTCCAGCACTATTGGTATGGTGCTATGATAAATTTATACTAGTGGTGCTTTTGCCAAATAATGGTTGCTTATCATTGCTAGACTGTACCGATAGTGGTAGGTCAGGCATGTTAGTGCACTCGTCCATTTAGTGCAGTATTAGATGATACAACACTGTAATCATATGGGTTGATGGGGTACTTATAGTAGGCTTCAAGCTCTTATGGCTAATAAAAAAAGATTTGGTACATGCCATTGAATTGATCTGAGCTTTGTTGCAGGGCCAGATCACAAGCATGGACAAGACAGCAAATGTGGTCTTGGATATTGAAAGTCTCCCTCAACAACCTGATAAATGCTGCACTGGAAGTCCAAAATGACTGTATCCCCTCTAACTCACATAAGAGACATGAAGGGATTCTAGTTATTTGATTCTCTAAACCCGCCATTTTTTTCCTGCAGAAGCCCTATCCCGTAAGGGTTCAAATCGCACGGAGAGGAGGGGTGGTGAAGAGCAGGAGCCAGAGGACTTGGCGAAAAAACTTATCATTAAGGTGACTAGCTAGTGGTGCTCTCTTTTATTCTTACCATCTTGTTTCTGGGAAGCATTCTACTCCCTTAATCATCATTCATTGATTATATGCACCTTAAATCAACTAGTTTTGTCTTTTGTTTGTATCAACTCGCATAATTTTTTTGCAAGTGCTGTTCGATCCTAGTCTTTCTTTTTCCTCCTCGTACATATATATTTGAAGGATCAAACTGAACATTTAGTTGTATGTAGACCAGAAAAATTGCCAAATGTCCTAAATTCCTAAGTAGATTTCTTAAGTGAGAGAGCTTCGCTAAATCCCTTTTGCAACTTTACGTTGAGCTAGCTTAATATTGGGTTGGTCCTGTCAGGGTACAATAAATTGTACTTCTATTTTATGGTTGGCAAGCAAACCTATGTATCCTGCTTTTAGTGGATATTTAGATTTGTGAATGGGAACACTGTAGTTTTCTTTTCTTGTACTATGCTAATGTTGCTGGTATTCAACTGTAATAACGACTGGTGTTTATGTTTTTTTTGGTTGAATAATTTTTTACCACAGTTGTGCCGTCTCAGTTGGAGCAGCTTAAGTTGCCCCTGGTGCAGAACAAAAGTTTGGTTGCTCCACAATGTGCTGCCTGCACACCTGTTCTAGCTGACTCTGTTGAAGTAAGGAACAAAAGATTCAATCGGCTCACATCATTTCATCCCCGGAAAATTCTTCTCTTCTTTGCAACTTTGTAAGCTTTAAGATGTCATTCTATTGTGCTGAAGTTTTTTCTTCCTTGGTTGCTCTGAGTTTAGTTAAATAGATAACATGCAACGAATACTCTCAAGGGTAAATTTATAGCATACCATAAATATAACTATAAAAACTGCCCAATGGCATAGGTCTGAGTAGCTAGCAGGAAAGCTGTTCCACCGGGTTGAGGAATGGAATGACAGGTGCCACTTTTCCTTCAAATTTACATAGGAATGGTGTACCCACATGGCCACATACCACGAACTGTACACCGATCAACGATCCGGTATGACGGTGATTGTGGTAAATCTGGCAACTCTGTGTGATATCTGAGTCCCTCACTGGTCCAGCTTCTGCCACTGTGTCTGTTCAGATCAACTGCACTTTGGGAACGTGGTGTTGTTTCTTGTCAGTAGTTATCATCGCAATCTGCTATAATATTTTCCATACATAGTTAAGCCTGATACTAGTTTGGCAAATTACCTGGATTGTAGTCAGAATGCATGTTTCCAACAGGGTGGTTACTTGGTAAACGGAATAGTACTATTCCAGAGGACAGATTGGTTCTATACTGATGGAATTGATCAAAGCTTTTGTTTTTGCAGTTGTTTACAGCACTGGTGGCTGCTCTCTAATCCATTCCCTTCTTTTCTGCCATGTTTCTCCTCAACAGGTCGAGTGTCGGAACCATGATACTGATATACTTCACGCTTGCCATCAACAGCAAAGCGGAAGCATAGTCCTCGATAGAGAAACAAGATCGGCTGTGGGCGGTTTCAGCGGTACATTCCATAGATAGGATCTTGCTTTTCAGATTTTTGTTCCAGTGGGTGAGAAGGAAGCATCCATGTGCAACCAGGCTCTCATCTCTGAACATGCTGCTCAAGTGGTTCATTGCTCCTTTACCCCCCAAAATTCCTTCGATCTGTGTGTATAAATATTGTTGTGAGCCCATGGATAGAAAGAGAGTTTGACAGAGAGAGCCGTTGGTGATGAGTGCGTGTGGTGTGGTGCACTGAGCTGAGCTGAGCTGGGGCGAGTGATTTCTGCTGCTGATCCAATGATACATCCTCCTTTTTCTGCAGCCCGGCTGTAAAAGATCTAAGGAGAAATAATTGTGCCCTGTGGCCTGTGGGGTTAGTTGCGTCTTAGTCCTTGAATGTCCTTGCCTCTGTGCGGCTGTGAGCACGCGAGGAACACTTCGCTGGAGGGAGCGGAGAGCCGTGTTGAATTAGTAGACAGTAAAGCAGGGCGGGTTCCGGGGCCTCTCGGGGCGTCAGCGCCGCATCTCCGTCCTATACGGGGCGGACGGCCCGGATCGCCCCCGCGCGCTCGCGTGGCCGGCCCCCTCGTGGGGTCCGTTGTCGGCGGCCTCCCCTTTGGACGCAAAATCGGTGCTTCCTCGTTGCTCCGCGTGGGTCTCTTCGCCTTCGTCTCTCTCTCTCTCTCTCTCTCTCTCTCTCTATCTCGCGCGCGTGCCTCGCCCCGCTCCCTCGCGTTTCTGCCCCGCGTGGTGGGGTTTGTTGCCGGCGACCTCCCCTTCGGACGCAAAATCAGCGGCCTCTCGTTGCTTCGCGTGGCCTGCTCACGGGTGTCTTCGCCTTCGTCTCTCTCTCTCTCCCTTTCTCTCTCTCACTCGCGACCGACGCGTCCAAGGCAACGCTCGGCCATGCGCAGGCACAAAGGAGCCCCCAGATCTGTCGATCTGTTGGATCCAACCCGTGCATCCGTCGATCGGTTTGTCCGGGGCCGCAGTCTCTCCGCGTTTCACCGGCGAGCGCTTCTCGAGATGCCCGCCGCGGCAGCGGCGCGCTGCCCCCTCCTCCTCCGGCGGAATCCGGCGGCCCCCCTCCGTCGGTCCTTCTCCTCTACCGGCACGCGGCGTGTCTGCGCAGCCGCGGGGGATGAGGGTGGGGATATGCTGTGATCCAAAGCCCCCTACTTCATCGTACAAAACTCCATAAAACAAATTTAGTCCGCACGTGCGACTTCAACACCTCCCCTCTCCACCCCGGCGGCGGCCACCCACCGGCCACTGGAGATGGGCGCCGCCGCGAGGCCCCCTCCTTGGTCTGCTTGAAGTGACCGTGGAGCCCAAGCCTCAAAGTGAGCCCCGGCCCCAACCCCAGCCCCTGGGCGACCTCGAGCTCCCCTGGTTCTTCAAGTCCATCCGCACCGTGGCGCAGGGCCTCCTCATCGCCGGCGACCTCCCCTCGGCGCCACTGGAAACGGCAGAGATGGGGAGAGGTGGTGGAAGCCTCGCCGTGGCCCCACGGCGGTGGAGGCGGACCGCGGGGACGCGGAGCAGCGGGCGCTGGCGAGCGGGAAGGCGGCCACGGTGCTGGAGTTCTACTCGCCGCGTTGCCGCCTCTGCGCGTCGCTGCAGAGCCTCATGCGCGAGCTCGAGGGCGTCGCCGATGGGTGTGCGAGCTTCGTGCTCGCCGACGCCGAGGAGGACTGGTGGCTCCCCGAGGTGAGGCGCCTCCGCATCTTCGTGCCAATTGCTCTGCTATGCGTATTCTGTAGAATGGTGTGGATTTGGATGTTATGTTCTAAGTAGACAGTGCCTTTGCGACGTTGGATTAGTCAGATTAGACTCGTTGCTCTAATTAATTTTGGACTGAGTTGATGCAATGTGTAATGATTGTAGAAAATTAGTAGGTTCTGAAGAGTGATCTTTGAAGAAGAGACTGGTAGCTATATTTTCCTTTAGAATATGCTGTGATGATTTTGAAGAATTAATTAGGTTATTGTGATTTAACCCAAACCCAGTGATGTGCTTGCATTCTGAGTTATGTGAATCGGGCGTTGAAAATTGCTGCTTTAGGTCCCATGACTGCCATGTGTTAATAATTCATAGAACGGTGAATGAATGAGGAGCTTCTTGCCTTAGATATGGCTATGTCACTCCTGTTCCACAACCCACAGTCAGCTGTGGTGTTTGAGATTAAGGAAATGTTCTACAATGATTTTTGGACTGCAATAGTAGCATCAGGTGGACATAGGTTCCAGTCATTAGTGTGTCTTGAACTCTTGATGAGACTTTTGTTATTGCTAAAATGGAGCCTCAGTAGAAGCAATTATTTCTTGAAGTTGAACATGCCTCCTGGAGTGTCAGGTTACAGCCAATCGCGTAACTGTGTTATCATCTCATCCTCTAAAGGTTCATAATGGAGTACATATCGTGCAGGTGAGGGCTAGGACATTGTGGCTTGAGGGAGATGAGATACTAGACTAAGGAAAAATAGATCATAGATGAGAGAGGACTTTTGATGAGGAAAAGACTACTTGTTTCTTAGCTCCATGATATAGGGATGGCCAATTACTAACCAACTCAACTATGATGCAGACTCTTAGTTCTCACCGACTATACATCTGCTATCTGACGCAATCTATAATAAATTATTCAGTGCTTATGTATTCAACTTCCTAAATTCTCCTGAACCCCGGACTCTTGCTGGATGCTGTTGGTAGTGTTGGTTTCAGGCTCCTGGACAACCTGGTCATCTTGCTGCTGCTGGACGTCCTGGCCATTGTTTCCGGATGGATTGTTGATGTTGCTGCCATGATGCTCTAATTGCCTGGTCCCTTTGTCCACAACATCCTCTTTCTGCTCAGATATGGCAGTTCTTGATGAACTTAGCATCGATCAAGCGACTATGAATTACTTTAAGTAACTCTGTTACAGACATATAGTGTCACCAAAAAAAATCTGCTAAGATATGCATTTGGCATGTTCACATAAGTTTCCAAACACATGGCAACACCACAGAAACAGTTTCCTAGTGCTTGGAAGTAGACACCAAGCAGATGAAAACCCAGGAGAATTGTAGTTGAGGGTTGAAAGGAAAAGCCTGCTCGGGAGAGTTGTTTTGTATGTGTAAAATTGTTTGATAATTCTGGCCTGCTAACCGTTTGAAACATGGGCCAATGTCTACTTTGGTTGTAACAGTGGAAGCACTGCTGTCGGTTTCTATAGAAACATTGGCAAGAATGTCATTCTCAGTTTCCCCATTTGGAGGAAATAGTGAAAGAGTTGCGCAGTTGCTAGACTTTAAGTTCTTTGAAATTGACTAAAAATTGTCCACTACGCCCTAAACCCTCCACTCAACTACTCAGGGCGTTTAGGATGGATAGGGATTAGACTCAGTCCCTTCTGATGTTTACGGAACTTGAACTAAAATCCCTGCCCATCCGAATGGTTGGGTTTAATTTCCACCTTTCCAGGGCTGTAACAGTTTCCAATTTATGAAAAAATATTCCCTATCCTTTATCCTTCAACTGAACAAGCAGATTAAAGATGCTAACACTACCATGGGAGGTCCATATTCACACTGTCGTATTAATGCCATGTTCACATTTGCATGTTTTTTCCACTCAGAAGAAAATTATGTTTCCAGCTTCTAACGACGCTATTTACATGTATATTTGCAGCTTCTGCATTATGATGTCAGACATGTTCCTTGCTTTGTGCTTTTGGACAAGAATGGTAGAGCTCTATCAAGACCGGAGTTCCAACTAGCATGCAACACGTCATCGCTGGCCTTCATCACCTTCTTAACATGAAGCGAGCACATGCGGAGGAAGGAAAGAATACTGCATCATCATGATGCCAGTTTCTTGAGCAAGATCAGTAATCATGAATAATGTCAGATAGCGCATTATGTTTACCAAGCATTTCCACGCAGGACAATTATATTCTTTAGCCAATTCGTATATGTTCAGTTTTGTAGCTATATCTATTTCTGTACAAGAATATTCTTTTACAAGAATTATACTACTAGAAGTTGATGTGGTCTGAAAAATTAGAATGCGAGAGATTGTGGTGTAGCTATTCCATAGTTCTAACTGCATGAATTGTGATTTCTGTAATTGTTCATCACTATTCATTTCACTGCTGGCCAAATTTATACTTTTTAAATGTGATTGAATTTGAGCTTGAAATTTTGCGGGTTTATAGAATATCACCTCTCCTATATATGATATCTTTATAATTCTTTAAAACTTCTACGCGTGGTTTTCTAAAGAAATAGAACTTCTACACGTGGGTTTTCACGGAATGCGCGCAATAGGGGGGGTATTTGCATTAGGTACAAAGATGCATGTGAAGTTGAACAAGGAGGAAGAGCATATTTACATTAGGGCCCTGTTTGGAAGCCCGGTATTGGGGCCTAAACCGGTGTATTTTACAGGCCTGTAAAAAAATTCGTGTTGGGCTGGATTGGGCTGTTTGGATGGGCAGTTTTGGGCCGGTCTAGTACAACGGTTTTGCCTTTTACACCAGTAAAGAAAATCTGCTCCGGAGCTCCTGATGTTTATCCGAGGAACGTCAGATTACGCTGGACTCGAGCCGCTCTCGACCAGGAGAAAGCGACGGCACATTGCCGACCGTGCAAACGCCTCCTACCTCCCCCCGGATCTTCTTCTAGCTTCTCCGGTGCCTCGTGACCTCTAATACCGGACTTGTATGGATAATTGTGATACTTTGTGGGAGTAAAATGGACTTTCACGCTCCTTTTTTACTCGGATGAATCAAATTGAGCTGTCAAATGATGTTATCTTTTCCATTCAGGTGCTTGCTTTTAATTGCCTGAGAGGAAGTTTGACTGTCATGTGTTTAACCTAGAATACTCCAAAATCTTTTAGATAACTTAGTCCTATTTACAGCACGCTTTCTTCTTCGGAAGGAATACTTTTGCATGTTCTCAACTCTCAATGGTGCAAAATGAGATGTACTTATTTGCCATCTATCTTTCTTGCGTAGGTTATCTACAAGATAAAACTTCCAGGTAATGCTATTCTAGGTGAAGGAAAGCCAGAAAATTAGAACCACACAATAATTTTACCCGAGGCGAATGTCTCCAAACTATAGATATGAATCAGGTACAGCTGCTTGCACTTGCTGCTTCAAAGCATTATTTTTACCTCTTCTGTTCCTTCTTTTATTCCATGCTATCAATACAGGAGCATTATATGGAGGACGCTTTGAAAATGAGAAATTTGTTGAAAGAGTTTCTGGAGAAACATGATGGTGTGAGATATCCATCTATACTTGGAGTAAGGGAGCATATATTTACTGGCAGGTAATCTGGCTTGTTTCATTTTGTCAAACTTGTGATTAATTAAATTATGTACTTGTGTTATTACTTTGGATTATCTAACCTGTAATTAGTACAGTGTTTCATTTCACTAAACCTGTGATTTTTCTTCTTCTGAATTTGTGCAGTGTTTCATCCCTTGCATGGTTCGTGTCAAATCAGGAGACCAGTTTTGTGACTATTGGACAGCGTGTGCTTGCTAATCCATTGAGGTATTAATCCTAAAATATCTTGCATGCACACTTGGACAGTACCTTGACTCATGATTTTCTGAAGATGTCATTGACATTGTTCTTTTTCGGAACATCTCTCTGCAGGGTTCGGTTCCACTATGGCCATCCTGATATCTTTGATCGTCTTTTCCACCTTACAAGGGGTGGTATAAGTAAAGCATCTAACATTATCAATCTTAGCGAGGATATATTTGCAGGTGCTAAGCTTTTGCTGTTGCTGCTTGACTACAGAAATCTGGAACCATTCTGGTAAATAATGTGACATGTTTTGTTGCAGGATTCAATTCTACATTACGTGAAGGAAATATCACCCATCATGAATACATGCAAGTTGGCAAGGGAAGAGATGTGGGTCTTAATCAAATTTCACTATTTGAGGCAAGATAGCAAATGGTAATGGTGAACAAACACTGAGCCGTGACATCTATTGACTGGGGCACCGTTTTGATTTCTTCAGAATGTTGTCGTGTTACTATACAACAATTGGGTTCTATTTTAGTACAATGGTATATTATTAAGCCTAAATTCTCAGGTAAAAATGAATATTTTGTGCTCTTTTCCAGTTCAAAATATGTTATCCAAACTCGGATACGGAGCTGACAAGTCTGAGCAATATCCATTCAAATTTTTTTTTCTCTATTTTAAAAACAATTTATATACATATCTCCTATGCTTCTTCGATTGTTATCTATTTAGCAATGGGCGCCGCAGCGCGCCTTCCACGATTTCTGCAAGGGTCTTTAGAATATCATTGTTATTCTATTTATGAATCATTTGTCGTTCTATAATACAATGTCTCAAGTATTTCACGAGTTAGTAAAAATCTACCATTTAATTCTCAGCAATTTGACCACGGGCGCAGCAACGCGCGCCTTTCCGATCTAGTAATTCATTGCGGCCCCAACGACTCCCTGCTCGCTCCTGGCACTCGCAGTGTATCGAGCACTGGCACTCGCAGAGTTAACGCCTGGCACTCGCAGCCTTTTGCGTTTGCGTTGCCTGAGCGGCGTTTCCAACTGCATGCGCACTGTTGTGGAACGACGCCTCTCGGAGTGGACGTGATTCTTGTGATCAATTAGTAACCGTCATTAGCAGTTGTCAAAGATACTTAAGCAGCAACTGCCGACTCTTGCAATTGTATAAATATATGTAGATCATCCAAGAATAAGAATGAATGAATCACGATTCATTGTCCGATTGCTGTCTCAACCTTTGTCTCCAATTCATATTACAACACGTTATCAGCATGAGCTACTACCAAGAGCAAACCGGCCAACTCCACAAGAACAGAGAAGCAGCATTCAACAACTTTAAAGAAGAAGAAGCAGAACAGAAGCAAAAAAATGACAATGGCAGACATATAT